>CM063243.1:11190930-11343406 GCA_032158295.1 Pycnopodia helianthoides
TTTAATTTCAATACGCTTATGAAAATTTCTGGTTTTGGGAGTTTTGATTTCTTGTGCCCGCATCATAAAAGTAAAAGGAGAAAAATTAAATTAAAAAATGTGTCCACCCCTTAGGGTAGCCCCTCAAAAAGTTCCTAGTTACAGTAAAAAGCCACAGCAAACAAGTTACTTGTAATACGGGGAGCTTTTTAGATAGCAAAATATCAGAATTGATCCACTTTTAAAAAAGGGGCTGAGTTACCTTGTCTTGTATGCGTCTTTTTTACTTTTCCTACGATGGTGTTTCAGTCCCTCTTGCTGTAGAATGACAATTAGCTGCGGGTTGAACTGTAACCTCAGAGCAACTGCCTATTGAATAAAAAAAATCAATACTTGCAGACTGCAGACTATTAAAAATTTCAGCGGCGAGATTATGAACCGAACTCGAAAATTGAATCAATCACTCCTGTGCTACGAAATCACATTGGCTTCCTGTCCCTCCCGCTTTTTGTTTAAACTATTATTTTTTGCATACGAATGCTTTCATGACATTCCCCCTTCATTTTAAGTGAACTATTATCATTGTATGGCCTACTCGTACTTTAAGATCAAGTTCAAAAGCATTTTTCATTGTCCCTCCCCCTCAACTAAAACTTACGGTGAGCTTCTTTTACCAGCCTCCTCAGTTTTATGGAATGCACTTCCAGTTTTCATGAAAAATCACAATGTTTTAAACAATTTTTAAGATTTTCCAAAAACTATTTTTCAATGTTAAAAGTGTCCCCCATAACTCAGGTCCAACACACATGTACTTTTTGCTTCTAAGGGGTTTTTCTTATCTGCATTATTTTTTCTTGAAATTTTTTCCTTTCTATGTAAACGCATAGGGGCATGTTCCTGTAAGTGTTATGCGCTATAAAAAAAACTGTGTATTACTATTATTACTTGTATCAGTTATTTTTAAAGCAAAGATGTGATTGATTGTGTATTAAAAAATACACTGTAAAAATGAAGGGCAAAGAAGTTGATGGGTAATCTAAAATGGGCAAACTAGGTAATTCAGAGTTTTGGGTTAATACTTTCTCCAACATGTGTGGCATTTTCCCTGTTGGTTAACTGAAAAAAACACTCAACAAATGGTAAATATACTACTTTAGTTGGGTATTATTTATCAGTCTCAGAAAGCGAAGATGGGTTTACCCATTACATAGCAAGACATTATTCTTCTGCCTCGTTGTTGGGCATCTTTCCCTAAAACGAGTAATAGTTGGGTAAAATTAAACCACATTGGTGAATACTTCAACGCGTTATCCGCCATTGCTGCACACAGATATGGCGACGGACGGGAGTATCGAAGAGTTGTTGGAGAGCAGGGGGCTGTACAACGACCTTGGGGAAACTTTCAAAGGTGAGTAAAAGTTGTCATGTATTAATTTACACAATTTATTGTTCTCATGCAAATAATTGGGAAGTTATCAATTCTATGAGCCTAACACTTTCTCAAGATCCCGAGAACTGTTGTTGCTGTTATACTATAGGCCTACACGTACACTAAGTAATGGCTGCCTCGCTCGCTGTTGAGAACTGTTTTTGCTAGCTATATTGCACAAGTGTACATACACTGGACGCCTCGCTTGCCGTTGTGTTCGCGGCATGCATGCGCCAAACCATAATGTACTGCGCAACCCCTGCTCCGTCTTGCAGCTTGGGGAGAACTGAAGAATCCACAGCATTGTTTTTCGTCATGATAACAACAGTTCTCAACATAACTTCCAAATTATTTGCATGAAGTTTTGTAAATTAATACATGACAACTTTTACTCACCTTTGAAAGTTTCCCCAAGGTCGTTGTATAGCTTAAAAGCTAGCGGATTTAACCAGATCTTGGATAATATCATAGCCCAATAAATGGGTAATTAATAATTATTATATACCCCTAAAATGGTTAAACATTTTAACCAGATCATGGATAAAATCAACGCCCATTAAGTGGGTAATTGATAATTTATTAAGTGCCAAGAAAATAGGTAAACAAAAAATAACCCAACTGTTGGCTACCAAAATATACCCAACTATTGATGAGGAAATACTACCCAATTATTTGGCAATCAGAGTGCCCAGCTGAGATGGGGAAAAAAGTACTTAAAAGATGGGCATGTTGATAGTTTAAGCAACGTTGGGTAAACAATTGGGTAAAAATTTTTGCCCATTATTTTTACATTGTACCTTCAAGTTCATCCTTACAGGTATTATAGTTATACAGGATTGGTAGAGCTGACAAAATAGTTGCAGACAGTGTTCATGTTTTGTGTGATCATCCATATACATAAAATAACAAACCTGTAAAAATTTAGGCTTAATCCATTGTGTGAGTCGGGAGAAAATAGTAAAAAACCATGCACAATATTTAGCAATGTAAACCCATTGTCCTAATTTTTGTTGTGACAACCCTAACACCTGTTGCGTTTTTATTTTTAGGTTTTCAGATACAGTTTTTTTTTTCAAAATAAAATAAAAACATGCATGTGGTTATTATGCACACATGAAGAACACAGTAAGACCGAGTTGAAGCAAATTGTAGTTAATATCAGCAAGAAACAGGTCAGCACAAAATTCACACTATTCAAAGAGCAAAAAATTAGTTAGTGGCCTGACGTTTTGACCCTAGCAGTCTTTCTCAAAGGCTAAATGACAAGACAACACACATACATGCGTACAAGGGGGACAAAAGCCGTCAAGTGGAGAAACATGAATAGAGAGAGTGGAGAGAGAAAAGCAAGAAGCATTCAGAAAGAGCAGGGGGTAAGCAGGGACTATAAAGACAAAGGGGGGGGTTGGAGGGAAGGGGATGGCTAGACCACAAGAAGTTGGAAACACAAAGGACAAAATGGAAGGTTGGAAGAAAAGTAAATATTTAGTTAATAGGGCAGACTAAAAATATGGATATCTGTGGGGGAAAGGGAGAAGGCAAAGACAAAGGGTTATTAGTCATTTCCTTCTTGGATGTTCAAACCATGGGGTTGAATGGTCTTTATGCACCTTATCCACAATTTCTCCCTACTTAGACGGACAGTCTCTCTGGAGTTACCTAGTGCCTCAATGCCCTGTAAATTCATGTCAAAAATGGAGTGGTTAGGAAGATTGAAGTGGTGTCCTACAGGTGTATCCAGCTTGTGGGTGTTGACTGTGGATCTGTGGCCGTAGAAACGCCTCTTCATTGTAGTTCTTGTTTCACCTATGTATTGAACACCACAAACTCTGCAAGATATTAGATAGATTAGATTAGTTGTGGTGCAGGTGACATGACCCCTTGTCTTATGGGTAGTACCACCTGTATGGCTGGTAAAGGAGTCAGATTCCCTGATGTGTTGTCTACAAACGATGCAATTTGATGTGTTGGAACACCTAAAAGTACCCTGTGGCAAAGGGGGATTAACATCATCATTAATGGGGGGACTTCTGCCCGGACGATGAGATCCCTGAGACTGGGTGGGCGTCGGAAGGCAACTATGGGTTCTTCCTGTACAGCACGCTGAAGCCGATCTGATGTGTGAAGAATATGATGGTTGGAACAGTATTCGTTGGAACTGGTTATTTTACGAATGGGAGGAAGTGAGGGGTGAAAAGTGACAACAAAAGGAACTTTCCTCTTGGAACTCCGTTGTTGCTTGGGTCCTTTGGGGAGTACAGACTCCCTAGAACGAGCCTTGACTTTCTGAACCGCTCGATGGACTGCTAGGGAGCTATGACCCCTGGAAACAAGTGTTTCTTAAGTTCCTGCGAGTGGTGGAAAAAATCAGAATCATTAGAACAGATTCGACGGAGTCTGAGGGCCTGACTGTAGGCTATGCTGGTTTTGCAGTGTCGGGGGTGACAGCTGGTGGAGTGGAGGTATTGATGTTTATCTGTGGGTTTAACAAAGAGATCTGTGGTTAAGCCGTCATCCGTCTTTATAACTTTGACATCCAGAAAATGGGTGTCCTTGGTCGAGTATTCATTCGTGAATATGATGGTCCTGTGGAAGGAATTAATGTGGTTAATGAATGATATGAGGCTTGCTTCATCACTAGTCCAGATGAAAAAAATGTCATCGATATAGCGCCACCAGACCCAGGGACGGCAAGGGGCCGACGTCAACATGCGCTGTTCAAGTTGACTCATGAAAAGGCAGGCCATTGAAGGTGCCATACGTGTACCCATTGCAGTGCCATGTACCTGTTAGAACATGTTGCATGAGGGATACAATGTCAGAAATTGGCGGTGACACGTGACCACTCTTAGACAGGGCTGAGGAGCAGGCAGCAATCCCTTCATCTTGGGGGATGTTGGTGTACAAAGAGGACACATCAAAAGTACCGATGATAGCTGTGTTGGGGACCTGCTTCTGAATACCTGAGATTTTACGAAAAAAATCTGGAGTGTCATGAATATATGATGGAACCTGTGGCATAAGCGGCTTGAGAAAACTGTCAACAAAATGAGATATATTCTCAGTGGGGGAACCATTGCCAGATATGATGGGTCTCCCTGGGTTTTCTGGCTTGTGTACCTTGGGAAGAAGGTAAAATCTTGCTGTTCTACAGTCTACCGGGGAGAGAAACTTGTGAGCTTTCTTTGAGAGGTGTTCACGGTCATGCATCTCATCCAGTGTTTGTTGAATCTCCTCTGAAAATGTGTCTGTTGGATCAATGTCAAGGGGTTTATAGTTAGTTTGGTTGTTGAGCTGTCTCATGGCTTCATCGATGTAATGCTGACGACCCATGACAACAACAGCAGAGCCCTTGTCAGCTGGCTTGACAATGATGTCCATCCTTGCTCGTAGAGTCTTAAGGGCCTCACGTTCTTCTCTAGGGAGGTTGTCATTAGTCCTGTGGGTGGAATGATCACTGGGATTAATTTGTGAACTAACAACCTGTATGTAAGTCTCAAGGGATGGCACACGGTTCTTAGGTGGTACCCATTTACTCTTGCAGTAAAATGGCTCAGGATCCATAGGTGGTGAGTCAAGGAAGAATTCACGGAGGCGAATTCTGCGGTAGTAGTCAGTGAGGTCCTGACTGAGCTCAACCTGATTCACTGTGGGGGGAGTGGGGCAGAAGTTGTGTCCCTTGGAGAGCAGGCTGTGTTCTGCATCTGAAAGGGTAGATGATGAGAGATTAATGACTGTGGATTGAGGGACTGACTGCTCAGCCTCAGGGGCTGTGTTGCGCTTGAATCGTCTCTGTCTGAATGTTTCTTTTTCGACAGAAGACGGCCAATCTTGCCATTTCTCCTAGAAATTAGAACAGATTCAAGTTTAGTTAAACCAGCACCGATCTCACTGGTGAATTGCTCAAAACAGGCAAGTGAGCAGCTGGATCTAAGTTCTGCTTCAAGACAGGATACATTGGTTAAAGCTGTTGAGACAAAGTTCACAGTGTTCTGTTAGAATACGGATGAGACTAAGCAAAGTGCTATGGAGTGTGTGGTTCCACTGTCTATTCAAAGAGGTTTGCACAAACCATTCATTCAAGTCAATGTGAAACATCCATTTGATATTTTGACCATAACAAAAATGGGAAAATTTCTACAATTTTACTGCTTTAGCTCCCACAAAAACCAGCCATGCAGCTGCTTTATCTTCGTGACTTACTCAGTGACGGGAAAAAACAGGTCGAGAAAGACTCCAAAACGACATTTTGCTGAAACCAATCTGTGGCGGTAGAAATCTACGTAAACTCCATCTCTGCCATCTTTCAAGTTTGCAGCGGCCGGTCCGGGGGCAATTCTTTTTTTCTGCAGCACACGTCGGCTATGGAGTCAACAGTTCCTTATTTACTCCGTAGCCGACGTGTGCTGCAGAAAAAAATCGCGCCCGGGCCGGCCAAAGCGCTTCACCTTCTCGTTCGCAGAAATGAAACGTCATTGCGCCCTCTGCCTTGGTTGGAATAATGAAAACTTATATAGCGCACAAATCCATAAAAAGTGCTCATGGCGCTTAATACAAATAATAACATACAAATGTACAATAAGCAAAATTGAAACGTAAGCCTAAGCCAAGAAGAAATCCAGAACAAGTGGTACAGAAATACAATACAATGCAATATCTAAGAAAACTTCGAAGGGTAAAAAAAAACAATCCATTTACTCAGATACTTGATTGAAAAGATGTGTCTTCAGGTTTAAGAAACAGGTAATTTTAATAGTGCTGGCAATTTGTTCCATAGGCGTGGGGCAGCATGTGAGAAAGATCGGTCTCCCCATGAATGATTAGATATGGGCTCAATAAGGAGGTTGGAATTGTAAGACCGGAGTTTGCGAGGAGGATGGTCTGAGAAGATCATCAATATATGCAGGGGCATTGCTGGTGAGGGATTTATACACAAAAAGCAGAAGTTTATACTTAAATCCTACTGCTTACTGGCAACCAGTGTAATTCTTTCAAAATCGGCGTTATATGGCAGGACTTTTTAGTTAAGGTAATAACACGAGCAGAATAGGCCTAATGTTTTATAAGAGGGTTGGAAAGAACTTTTCAAGAAAGCAAAACAAAATAAACAAACAAATAAATTTGAAAAGAAGAAGAAAAAAAGAGAGACAACAAAAATGATTTGTCACTTTCCCGGATTATCCTCAAATTCTGCTGACCACAACTTTATAAAAAAAATAGCCATAATCATTTACAATTAATCCCTTATCTGCATGCTTGAAAACAACAAAATACTAGTCTTCTACTTTCAGGGGCAAATCCAGGATTTTTAGAAGGGGGCGCAAACTTTTAGGGCCAATTTGTCTAACATTAGATGCCCCTGTTTCAACCTAGCATACTTAAGAAACGTTGTACAAGTTATTCTGTATCCATCTTAAAATTATCAATTTGAATTATTTGCCACTCAATTTGTATTATTTGTTTGCTTTGTCTTGTTATGTTTTTCACTGGGCGGATATAAGGGCCATGCGGCCGCTTCGCCCATCCCTAAATCCGCCACTGATTGCTGACTGGACATTGGATGGTGGTGAATAGTCGACGGCCGCTTTTTCAAAGAATTGATTTATCAAGATCGAAAATATTTACCAATTATATACCAAGACAAAGAAACTCAGCCACTTCGATACTGTTCCCCACCCAAAATATCTGTGGCTGCCGGTGTGTCAAACTCAGAGGTTATTATTCCTAAGTTTTCAACACTAGAACCTGTCTAATTCTTAAATTTTTATTTTTTAGTTGTTTACAAACACACAAATTGTACTCCACCCAATTATTGTTTGTTTATGTATTTATAAAATTAATTTGCATTATTTGGGGAGCGATTGGGAGAAAATGAAAAATAAGGGAAATTGTTTACCAAAATTGAAGGTGTGGCTGATTGGGGCAGGGCGGGGTCACATATAAAGCTTACCTTCTCTGCTCATCCAACCTTTAATGCTAAATGGCAGAAGCCAAAAATAGTTATTTCTCAGTTGATATTTGCCTTTGTTGGCAAATTAAAACGAACTGCCAAGATTCAAAGTCAGCTCGCAAATCCAGAACTCAACAAACACAACAGTCTCAAGTAATAACGACAAATAAAGACGATTGTTTTCCTTCCATAATTTTCATGTTTTTATTTGACATTTCAAACCCAGCTGTTCATCTTGCGAAATACAAATGTATCTGTACAAATACTGGAAGAAAGAAAAATAACATAAAAACAACCAACAGGGGCTTAAAAATTGTCCTGACTTGAATGCAGGACTCTTTCAGAGCATATTTTAAGCATAATCTTAAATTGCAGATATCAAGTAATACAAAAAATGCAATCAAGACAGGCCAGGGCCAAAATAAGTTAACAAGTCAAATTTTTATCAAATATTTATGATTTGAAAAATCAGACACTTTTTTGACAAGACTTGATAATGGTGGTCAAACTCCTGATGCTTATCTCTCATAAAAATGTAATCTTTCAAGCATCTTGTTTGTCTAATGTTATGGAGACAATCTTTCTTATATTGTTGTTGTTGTTTTGTTTTTTAACATGGTGAAGGTGTTAAATTTTTTATTTGACATTTCAAATCTATCTTTTTATCTCTTACGAAATACAAAATGTATCTGTACAAAAACTGGAAGAAAAGAAAAATAACCGAAAACAAAAACAAACAGGGGCATAAAGGTTGTCCCAAGTAGACAATTTGACCTTGTTGAATACCTAACTTCAGAGAGATATTTAAGCATAATTTTAAATTACAGACATCAAGTCATGATCAAATACGCCATTAAGAAATGCAAAGACCAAAATAACTTAAAGGGAAGGTACACGATTGGTAATCACTCTAAAAATTAATGGCAATAAAAACTGACTTGGTTAGAAGTACAGCAACTTTCGATAGTATAAAGCATTTTGAGAAATATTTCAACTCAAAATAATGTGGATTTGGACAAATATGTCAGTTGTTGCTTTCTTTCCCCAATGTTTTTTTTTGTATTTGATTGTGTTGTTTACATATACAGGTATTGCCAAGGTTAATTTTAGCTTATTTGTCTGCTTAATTAATTAAGTTTTACAATTTGGTTTCATCAACCATTGACAATTGACTTACCCATTTTGTACACAAAGAATGCAAGCAGAGTTTTTGGCTGACCCCTCCTGACCAAATCACTGACCCCCGTTCATTGATACCCCCTCTAGGATGTGTGGCATGGTCCAGCTCAGGATATCATGGTATATGAGCTTGAATACTGGTGAGTACCATGTGGTTAAGACAATGGAAACAATAAATTATGTCAGCAAGTCATGACAGCTGCCCTCTTAAAGTCCTTAACAAATTTCAGGAAGCTACCTGTTTGGTAACTTTACTTTACAAATTTATTTCCGGACAAAAGAATAGCAAGATGGGAGACATTTCAAATACATAAATGACCACAAAGCCACCAGCCTGTATCTACAAAGCAATATGTTTCAGTGCAATGTACAAAAGGACTCTATGAAAGCTTGCCAAGGTTTATCACAAAAGCTTGTATTAAAACAAATGAAATATTTGGAACTTGATAACGCATTGACTGATCTGTTGCGATGTCATACCAGGAATTTTGTCACAGGAAAACTATAGGCAACTGGGCTGCATGGAAAAAAGAACACTTTGGCAGCTTAATACATTAGAAATGAATGCCACTTGTTTTCTTCTTGCCAAAAACTGGTTGCCCGTATATTCCTTTTTGTGACATGGCCCTTTTAGTTTGTTATATACTTACAGTCTCGAATCCTCGTATATATCCGATTGCCAAAGTGAAGGATTCAGAAAGACTTGGGCCAGTGGGCCCAAATAACTAGTGCTTATCACTGGGTCAGGCGTACCAATCTTATCCATGTCCAAACAACTTGGTGTGGAGTGACATGGGACAAAAGGATATGGGAGGATTGAGGCCGCATGCCTGCAAAAATGCCTATCTTGCAGCACTTCCCAACAGATATGTTCAATGTTGGTGCATCAACTCTGACCTTTGCCTTTGCAACACTATCATAAGACTGTGAAAACTTATGCAAGCTTTTTAAAATCAGTAGGAACCAAAGGGGGCCAAAGGTCAGACTTATATGCAGGAAAAGTGTTGTGCAAAGACAGTCTATACAATAGAAAACTATACAATTGAAATCAACAACAGATTACCGGTACTAGATTCGAACTAGAAGCAAGCTTGCACAGTAGAGCATATTCTGATATGTTTAGTCCACGCATGTTGTATCCGCATTACATCCGTTGCATTTGTTCGCACCCAGCCCGTAAGATGTATTGGAAGTTACTGTTACTCTGAAGAGGTCTTAAGTCCTGAATGCTGAGAAGTTCATCCAAATCTGGCAGATAGTACTGCAGGTCCTCATCTGAAGAAAGACAAATTACAATTCGTTTAGCATCATTATCACACGCAAACCCCCTAATTTCATAGAGCTGCTTAAGCAGAATGTTTTGCTTCACCAATTCCAGCTAAGTAAAAAATGTGAGAAGCTGGTCACAAACATACACATGACAGAGTTTTGGGCCAGTAACTTTTTTTTTGAGCTAAGGCAATTTTTGTGCCTAAAGATAGGGTCACTGATTGGTAAATACTCCAAAAATGAATGACCACAAAAATTTACTTGGTGAGAAGCATTGCAGCTGTAAAAAGTATAAACTATTTTGAGAAAGGATTCTTTTCAAAGTAATATGGTTTGGATAGTTTTTCAACCCAAAATGTTTGAATCTGAGAAACAATTTATTCAATTTCTATTGCACAATGAGAAGTTTGTAAACTCTGCCAGAGCGTTGACATGTTGCAAGGGTCTAAGCACAGACCATGTATTTATTGTAAAAATCTCCAGGGGCCACTCCACTAGTACTTACTGGAATCCAGAATCAATCTTGCAGTCTTGAAGAAGATTAAGCTCTCATAGTTCTGTAAAGGATCTACCCCTGAGCCTTGCAGTGCAGACCAACTGAAATGAAGTCATAAGCGTATTTACACTGTCAATATCATCAAGACTAAGAACAATCTCAAACGCAATTCATAAGCATTAATCGTTCACTAGGCACCCATCCTATTCAAATAATTGTGAACAAATTGAGGCAAGAAATTCAAAACAGTCTGACCTTAATTTTGTGTATAACACGCCTGCAATTATACTGAGGCCATGGAGGCCATGGCTTCTGTTGCCAAAGGTCTTGGCCTTGGTGCCCCTTCAAAAGTTTCCCATTGACTTTACAATTTTCCAGTGGAAGTGCCCTTTAAAAAATGGCATTGGCCTTGCCCTCTCAAAGGAGAAATTCCAGGCCTGGTGTAATAAGAATAAGAATCACAACACTGATGGCGGCAGCTTGAGATATAACAATAACACCAGTTCTTAATCGTGCTTTATCCCACCCCAAAGGTGTCTCAAAGCGCCTCTTGTTTTATTAACAGGTATGCAGAGCTTTGTTTGAATTATGAGATCCACTTATACCAAGCACCTTGTCAGGGTTTTAACAAGGTGATGCAGTGGTGTAATCTAAAGCTAACCATACCACAAACACTGAGGCAAACCCGTTTCTTGGTTCTTTAACATGCATTACACAACACACAAGACCCAATGGCTTTACTTCCCATCTGAAGGACGAAACAATTCTGGTTAAAAAGTGTCATGCTCAAGGGCACAAGTGCCACTACCGGGACCCAAACCCACAATCTGGCAACACCTGAACTTTGAAGTCCCGTGCATAACATAAATACATAATCTTTTATTAGACACAAGAGCAGCAAGCTCTGCATGTATTTTCAAACCCTTCAACATAACCATCACAATAGAATGTAAAGCTTTCTTACAAACATGCCAGCATGAAGACAAAAATAGGATCAAATGAGGTAATGAGAAAATCATGACAGTAACATAGAACTGTAGCACCAGACACAACCTTGTGCAACCGTGCATCGCACATTGCTACCTGAGATTTGTGTACAAGAAAATTACGAAAGCAACTCCCAGATATTAAGGAGAAATGATGAGCTGGTTACTTACTCATCCTTCAGAATGACCTTGCACCATATACTCAATCTCAGATGCTCATACTTCTCATCATCCTGTCAATAAAAAAAAGGATCAAGAATAAAAAACGATGAATTCACAAAAGGATAAAATAGTGTTTTAACAATATCACCATGGTTACTTCTCTTGTCTTTCACATTCAGAGAAATAAAAAATCACATTAAAAACACAATGATCTTTCAAATAATAGCATTTTATTAGATGGTACCATTCTTCAGACTTATCAGTACCAGAATGTATGTAATTGCTAGCAGGGAAGCTTTAAGAAGGACAAAAACAACCATAAAGTTATTCTTCTGATTACAACTCTCTAACATGTATTCCATTCGAAAGTAGTCAACTGCAAGGGTTGTGTATGATAACAGTTCACATAAATATCTGTGTACTAAGTAGCTACACCATTCACCGCATATCATATCGCAGGCTGCAATGTGTATGTGTAATTCAAAATCATGTGGATGGTATTGAATGTTCAGAAAATAGCTAGCTATTTAACAAATGCTCAATTCAACATTGAAGTCTCCCCTTTTCAGCATCACATCAGGAGCCAATTTCATACAGTTGCTTCAGCAGAAAATATTGCTTAACAATTAGCTGCTAAGCAAAAACGAGCTGGAAACTAGTCACAAATTGTACATGAGACATGGGATTTTGACTGGTAACCTAGTCTGGTAAGCATGTTGTACTTAGCTACTCATTGTGGCGTGTCGTGGCCGAGCGGATAAGAGCACCGGACTCAAGCTCTGGTGTTTCTGTTCAGCAGAGTGTGGGTTCGAGTCCCGGTCGTGACACTTGTGGCCTTAAGCAAGACACTTATTTGCTGCGTCCTTCGGATGGGACGTAAAGCCGTAGGTCCCGTGTGTTGTGTAATGCACGTAAAAGAACCCAGTTACACGTATCGTAAAGAGAAGGGGTTTGCCCCAGTGTTCCTGGTTTGATCGGCAGCATATTGTGCAAAAGCATCTTGTAAAACCATTACATGGTGCTGTGTAAAGGACAAGGTCTCATACTTCAAATGTAGCTCCGTATACCTTGCAGGAAAAAATACTGAGCGCAGTGAATAGTTTTCTAGATACCAGCGCTATACAAATCTTATTATTACTTAAGCAGCTCTATGAAAATGGATTTAGGTAAATGGATTTATGAGGTCAAATCAATCTTCAACTTAACTTACCACTGGGATGTGTTTGAGGAGATCAAGAGCCTTCTTAAAATCAAATTCATTGGAGTTGGTGTTGTTGTTACTGATGTACAACTGTAAATACAAACAGATGATGTCTACTGTAAGAAATGCTTTACCTAAAAGCTAGATAAATTGCTATCTAATGACTAATGAGTGTTTATCTACAACTTTTTTTTCACCAGAAAACAAAATTACCAAAACAATTGTGTTAGGTGAGTTGTTACCCGTTATTTCCCCAAGGAAGAATTTGTTTTGCAGTTTTTTGCTGCTTAAGCAGCTCTTTGAAATTTGGCACAGCACAACGCAAAACATCACACTGTTTTTTTGTTTTGTTATATAAAGAATTGCTCATGCTGTGTGTTGCCATGATTTGGAAATAAAAGAGGGATTGAATACAAGCAAAGTAACCATTCAACCAAGGCTTCTTGCAGTCAGTCAGCCAGACTAGGTACAGATAGTAAGAATAAAACAACTGTGGATAAACAGTTGAACTTTCTCCTCAATCTGATGTGATCTCAAAGAGCCATTTGTGAGTTAGATTTGAATAGTGTCTGGTACAATAACTTGGTTAGCCACAAGCGACTGCTTATAGTTGAATTCCTCAGACTAGAGACAGTTGCTATGCCACTTTGGTCGGGACAAGCTTTCGCTTAGTTATGTTACAGATTGCGAACACCCATACACAATTCTGATTGAATGTGTATGGCACAATGGTACCAGGGTTTGCTCATCTGGAGGTCGCTATAAAAAAGGCTTATGCAGCAACACTGTCTGTAGTCTGGGGAATGCAATATGAGTGTTCACTTCTAACCAATCATTTCATTGTGCCAGACATAATCCAAAATCTAACTCTCAAATGGCTTGTTAAAAATCAGCACCTAGTTTTAATCAGGTAGAAAAAGGTAAAAATAAAGCATAAGTGAGCGACATGTATGGTATTTTTTTTCTATGGATAAAAACTTGCATTTTCCGTTATACTGGCAACACATCTGATAATTATTTCATCAATTTGCTTGTTAGATGTTACACAGAGACTAAGACATTATAAGCAGCTCAAAGAGCAAGACTTTCTGTCAAGTCATCCAAATAAGTGAAAACATGTCAATCTGTGGAAATCTGAGGTCCAGAAGATTCTAATCTTACACAATGAAAAGATTCTGATAATCAAGACTCACCCAGATAAGTTGCTCTGGATCCAACACTGGTGAGTCCTCTTCTTTATTACACAACTCCAATGACTGTAAAAAACAGATTAAAATATATTCATTCACAAAACAATGATATTTGCAAAACCATCAATATAACCATTCTGGATGTCCAGTGTAAATTTCATGATGTTTGGGGAAGAACCACCATGAGTTTCTAAGAAGGCATGAGGTTATATGATCCGAAACTCACCTGAACTAGATCCTTCGGTAACAGCTCTTGGTGTAGAATGACATCCAACTTAGTATTGATATCTATCAACAATAAACAGATGATATAAATTAGTTTACATCACACAACACAGCTCAGACTTGCTCCCAGTCCCTCACCAATAACATCAGCACATACCGAAGGCAAACACATGAACACATCAGAGTGGGTGACTTTTCTTATGCAAATTTTTAATAGTGATGTTTTTAGTGTTATAAACTAGCACACAGATCCTTGTTTTTTGATTGGTGGAACACGCGTCACATGTCATCCATTATTTTGATACGAATTCACTATCGAGATGTTATAAAATTTATTATATCCCGCGCATTGATCCTTGTCATTTGATTGGTGGAACACGCTTCACTTGTCGTCACGTCAGCACTCAAAAATGGATACATTTCACTCAGTGAAATCTGGCTATTCCATTTTACCCAGCTTCACCTCATGAAATGGAATAGTCCAGATTTCACCTTGTGATTATATTCTGCGACAACGCACTCCATGCTCCAATATGCATCCAATATTTGTACACTATTGGGCAGGCACCAGTCCAATGTGGAGAATTTTGTTGAATGATTTGCAGAGTGGTTTCCAAAATAATTGATCCCGCTCGTTCATCCAAACAAGGCAAGGTGGTGTCAAGGCAGACAAGGTTGGTGTCTTCATGGAGTCATCTATGTTGTTTAGAAGTTTTTTTTAGAGTGTTGGATGGAAAATTTTCTGTGTTAATTTTGTGCTTATTGCAAAAAAAAACCCCAAAAACAAATAACAAGGATCTGAGTTATGCCAAACAAAATAATATTGAACATATTTCAGTTGTGCATCGTCACTCGGTTTTTCTATTTCGCGAGGCGAGAATAGTCCAGATTTCAACTTGTGAATGTGATTATACCCTGCACCAATGCACTTATATGCATCCAATATGTGTATAACCTATAATTGCGTACGCTGTTCAGAAGGTTTTACTTATACTTCTAACTAATTTAGGAAATGCAAGGTTTGCGGTAACATCATGTTTAAATCGTACTTACAGCAAACTAACCAATAAAACGGCGATTTGACAATCAATTAATGTTTCAAATTTGAAAGATAAAGAATCGTAATGACACTTTTGAGATTTCTATGGAAAGTTGTTTTAGTAGTTGAGCGAGAGGTTGTCTTCTAGGGAAGAAGTTGTTTTAGTCTAGCAGCAAGTTATATGACAGCAGTGTCCAACACAAAATGTTAACCAACCTTCCAACTCTGTGTCTGACGCTTCACCACCAGCTAGGGCACTCAGCTTACTCAAACTCAGCAGTGTCTGAGAAAGAAATACACAGCAAAATATTCATATAATCGTTTCACTGAGGGAGTTTTTAATTCAGTTCGGGACACACAACCTGGTGTACTTTTGGTAGCATCATGGATGTTTCTTGTACAGGCCTGGAGTTTCACAAAGCCATGGTGGCCTTGTCTTGACTTTGACGGCTCCTCAACACTAGCAGTGTCCAAGGCCAATTAAATCGGACCAATTTTTCGGACTGTGTATTGGCAGGGCCAATGTTAATGCACTTGTGCACAGCCACAATCATGGGTACACATTTTTTCCGTGTCCACGTTATGAACAACAGCTTGGAAACCAGCGATGTAACCATTATTTCAATGTTGTTTGTCGAATTAATTAACCAGCGCAGTGTGAATGAAGAGTAGAAAGTTCTTGAGTTTGTCGAATACAAGCTCTGCAAAAAGTTACTCAATATCTTTGTAACATAAAGTGTATCCATGATTGTGGCTGAGCACATTTGCATTGTTTGCAATGAACACCATGTGACCTTTAAAAAAAAGGTAGTAATTTACAGCTTAAAAATGCATGGCACTATAGTATTTAGTACTGGGCACTACTGTGTGTAAAGATAATTAAAGAGATGTTAAGTTATTAGTTTTTTAGAAGAATAAATTCATTCCATGCCATGTTTTCAACAAACAAACAATCCACCCAACATGTGAAAATTATATCAAATTAGGAGTTTCCATTTTAGTGTAAATATAAGTTTTGCATTAAAAGTCAGGCATCATAAAAGTCATCTTCACAGTGAGAAACAAGTCAAACTGTTACCTTGATTTTACAATCTGACAAATATCAAAGTCTACTACTGCCAAGATCCTTGCTAAACAGATTCCCAAACCTCTTAAGTTCAAGAATGTGTTGCGATTTTTTAAAGTTTAGAGATCTTTCAAACAACTCTTCAACAAAATATCTGCTTTCCTTTGATAATATTTGTACCTTTCACAATGCACTGTAAAATTGAAGCTGCTTTTTTCCACGGAATAAAATGACAATTGATAACAATTTTACCTTTTTCTTAGCTACTGACAATGTCTCCTTGGCAGCTAACCTCTTCAGTGTTTCTTGGGCCTATGACAAAATAAATTGAATATTGAAATTTCAACTTAATGTTTGCTACCATTTATCATGATGTCAGTGTTTGAATTCTTTTCCATCAAATCATAGCAGCAAAACCGTATGCTAGCTTTGGAGCTAGATGTAGCATCAATGGGAGTTATAGAGATGTAGAAAACAGCTTCTAATATCTTTTTGGATGGCTACCATTACAGGAATGCCCTACAGTGAGAAGCCATAAGAAGCTTTCCTAGTTTGAGGCCCCAACCTCAGAAAAAGTACATCGTTTTGAACGTGCAAATGCAATATATTTTATGGTTAAACGTGTCATTAAACTTTTTGGATCAGTCATTTAATCCTCTGGGAGGTACAGGTGTGTGTTCCGTTCATTCAAACAAATGTTGGTCAACTTATGCGCACGTTTTCAAACCAGAACGTGTTGGGATCAGAAAGTGTTTGCAATGTATGCAAAGTTACACGAATGATCCGGAGGAGGTGTTAGTGTATGTCAGCAAACTTTTTTTGAAAGGACAAAAGCAGTGACAAGTTCATAAAAATTACATAAATCTGACCTAACTTCCTCAATCAATACAGTTCAAACGGGATTTTGTGTAAAGTGTTCATTATGTGAATTTGTACTTATTTACAAAATATATTGATCATAATCAAAAGTGAAAATCTTTTACTTTTAAGAGAAGATAACACCACATTGACCAACAGACAGAATAACCATTATAGATACTGCAAAACAATTGATCAGACAAATTGATGTGAATGTCCGTACAGCTTTTGAACACAGCGCATTCCTATCCAAATTGTTAGCATGACAAAAATTTTGTAAACGGTCAAGGAAATGTTTGTTTGAGTGGAACGCACCCCACACCACTTGTCTCAAGATTGTTGAGAGCTGTGAGTTGATAAAAGACAAAAGGGATATGAGAGTCTGGGTATTTCTTTTTTCTCATTGCAATACTTCCAGGAGTGGGGCGCCGTCACCATGAGGTAAAAAAGAGGTTGTTCATAGGCCAATCGT
The DNA here is from genome assembly GCA_032158295.1 of Pycnopodia helianthoides. Classification (NCBI taxonomy): domain Eukaryota; kingdom Metazoa; phylum Echinodermata; class Asteroidea; order Forcipulatida; family Asteriidae; genus Pycnopodia; species Pycnopodia helianthoides. Next base: position 11,208,432 of record CM063243.1, read on the forward strand.
GTAAGCCGCGCGTACAAATCTGTGCCTCTCCATTGTTTCATCATCGGTTCACATGTAAGATGGCGGCTGGATGGCATCAATGCATAAGGTCTATTAACATTTAACAGAGGATTTTATCTGAGATATGCAAAGCATTTCATGCTTGAAACGCTAGTAATGTACCTACCTTGGAGTAGTCATTGACTTGTAAATGATGTAACCAGCTAAGGTGATCATGAGCTTGAAGAAATTCACTCAGCTTAGCATGTTGAGAGAAGGGTTGACACAACAGCTTACTTCGCTTTCCTGTCACCAAGAAAACAACCATCATCTTATTTAAAAGTTGTACTTCTTATATCAGCAATAAAGTGTTTGGGGTAGGTGCTACTGATTATAGGGTTCAAACTGGCCCCTTGTCCATAGATCGCCTTGTCACACGGCATACTCGATGGTCTAGAATGCAGAATGTCATAGATTCAAGCCCCACCTGACTGGTTGCCTTTGACCTTTCTGCAAGACTCGAAAAGCAAGAAATTAAATCATCTTGTTGAAACAGCTGCAGTATAAATGAGATCACATAAACCTGACTGAAACAGCAAAAGCTATAACTAAACTTTCTGAATAACCCTAACACCATGGCTGGTGTACTGGAATCCTTCCTCACTCTATCAAAACCAACAACATAAAGAACTAAACACCCAAACTGTTGGACTCTGATTATGGTGGTATGCCTAATCCCACGAAGAGCATAATCAGTTTACTAGTGCAGTCCTCAGTCCAGTCAAACAAAACATGAGGTTGGATTTTGAAGAGATAGTGGTGGTGGCTAGGGTTCACAGAACAATCTTCACACATTCTGGGTGAAATCGTACAAAATATTATGCAGGTTACAACTTTGAGAAAATCTTTTCTGTGATTTCAAGTTGTTTTTTCACAGATATGAGCATACAACTTTTGTTCTATTTCACACTCGAGGTTTAAAAAAAATCCCTTAGAAAAGACAACAGATTGTATCAAATGCTTCTATTAAAACAAATGTTAACTTTAGTAAAAGGATTACCTTTATCCATGTAGTACTTGAACACAAAATCAGAAAACCCCTGCAGAAAGCAAAAGAAACATCCAACTTGTAAAATATATCTATCTGTGTCCACATTCTACACAGAATGTTACAATGGACCTTGTCAATAGCTTGGACCAGTATAACAGCGGACAGCCCCTACTCCAGGTCATAACCACGTGTTGAAAGCCAGCAGCCGATTTCACAAAACTTTACGCAACCGAATAAGTCCATTTGCACAAGATTTATGGTGCACAAATTACACATATAAATGGTGCGCAAGTGGACTTGCGCAATTGGATAAAGTTTCGTGAAATCAGCGGCCGTCCTCTCACTGTTATTCCCTAAGTGGGTCTCTCCACACTAATGCATGCATTTGGGGACATTTTGGGGTTGTACAGTGTAGCAATGATAAAATCTAGATTTATGCTAAAAAAAAATTGCTGTGTTCATTCAAAAAGCCTTTAAGGTTTGAACTTGACAAAAACTTAAGGCAATGTTATGAGTTATGTTGTGAGTATTGAAAGTAAATCATGGAGTTAAATTTTAAGATTGTAACATATGACACAAGGACAGACATATTTCCATCAGTGCTTTTGAAGATAAATTAAATAGTGTTAATATACACCTTGGAGAGTTTATGCCCTCTGATTGGTCGAAGACTGGTCACCTGGGGGTGTGATGACAGTGTGATGAGCTGGCCTTCAATGCGTGGTAATGACCTTGGTTGGTGGCTGACCGCTGTTACGCCAGCAAACAACCCGGTCATTACCACGCAGTCAAGACCAGCTCCTCAAACTGTTATTCCCTAATAATTAACTCAACCTAAGACATTTCCCAACCATTATGAAAAACTAAGGAAGTACAAAATATAGGTACACTTTTAAGTTATTCCATTTATGCTACACAGCCCATCCTGTTTGTCAATGTGAAGTACGCTATCACCTTTTAACTACTTTTTACTTCATTAACTAACCCAACTTTTTTATTTATTTTGGGGCTAAGTACAATCATTAACAGCATTACCATAAACTAATTAAAACTTCGACAAAATTACTGTTTTTAACTCACTCTCATATGCCGTACTCATTAGTTGTATGCATTAGTGTGGAGAGACCCAAATACAAGCTTTCGCAGCATTTGTTAAACCAAACATATATTCAGTTAAGAAATCCAGCTTCAAACAAACAATCCTGAACAACAAGAGAGTTGGGTGTTTTTCCTTGTAAGGGAAAACAAAGTATACTGACCTTGGTAGCAAACTGGTTCATATATCTCTGCTGCCTCTCTTCATTACCAGTCAGTTCACAGAGAGACACTAAGATCCCAAAGTCACAATACTTCTCAGCAAGGGATGCTGCTCTCTCATATTGACCATGGTCCACTGGAACACACAAATTGTTCATTCATTGCAAAATTTAGTTTGGGGTTGAACAAAGAAAGATTGACTAGAGCGGGATTTGAACCAACGACCTCCGGATTAACGTACCGGCGCTCTACCAACTACATTTTTAAATTGCAAAATTTAATAAACAACTGGACCAAACATGTCTTCAATCATCTGAGCATCTATTGTGCTAATGGAAGATTTCACTCAGTAACTGACAGACCTGTCAAAAGAACCCCAATGTAACGTAAACTATTTAGGTGTCAAGATGGAGTAAAAGCAATTCCTAACTATCTATGACGTAACTCACTTGACCGAGGAGACAAAAAGGGCTGGGCCACTCCAACCATGGCTTTATTAATGTTTCAAGAGGCACCAAGGTCAACTTATACAGTTATCAAGTTAAGTCATCAGAGCATTTCTTACAACAAGCTACAAATTACTAAAAAAACACTGCCAAATTCCTTTTTCTGTGGCTTAAGTATAAAATTTCACTGCTAAGTTGTGTCAGCAGCAGAGAAATTATCACTACTAACTTTTGGACTTAGCAGCGAAGTTAGCAGCTAAGTTGGCTAACTTTTGCATTCACACGGTCAAACATTTCTGCTGTGAAATAGAAGTGGAGTTGCAGCAAAGTTAGCTACTGTTTTCTCAAACACCAAATTTCAAACAAGGTGAATTAACAGCAGGTAAAAAACCTTGTCCGGATGGTACTTATCCGCTGATTGTGCTGGACTAATTTTGACAAGGTCCCTAAGGTGCTCTACAAATTGCACCATTATTATTATTATTATTAGTATGTCTGAATTGACAGCTTTGGTTTAAATTTTGCTAGACGCTTCAACAGCAACAACCCTATTTCAAGCTCATTCCATCACAGCATTCCTTAGGGTTCTACTTACCTAATGGTTTAATCAGAGCAGATCTTTCTTGATGGTATTTCTGTTCTAGTTCCTCGTACTGAGCATTGTCTTCACCACTACTCAATCGGATAGACTCCAACTGTGTTACGTAACCCTCAAGGATCAGATCGGTCAGCTCCATAATTTGCTGGTAGAGGGCGCCCTTGGATTGGATGTCCTCGCAGTTTGGAATGCCGTGCTCGATGGACACACGGTGCTGAGAGGAACATAAGTTTAGGAATTTAGGTGGGATTAGGGAAGTCAAGGTTTGTTGTAGTGCAATGGAAATCTCTCTGCACTGGTTCCTGGGGGTGATTGTACAAAATTAGTATCAAATCCAGAGAATGTGTTGTGGTTCCCTTCTGATCAAGAGATGACAACTGTGAACTTCATGGCATTACTTTTCAGGGAATTTACAGACACTCTAGATGTGTCGTGGCCGAGCGGATAACAGCACTGGATTCAAGCTCTGGTATTTCTGTACAGCAGAGTATGGGTTCGAGTCCCGGTTGTGACACTTGTGTCCTTAAGCAAGACACTTAACCATTATTGCTGCGTCCTTTGGATGGGACATGGAGCCGTAGGTCCCGTGTGTTGTGTAATGCACGTAAAAGAACCCAGTACACCTATCAGAAAGAGAAGGGGTTTGCCCTGGTGTTCCTGGTTTGATTGGCAGCATATTGCGCCGCAGCATCTTGAAAACCATTACATGGTGCTATGTATAAAGGAAAAGGTCTCATACTTCAAAACGTAGCTCCACAATACTTTGCAGGAAAATACTGAATGTTGAAGCGCCTTGAGTGCTATATAAGAAGACATTATTATTATATTATTATGTTTTGAAAGAATCAATATGTGCTTTATCATTTAATGAAAAAGGGTAAGCTTTGAAAAGAAATCAGGAAAAATCCTTGCAAATCAAACTTAATACAATTATTTTTGATACCTGCTGTGTTAGAAGCATTCTTATGCCTTTTGGTCCAGTAGATGCTGTTGAAGAAAGAAAAAAAGAAAAAGGGATCTACAAGTTTCCAAAATATTTCAGTTCATTCCAGTGCCTATCCTTAAAGACAAGGAGCCAGTCAGTTGCTATGTCTGATTCAGGATAAATCTACAGACCTTTCCATTGTTGATAAACAAACAGTGCTGGTTGGCATGGACCTCCGAAGTAAAACATTCTATCGTGTTAACAGATGTTTTTACCAAATTCAACATTTTTGGCAAACTTCTAATTAAATAAATACCTCCCATGATCGGTTGCTATGTTTCCAATGAATTCAACACTATTTTTGAATACTTGTGTAATATTGTTACAAACTGTAGCTATCTGTTTTTGTTTTGCATTTATGGCTTTCCATAGTTTTCCAACCTGGGTTGGCAAAAACTTGGGCTGTGACGTTGCAAAAAAAGGTCTATAGGTAATGTTGACTTACCTGTCCATGGAATATACTGCATTGTGGGAAGAGAAGAACCATGTGACTGATAGACAAGAGCTTTGGATTGGCGCAGATGCCAAGCATCCTTTATCATTCCCTGTCAACACAAAATTGATCATATTTTTGTTAAAACTTATCAATCAGTCAGCAGAAATACAATATGGATGAGATAATATGGATGGGACGTAAAGCCGTAGGTCCTGTGTGTTGTGTAATGCGTCAAAGAACCCACTTACACTTATCGTAAAGAGGAGGGGCTCACCCCGATGTTCCTGGTTTGGTCGGCAGCATATTGCGCCAAAGCACCTTGTAAACCATTACATGGTACTGTGTAAAGGAACAGGTCTCATACTTCAAAACAAAGCTCCGAATACCTTGCAGGAAAAAAATACTGAGCGCTTTGAGACGCCAATTGGTGTGATAAAGGGCTATATAAGAACTCAGTATTATAATTATTATTATTCAAAAGACTGTCTTGTATGGCAAACTGCGAGACTCTTAAGAGAACAATGGTTGTGGTAAGTCTGCTGCCACCTAGTGTTCCCAATAATCTCCCATTGCAATATCCACTTTGTATTCATTATGACTAAAACTGTCATTCCTGGTGGGGGAGGGGGGTTTGTGACAGATATAACAAGATTTCTTACCTGTATGATAGTGTTGATGCTACTGATTATGCTCACAATATCAGAGGATGCGAGTTCAGATGATGTAATGTCCTTCTCTTGCTCAACTAGACAACCGATTATCTCATGGATTCCAGACACCTGAAGATAAAAACACCAAGTCCGTTAAAAATATGAACTGATACTAGAAGATATTTTAGTTGGAGAATTCCCCTTGAAGTTTATCTTGATCAAATTTAAAATCGTCCAGACTCTAACATGTTGAATGTGATTTCAAGTTTCAGAAATGAACAGGCATAATATTTGGCTCTTGGAAAAAGTAGGAAACTTGTATTGAGTACAAGGGCTGACCAACATGTACATGTGGTACATGCCTTACATGCCTTAATAAAGGCCATTTAATAATGACTTAACAAATTTTTCTGAGGGCAACAAAAATCGAAAATAAGTAAGAAGAATATCATGCCTGAATGAATCTTTGTATGTTTATAAAACTTAGGCTTCTGGTCCGTCCAATGGTAATGCACTCGCTACATTGATCAAATATATCCAGAAACCAGGTTTTCTGAATGATTGTTATAACTTGATATAATTAAAACTACAGTCAATAATTCCAACATAATATGAAGAAACAAAAAACAGTCGGAAAAACACAGTTCTGACATCTGTGATCAATGTAGAAACTGTGCATTTTCAGTATATGCTCTACATTGACTAAAGATGATTAAGCCAAGGCTAAAGAAAGGCTAGAAATAAAAGTTTGAAGAAAACAAAAACCCACCAAAAAAACCCACAACTCCTACAACCAATAATGAGTAAACACTAAGAAAAATCATAGTGTGAAAAAGTGCTTAAAGGGACATGTTGCCTTCGGATTGAGCACTTCAAGAATTTGACATGAAATAAATATGGTTGGAAAGATGTTTTAAAAGTAAAATATAATGATCCACACAAATATACCCCAAAATTGTGTGGTTATTCTTTTACTTCATGCCCCAACACGGTCCGCCATTCTGTAGTACCAAACTTTTGACTCCACAAAATGGCAGACCATGTGGATAATTTTATTTTACTTTTATTAAGACATCTTTCCAACCACATTAATTTCATAACAAACACTTTTTACAGCCCAAAGCGCCAAACCCGAAGGCATTGTTCCCCTTGAAATGGCACATTTAACACACATACCTACGGCACTTTACAAAGAACAAGTTATGTAGACAGAGTTATAACATGGTTTTGGGTTGTTTAACCCAAAACTATTTGAAAATTAACCCAGTCAGTTTCCCTTGTGGTTCATTACTTGACAGAGTTATAACATATCAAGTAATAGGGAAACTGACCAGGTAGATCTTAATTAATTTTGGTTTGAACAAAACAAAATTGACGAGAGCGGGGTTTGAACCAACGACCTCTGGAAACGTGCCAGCGCTCTACCAACTGAAACCGAAACTATTTAAAATCTACCCAGTCAGTTTCCCTTGTGGTTTATTACTTGATATTGATATTAAAAAGTTGCATCCCCTTAAGGTGATCCCCTGGCTGCCGCTTCCCAGGTTGTATTATAAACTTGGGTGTGATCCCTGGCTACACGGCAGTTTACGATTGTATGGCTTCTGACTGGCAACCCCAAACAAAGAAATTGATAAAATAGGGAGACCACAAATACAGGGCTAGATACATGTAGCTCAGTTGGTAGAGCCCTGGCACGTTTCCGGAGGTCGTTGGTTCAAATCCTGCTCTACTCAATTTTTCTTTGTGCAAACCAAAAGAGTTTGAGAAGAAATTCAAATTGAACTGGAGTATGAACACACTTGATGTAAAGGGGCAGATTACTTGACAGGGTGGGAGAGGTACATGTAACTGAAGAGGCTGCCTAACCGAGTGAATATGATATTGATGACTAGACAGAGACTTTGAATTTAAAGGTATTGTACACTTTTGGTAACAGCTCAAAATCAGTGTCCATATTTTGTGTGATTAAACATATGCATGAACAAACAAACCTGTGAAAGTTTGAGCTCAATTGGTCATCGAGGTCACGAGAAAATAGTGAAAAGAGATCTTATGTGTTTTCTGTTTTTTCAAATTATAGCGCGCGATAATTACTATTGTTTTACTCGTTTCTCAGAAACGATAGCATTTTAGGCAGAAATATTTTAAGGAAACCTTTCTACCAGTACTTACTTTAAATCATGTAAGTTATGTGTGAATCTGTGAACATTGTGTTTTTCAATCTTACCAATAGTGTACAGGGCCTTTAAGCACAAAGAAACCTTACCTCTCTGTAGAAGACATCCTGTGGAGTCAGGCCAGCTGGTATGTATTTTTGACCTCGCATATCGAGAACTTTACTTATAGCTTCATCCACGCGGTTAGGATACCTGGATAAAAGAATCGTCACATGTCAGCAATTGCCAAAGAGTTTTTAACAACTTAATAGTGATGTAAGGGTAGCACGAATTAATGCAAGATTGACTTGTTTGATGATCTGTAATGCAGCATGTTTAAATGTTTTTGTTAATCAAATGAGATGCCAAATCCCGAAGTATAAGTACAGCACTTTTAGCAATGGGCTAGTATCCTCACAGCTGAACAAGTCCAACATCCTAGGTTATTTTCAAGACATAACTTTCAAGATTTGCCAACTTTTGTTGAAGCTATTGAAGTCAAATACTCCTCATAAAAGTTCAGCAAATGTAAAGAAAGAATTACATGTAGTTCTGGTCTTGTAAAAATACAGAAGTCCAGTGAAAGATCATTGCATTCTTCTTGAAATTTAAACCTTTATTTTTTACATGGAACGCAAAGCCATGTACATGTACATGTTTTCAGTTTGATTATTAAAGATTTAGAGTAACAATTACAAAATGAGCCACATGTAATCTGTTCCCACGGCACCAAAGGCTGCTGTTCCTACTAAACCTTTACCTTCTTGTTATTCAAAAAATGGACATTTTATGAAATAACAAGGACAAATATTTAAAAAAAGAGAATTGAGAGATACAAAAATGAGTAAAATATGAAGGAGTTACATTGTGTGATGACTGCGTAGAGCCATTGCAGCAGCTAATTTCTCTGCATGTTCACATAGCGACAGATGAGTTACCAAAGGGCAATCACGGACAACCACAGAGTGAAGCTGTAAAAAATATAATAATAAATAAACAAGTCCAAGCATAAATATATAGGTATGCAGGCCTGATACTTCATAGAGGCAATTGAGACAATCTTCCACGCCTCTGGTCATTGCCTTGGTGCCCCTTAAATGTTCCAGTTGAAGTTCAAATTTCCCTCATAGAGGGTGCCCTTTACTCATGAAAAACTCCCTTGCACTTACAGAACTGAAGTACCAGACCTGGGTATGCGCTGATCCCTGCCATACATTTAAAGAAACATTACAGAATTGGTAAGAACAAAAATTGTAAAATATACTTTTGATCACAGATTTACATACAACTTACACGGTCTAATGATGATGATAGTAGAAAACATCCCTAGAAATATTTCTGTCTGAAATGCCATATTTGATGAGAAATGAATAAACTAATTTTCCGATTCGAGTTTATCGCTCAGTGAGCGTTTTATTCATTTTTTGAATCTATATGATTTCATGCAAAATGTGTAATGGTTTTTCACTATTTTCTCGTGACCCAGATGGCCGATCAATCTCAAGACTCTACAGGTTTGTCAGTTTATGTATATTGTGGATTACATAAAGTGCTTACACTGCAAGCAACTGTTTTGTTAGCAAAAACCAATTCTGTAATGTTCCTTTAACGATGTGTTTACAGAACAAGGTTCATTAAACCTAACCAACCCCAACCCTTCCAGAATCCATCTCATCGTTTTGGTTGAATTTGATGGATTTGGTACTGTTCCTCCAATCAATAACTCTTAGCATGGGATGAGGCATACATTTAGCAAGGTTATAGTCCAAACATTTTGCTATTGAGGTACTATAGAGTGGAGTATTTGGATACTTGAGTTGGGCCATCTCCTTGTCCAAACACCTAGGTAGTTACGGTTATATCAACCCAAAATTTCTCAATGCACGTCAAGCCTAACCAATTATAACTTTGTTATAATTATGTTACAACTTTACATTAAAATGTAAAATAAAAAAGCAACCAAACAGTTTGTATTCAAATAAAATACAAAATCTTTGGTTATACATGTACATGTATTCAATATTTTTTGTTACATGTGTATCTCCGAACATCCCTCAAAAACTTGCAAGTAATTTCAAACAAACTATGAGGGCCATGTCAGACGAGGCAATTTACAGGCAACCAGTTCCAATCAATCTCAAAGCGGGGGGGGCATTCACATTTGAAGTTGTAAGACACTATTGGAAAAAAGACTGTGCGTTCCTTTTGCATGTAGTAGAGTTGGTTACCTCCAAGTTGCCTGCAGAAGTTGCCGCATGTGACAAGGCCCTAAGAGGGTTACAGTAATCAAACAAAGAGTTTTAACACCTAAATAAGTGTCCCTGCTCCTTACTGCCGATTTGCAATGAATAATCTGAAATGGAAAGTCTTATCTTCACTTACCCTGTCCCACACACCCACATTCTGCAAGAAGGAGAGTAAATGATCATGGGCCTTCATCTTATCTTCAAGCTGGTGTAGAAGAATTAAAGAACTGGTTGCTGAGGCAGAGTCTGAAATTCAACATATGTAACACCATAATGCAATTGTTTCTAATCTAATTTGTCTAAAAGATTACTCTATTATTAGTTATCACACAAGCGTGAGTGGATTACGGAAAAAATATAGCGCTTCTGCGTCCCATATCCAATGTGGCTGAAGGCTATAAGTTGGATATGGACGCAAATGTGCTATATTTTTCTGTATTCCACAAATGCGTGTGGGATAACAAATATATCTTCAAGCAAACTTGACGCGCAGTTTAGACTAGCACAGTACACGGAGTTGCAACAGTACAATACGCATGGTGCGATACTAACCATGCAATATGGGTTAATATCACACTGTTGTTGCCATGGATCGACCAACCAGAATCAAGGATTCAAGTTTGCCTGCTATACCTCGGGGAATTTATCATTTCTGACTGGCAAAGACTTGATTTTGAATGTTTGTGTGTTCAGTGTGAACACACACACACACACACATACCAGGTATTGGACAAAATACTGTGTACCAACTGTTCAAGACATTGATTGGATGTAACTTTTCATTAATTTAAATACAAGCAAAACACATCCTTTGCAGTACTTTAATAGTGAGTCATTGTCAATGCGAATGCCACAATTTGTATATCCACTGTATAGCCTCAGCATGACACACGTTAACATCACAAGCGTCTTCAATCTTTGTCGGTTAGTGCCAGTCTACATTCCCTTCTTAAGAGGCCTACACATAGCAGTTTGCACTTAAAGTCACCATTCCCTGCTTACAAGGATACTGTACATCCACTACATTATTAGTTATCACACAACCGGGAATTAAATACAGAAAAAATAGCGCTTCTGAGTTCCATATCCAACACAGCCAAGGCCGAGTTGGATATGTGACACAGACGTGCTATATTTCCCGTATTCCACAAGCGTGCACGTGATGATAACTAATTTATCTTCAAGCAAACTTGACGCGCAGATTAACGCAATACGCGGTGTTTGAACAGCTCTACTATTTGCATATACTTAGCAGTATGTAGGGTGTGATATGGGTCATGTGAAATAGGTTTAATATACCACACCGCTTGTTGCTATGGGTAGACCAATCAGAATCGAGGAATCAGGGTTTGCTTAAAGATAAATACATCATGCTATGACCTTAGAGGTAAAACAGTGATGAAACAGTGGAAATGAACAGCTATGTACACACGGTGTACAGAATAAGCCAATGAGCTTACCCATCCTTATATCTTTATCAGAGGGCGCCCTACTTAAACGACATCAAGTGCATTAGGTTTATTCTCATAAAGAGGTTTGGTTGACTTCATACTGACCCTGTGGTATAGATTCAGCCCATCGTGGATCAGATGCAGGGAAATCATCAATGACCTCTTGACTGAGTTTAGCCACAGCCAGGTCAATGGCTGACCCTGTCTCCATGGTGGATGTAGAGGATGCTGGGAAGAGCTCTTCAACCATAGCCTCAGCCTGGCTCTAAACATGGACAAGAATTATACAGACCGTACATCATTACTCACACTACATTGATCACAGGAGTCGGTAATCTGGTTTTTAGAATGATGTTTTTGACTTGGTATGTTGAGATTTGATAACATCAAGTCTCAATATATTAAGTCAAGGAAATCATTCAGAAAAGTAGATTTCTGATTTCTGTATATGTAACATGAGACAACAGGGTGTTTCCAACTTCTAAAATATCAATTATGCGTACAATTTGTTCAAAATTAATGTGCCAACAATGTTTGCAGTGTTCTTTTTCTCTTGGGGGGAAATAGGAAACTTTACATGTATAAAAGACACAAACAACTTCAAACACAAACATGAAGTGGAGGAAGGAACAACATACAAGCTGATAACAGCTACATTTCTGTAACATTGACTAACATAGCCTTTGAGAAAGACTTTGCCAGGGTCAAAACGTCAAGCCAGTAGCAACAGATGTGGATCCAGGAATTTTACCAAGGAGGGGTCAAAAAAACAAACAGACACCCCAACAAACCAAAAACAAGCTGAAAAAGTTACTGAAGTGTAGCAATGATTATGGGTATGAATAATTAAACTCTGTCTGCATGATTCAAGAACTAAGAACTTCAATAAGTAAGACAGAATGTTTGTTGTACTCTACCAACATTTAAAGACTCACTAAATTTTGTCTGCACGCTTGGAGGAAAGCTGCCTTAAGACCTTGAGTCTTGTCATCTCCATAAATGCTGACATCAAGAGGTTGAGCAGGAGACTCGACAAACGAAGACTGGTCTAGACGGACACTCTGATCAGCTAAAGATACATCCTGCAGGAAACTAGGCTCCTGCTGGGTGGTGGAGATGGTTACCAGACCGTGGTTGTTGGTGAAGAACAGAGTGGTGCTGTCACAGCTTCCTGTATCAGAATTAACGATTCGGGCTCTTACACATTGATCTTGAAGTTCAGAATTATTGACAATGTGATTGTATGACAAATTTAGCTGTGAAGAAAACATTTTGCGATTAGACTGCATCGTTTTGCAAGTAGAATACAACTCTGACAATGGAAATACTTTTTTTTCTTTCTTTCCATACCTGCACCCAGAATACCATCCCCTGGCTGGTTGAAATCCACATTCTCAAAAGAAGAATTACTCTCAGCTATCCCTGAAAAAAAGGACAATAAAAAAACCTACAATTAAGTGACTGCAATAAATAGCTGTACTAATTTTGTTCTCAAACCTACACTTCAATTTGGAATATGACTTGTCCTGATGGGCCAATGTTATGTACGAGATACGTTACTAATGTTGTGTCAATCCTATGAAAATAATATTACAAAAATGGGAAGCGTTCACAGGAGGGCGCTGTACAAGTTAACCTTGGTTCTTTGTCACAAACTCAAGCTCTGGTGTTTCTGACCAGCTGAGTGTGGATTTAAGTTCCAGTCTTGACACTTGTGTCCTTGAGCAAGACACCATTATTGCTTCATCCTTCAGATGGGACGTAAAGCTGTATATCCTGTGCGTTAAGTAATGCACGTAAAAGAACTTATCGACTAAGAGAGGGAATTTGCCCCAGTGTTTTTAGAAGTGGCTGCCGAGTGCGCTGCAGCACCTTGTAAACCCTTATAAGGTGCTACATAAATGGGTCTCATAATTCATAACACTTCACAACCTGTCTTAAAAAGTGTTTCTCTTTGTTCCAGAGCCTGGAGCACCTTAAAAAGTATTATCACTGTTATTGTATTACATAAAATATTTCATCAGATCCTTTTAACACTTAAGCATGCATACACCCAACTGCCCTGCCTGTTACTCCTCAAACCACCCGCAGCCTCCCTTGAGCTTGATAAGTTGCATTTTGATTTTTACACATAAAAATTAAAACGCAGCAAACAGCCGTTGATAGAGAGCGATTTTGAGATGACGATACTCTAAAAATAGCACATGGTCCCCTTAAGAAAAAATGACGTCCACCTCCCAATTTTCCTACAACAACTGTGCAAACTACACTGTACAGAAAAATTTCACAGTGTATTAACACACTTTGTACTTTGTTTCAATCAATGAAGTCAGGGCAAGACAGCAGCTCGCGTCTGTGTTATTAACCTGTGTAGTTTATTCTATGTAACTTATCCACAACAATGTGCATATATGAAACTTTTATAATTATAATGACTCAAAGCATCTGATGTATGTACCACAAATGTGCTTCGTAAATAACAAACATAGAACACATATCAGATGCTCTAAGTCATTTAAAAAAATGGTACATAATGCAAATTGCCGTAGATAGGTTAACATAGAATAAACGGCACACGTAAATTACACAGGTTTTCCATGAAGTAAAAGAAATTTTATTTTACCTGAGCAGCATATGACTGTTTTCCTCGAGTAGATGTGGCATGAGATGTTGCTTGGAGCTGACATCAAGAGATGGTAGTCAAGGAGAGATTCCTCCTCAGAAATCTACCATAGAAGGAATAACAAGTTATATTCATATTACCACCATGAATCACTCATCTTGGATTTTGATTGTGTGAAGGCAGCTACTCTCTTTCAAACTGATGTGGTGCGGTGTTAATGTTTTAAGATGATCAAGCCTGGCAAGGACTACCGTGCAGCTCATAATGAACGAGGGAACAGAATCTGGGGGTCATTAGCCAGGCACTCTGTACTTTATGTTCAAATTAATGTACAACTGGACAATTAAGAATATTTTCATTAAGATATTTCTACTTTGAATACTGTGCTATAACACAGTTGATCATTAACAATAACTTTCTTTGACTTATTGGCAATCCATAAATGTGTATCATAAATAGGTCTAACACCAGTGCGCAGAGTGTCTGGCTTATAATCATAGCCCATCTAAAAAATTAAGAAAAGGTTGAAAAATGACATGTACAACAGGGGACATATAGACCGTTATCATGGTAAAGCCATCTTGTATTCCTTCCATTTGAATCAATGTGATCAAACCAAGGCTGGAAGGACAAAAATAGTCTGGTGCGATGAGAATCAGTATTCAGTTTTTGCTAAATGCACACAAGAAACAAGACATTCGTCTAGGCATGATAACGGTCTATAGCATTAACTGTAGGGAGCAGTAGATGGTGGTTCTTGTGAGGTAGTTGGAACAGCTAATTAGGCACACAGATAGCCAATAATCATCCAATTCATTAATCTCTACACATGCAGGTACCCATTTACTTTGCTTACAGTATTCAACATGCCTACTCAACTTCCCTTGATTGTATCATCTACTACATATGCAGGGTTTCCTTTAACTTTTGTTTTCACTCGCCAGCTGGACGAGTCAACCAACATTTGGACATGTGGACTTTGGAAGTGCTCTATTGTGTAGGGTGATACTGTGCATCACACAGTCACAATATAAATACAGCACCGTGTGTGCTTGCGTGCTTGTACACATGTACTGTAGTGAGCGATCGGATTGCAACTGCAGCCACATTAACCCTCTTGCTGTCTGACCATTCAATACCATTCAAGTGGTTTTGAATGATAGATAAACTATGCCAGCCTGCAATATGATACCATGAGGGAATGCATGTACACAGTACATAGTTAGTTCTGTAAACAGTTGCGCCACCGTACACAACCTTGGCAGTCGAATGGTTTCAAATGGTTGGTCAACTCACTGGAAAATGTTTCTAAGAGTCACTGACAGTAGGAGGGTTAAATTGAGTAAATATCAAGACTTGTCAAGCCATTTTAGGACCATGAAAATAATCTCTTTTTGAGATTTTACCAACATACCCTTATTCAATCTGAAAAGGAACAGTTTTTGACTCGCCCAGTGGGCTAGTAAAGGAAGGGGTTTTGACTCGCCCATCGCTGTTTTCACTCGCGTTCGGCGACCGGGTGACCGCTAATTTCGAACCCTGCATATGTATTTAACCATAATGGTTTACCTGGTAACGGGCAGACAAGGATAACATCTTGAATGACTTTAGCTGATCAGGAGCAACCCCTCCATTTGAGCTCAACGGAACAGTAGCTGCAAAAAATGACAGGAGATAGATAATGAAATTACATGCTTATTGCAAAGGTCAGACATGATACATGTACTTGGCCCTTGGAAAAAAAGTAGAACATTTTTTTAAGTTTAAGGGCTGGCCTGCATGTACATATAGTATACTATAGCTTTAATAGACTTTTAAGGCTATGTAAATAACAACTTTTTCTGATTCTTCTGAAGGCAAACAAATCGGAAGAAAATCATGCCTGAAAGGTGTACTCAAACATTGTAGGTATAGACTTAATGTGCAGATAAACATTTCTACATTGCAGAATCAATCAATTACAGGATAATTATTTACACTGCTTAAAGTAAACAGATTTGAACAAGTGTTGTCAATGTAGTCACTATAAACGAGGTTTGTTTAATTAAAGAATTGTTTTTCTTGTTATGCACCTTTGCTGTGTTGAAAACATGAAATACAGCATCACTCTATTGGACAACTCAAACAGAGTACAAAACCTTTAAAACATTTGTACATTCTTCAAATTTGATTAAACTATGGAAGAAAGCCAAGATGATTTGTGATTGTTGTTTATCTTTTGAAGTGTTGTCATTACTGGCCAACTTACCGAGTGCATAATGCAATATTGGATTGGAAACTGCTGAGTTTATTGCAGCCACTAGAAGAAGGGCACCATCACTGAACACAAATCAACCAAAAACAAAAACGTTGTCATTTTAAAAACTCATATTTTGCCTAACACTTAAAGGTTGACCTAAGAAAAGAAAAAAAAATTAGAACACAGTCCCAAAAGAGGTTTAAACCATTTTTCTGTTGACAATAATTGTATACAGTAGTGGGTAGTCGGAAAAGAAAGGTAGGTCATAAGGCTTCAAATGGAAGACAAGCCAACAACAAAATAACACTGATTACTTTATAGATTGTATGTTCACCTTCTTACGTCATGTAACCGGGCTGTAACAAGATGCATACGTTTGACAAAGTGCATGTAAAATTCTAAACAAAGTTATTAACTAACAATCATTTACCAAACATTATCTGCTTCATGAATGAGTACCAATGAATATATGCACAGTATGCTGTAAACAACTTCAGGAGTCACTGTTACCCCCCCCCCAAAAAAGAAAAGAAAGAAAGAAAGAAATAAGTGACAATTGTTATTTTAACGCATATTTTAAAGTAAATAGAAACAAGTAACTTCAGTATTGGAACATCTAATTTCTAGGTTAAACTATCTCAGGAGAAATGACTTCTCAGAAGAATTTGTCCTCTCTCTACTGGGAAGATCTCTCTCCATCTGAAAAGAACCGGTGGCTGTTTGGTGTTTTCGATAAGTAGACTCTGATTGTCTTCGGGAGACAAGTTTTCCACCGAGCAAAATTGCAAATCCTACTCAGAATATGTCCTGTTCATATTTTGGATTCTAATTACACGATAATTCACCCAAAACATTTCTACTGGATTAGCAATTTAGTGTACAGACGTTTCACTCTGAAAATTAAAGTTGTTGGCTTGTTTTTACCTCACGATTTGAACATCCAGCATCCATGCCTTAATACTGTCAACAGCTAAAGAGCCCTGCAAAAAAAAAAAAAAACCCAGACAGATCACAATAACAACCCCTGTCCCTGTGGCATTTCTTTCTTCATATTCAAATCAGGGCAACCAAACCAAGGCTGCAGGAGGACATTATCTGGCTCCATGAAATATTCACATATTTGAGAGTTAAGCTTAGTGAGAGTCACTGCTGACGTAACACCTTCTGAAACTGGGATCAGAATCTTAGGAGCAGGGTTCTGCCCAGGATTTCTTTAGTGGTGGATTTTTTTGTCCCTGGAAACCAGGTAGACACAGTAGATCATACAAATGGACTCAAACCAAAACAGTATTCAAAATTTATGGCTTTAGAGACCTTTTTTTGTTACTGGTAAATACAAAATTTTACATTACATTTAAAACCTTTTGAAAGGAAATTGCAAGGTTAATTAACAAATTTGGAAAATGTGTGGTGGTCGGAATCAGAGAAAATTCTGCCGGTGGTGGTTGGGGAATCCTGAGTGCTGGGCGGGTTTTCCGGCACCAACCACTGTGGGCAGAACCCTGTAGGAGGTATGTAGAAATGTTGGCAATTCCACCTTTTGGTAACCGCAGGAGTTATAGATTCCAAGGGGGCTTTTTAGAAACAGTGTCCTTAGTCCGAGATAAAGGATACCAAAGAGCATGACTAATGACTAATGAATGTCACACAGATAAAGTGTGCGTTACAAATGCTGTATTATTATTATTATTATGACTAATTTAACTTGGAGAAAATTACAACATTTTTTATTTACCAGGAAGATATTAAAAAAGTCGGAATTCAAATAAAAGTCTGAAATTTCTCATCCCTGTAATCAGCATTGCTATTTGAATACCATGAACATTGTGGCATTAGATTCTGAGTGAAATTAACATCCACATAATTTTTCATTTTACATGAATGTGAGAAAATACTTTTTGGTATCAGACATTACTTGCTTCTATAATGTCTATAAACAGGACCCAATTTTAAAGAGCGGCTTAAGCACAAAACACTTTTGCTTACCAGAATAAGGTTAGCAGCCCAAATACCTAAGTTCCACATGTACCGTCTGTGACTTCTGGCTTAGTTTTGCTGAGCAGAAATTTGTCAAGCAACGTTTTTTTTCTTAAGCAGCTGCGCAGGTTCTTACTGAGCTTTATGATCTTATTTTCCATTGGTAACTATTTTTTATAGAGAGTAAACGTTTTTTTCTCACCAATTCTCTTGCAAACTGTTTCTTGATCATACTACCAAGCTGTATCTCCATAACAACCTACAATACAATAATAAAAAGCTTTATTAGTTCTGATGCAACATTGATACATTCACTCGTTCTTAAGGCTGTCTTTTGTATCCCCCATGTATCATAGTTATCCTTTTGGGCGGGTATTTCAAAGTTGTTTATTACCCCTTTGATTTATTCGGGCTTAAATCATTAGAAATTTGCTGTCTAACTTGTGTCCCTAATAATGTTGGTTTGTTTGTTTGTCTTTTGTGTGCAGTAAATGTACCTTTGTTGGTTCCAAGTAACTCAGTATTATGCATGTATCCTGTGCAATTCAGTCCCTGGTCTGTGAAGAGTGTATTTTCTCAATCAATCACTCAATTAATCAATGCAAAATAACTGCTAAAAACTGAGAGTCAAGCATACAAATTTGTTACAGAATTTCCAGTTTTTTATGACACTAAGAAAAGAAGAAAAGAAGAAGTCAGCTGGTCAGCTGAGAAGCCAGAATACTGTGAAGAGTAGTACAGTGTTACATTCGAGGGTTTGAATTTGTCTTCATTACAATTCAAAGTACAGAAAACAAAGTCGAATGGTCCCTGAAATTTAAACAACTCCAGAACCCTCCCCTGGCTTTTCCCAAATTTGATAGACCCAGAACTGAACAAAAAGGAGTGACGATGCATTATCTGAGTTGTGCTGGCTGGGTATAAAAGGGTTCTCGCCTTAAGGACTTGGTCAAATAAAAGTTTGTTAGCATGTTACATAATGCTTTTGTCTGGAGAGGGAAGACTCTAAAATACCTCAAACCCACGGCTGTGGAGGCTGTATCTAAATTAAACACGGCGAAGGACTTTCACCCTTTTCAAAGAATCCATTTCCAAGAAAATAAATTCCTTGGCAAACGCCAACCAAATTTGCTGCAATTTCCCCAAGAAAAACTAACAGATGTATGTTAACACCAGAGTTTTTTTCTCAGGCAGGAAAGCTATTGCCCAAGATTTTCCTGAGATTAGCAAGGCCAGTGTGAAATGGCCATGGAACTATACTTTTGAAGCTCAATCAAACTGCAGACCAAGTTAAACTTTGGTGAAAACCATCAGTTGTAAAAAGTCCTTTACAAGTAGTCCACTGTCCTCTCCTCCCTCCATTTCAGGGCATTACACACAAAATAACACTAGAGGGGATTGCTGGGAGAAGTGGTTACTTATTGGGCCCCACCAACCCATGGACTAAAAAAGAAAAATGCTTTACCTTTTCAGAGCCAGGTTCAGCGATAAGCCATTTCTGCAAGACATCTTCTTCAAGGACAAGGAGGATTCCTTGTCCATCCTCCTCCCCTCCAGCTAACACTCTCTGCAATGTCTGAATTCACACAAGATAACAACATCCATAAAAAATATTAAAGGAACATTACCGAATTGGTATGAAAAAAACTTGTAAAATATACTTTTTGATCACAGATTTACATAAAACTTACACGGTCTAATGATGATGATAGTTGAAAACATCCCTTGAAATAATTCTGTCTGAAATGCCATATTTAGAGAAATGAATAAAATAATTTTCCGATTGGAGTTTATCGCTCAGTGAGCGTTTTATTCATTTGTTGAATCTATATGATTTCATGCAAAATGTGTAATCGGTTTTTCACTATTTTCTCGTGACCCAGATGGCCGATCGATCTCAAACTTCTACAGGTTTGTCAGTAACTGTTTTGTTAGCAAAAACCAATTCTGTAATGTTCCTTTAAACTTATAAATCTGTATGCAAGTAATCTCTGTGTACTGTAATCAAGTACTCTACTATAACGAACCTCAAGGTAGTTCAAGATGGTGGGTTCAAATCCCCATCAGGTAGCAGTAATTAAGTCCTTTTCAATCAAGCATCAAGCATTGCCAAGTACTGGGGTGCTGATATGTGAACCAGAAACACCAGAGTGAACCCCCTACTTTCCACTATAAGTGTTCTGGGTTCTTTTTACAAGCACTACCAATCCTGGTAAAAACGGGACCTACAGCTTATTAATGTCCCATCTGAAGGACAAAGCAATTATGGTAAAGTATCTTGCCTAAGGACACTTGTGCCACAACCAGGACTTGAACCCACACTCTGCTGGATAGAAACACCAGAGCTTGAGTCCCTGGCTCTTAACCGCTCAGCCATGACATGCCACATTGCCAATCCTGGGCAATAGCAATTTCTTGGGATGTGGCTACATGTACCTCTGCTTGGGAGTAGGGTGATGCAAGATGCACAAGGTTTGCATACTGAGAAGTTTTGTACATTTACACATTGAGTGGCGGTGGGGTTGAAATTCCACAGGAATTTTCTGGGGTTTAATTTTTTAGGAGTTTGCAGTGTGAACAGGGCTAAGTACAACTTTAAAAAAAATTGGAAATACGTTAAGAAATTATCATTTGTTTGACCCCTCCCCCTTCTCAGAATTATTAACATTTCTTTTTTAAGAAATAGATTATTGTGTGAATATTAAAGGGAGATTTGAAGGAATTTAATTTTACAAGTAAGTAGCAGATACATGTATGGTAAAAGGTACTTTAAGGTATGTTCCTACATGTATGTACATGTAATTGCGTGCTCAAAGTATAACAACATGATTGTGACAAAGTTGACTGATCATCATGTGAAAGGCACATGACTCTTTACCATTTTAAATAAGATTTAAATCCTCTTTTTTTTATATACAGACTGGTATCTTGGGATGAATGCTAATTTTAATATGAAAAGGCCTTCGATGACACAACACATTTGTTGACACAATAACTTTTAACCTTTGCTCAAACCAAGGTGCGTTTACCAGGAAATCTATCCAGCATTTAAAATGTATTAGTTTCTTATTAGCTTCTTCAATTATTAGGATTGCTCACTGATTGTAAAGTTAATACCAGTACTTGTCCTCCGGATAGACAATTCCATCTAAAACACTGTAACGGTCAACATAAAATTGTATTTTGAAGAGCCCCCCCCCCACACTGGTACACACTGGTAAACACAAACTTAGTTAAAATCAGTTATACATCACAAAAGTGACGTCATTAGTGCACAGTGCTACTTACTGCCAGGCTAAACTCTTCAGACTTGTTTAAATAAATAATTCATGAAGTAAATAAGGCTAGGTGTTTGTTGATCTGGGGGCTAAAACTTTACTTGTACACTGGATTAAAAACACAGTCATACCATCGAGAGAATTTGAGTAATCTGAGAAGAATGTCATGCCATGCTTAATTTTGTTTGCAAGTCGTGAACACCATGTAGTTCACAACTCTGAACACAGAACAAGTCCTCCTCTGTACTATTTTAACTTGAATTTATGGTGCAAATTTACAGTAAACATTTAACAAAGTTGTTGTCTATTAATAAGAAAATGATACTATGTACATAGAGTGGATATTTCATATCATGTTTTACTCTTCATAGTCAAACTAGGGCTAAACTTCACTCAGCATCAGAAAACACACATCTTGCTGAAAACAAACCAAGTAGCGAATCCCAAATGTAACGCCTACCAATAGTTTTCTCAATAGCAGCTCCAGGACTTTGGCAGCGACGGCGCAACGGGGGGCACGGGGGGGGGGGGGGGGGCAAATTGCCCCCCAGTAATTTTTTTTGCCCCCCCCCCCCCCGTTTTTTCCCCGATGGCGGAAATTGAGTTTAATCCCAAACGATTGCACCCAATTTGTTAAATGTTGTTTGCGCTGTAAATAATAAACTCAATTTCATCCATCATAATTAGCTGGCACCATCAAAAAAGCCCAATACACTTTCCATCTCCGGCAATGTTAATAAAATGTGGATTTATTTATCTGTACAAGTTTGGAAACTTGCTATAAATAGAAATGCATTGTCTGCCCAAAACCGTAAGCAGCCATTGTACACGCAGCCAGTTAAATGATCCATTGACTTATTCAAAATTGGTGTATTCAAAAATGCGTGTTGGAAAGTTTCTTACCATGATGTAATGGTCATGTGCCTCTTCACATTACATAATCACTATTTACGATGAGGCTTAAAAAGTGAACAATAAAGTGTACAAAAGGCATTAAAAAAAGAGCACAGAGGTCTTGCACTGCTATAAATACAGCAGTAACTTGCTGTCTCTCGGTATTCATTTCTGAGACAGGTTTGTGGTCAATTGTCTGCTTGAACGTCTAACAAGATGAAGACTGTTGCTGCCTTGTGCCTGATTGTCCTGGCTGCAGCCAGCTTGACTAATGCTTCGTGGGTGCCTAAACGAGGCCCCTGCCATTGCCTCCCTAAACGGTTTCAGGTCAGAATTGGTAAGTGGTATGTTATAATGAATTTAAGGTCAGAATACATTAGGTGAGTGACAAAATCCCAATGATATTATATCAGAATAGGTGAGCTGGGAAGTAGTCGAATCCAAAAATGTTGAGGCCAGCGTAGATGAGTTTATCAAATCCCAACGATTTGAGAACAGGATCGGGGAGTGGCAAAATGAGAGAAAGTCAAGATCAAACCTTGTGAATATTAAATCCACTGTCCACATGATATGGGATAAACATATTATATGTACATCAAACTTGGTGAGTGGTCAAATTCAGGTTCAGGTCAGAGAAGGCGAGTGTACTGACAATGTAAGATTGAAACAATAAGTTTCAACTTGTTTCCCTACATCTACAATGTTCATGTACAGGTAGTGCCATTTAACTGGACTGTGTGTAGTCTAAATTGGTTATCCTTTTGACCTAAGAAGTTTTACAATGTCTCTTTATTTGAACAACCAGTTTCCATTTATAAGCCAGTTGAATAGATGAGTCTACAGCAGTTATTGATTTGAGACATTTCATAATTTCTCTTTTCCTGAAAAACTCATTTCAAAAGTCAATTGAATGGACTACATGTTGTCTACAATACAATGTAACAGAGCAGATTTATGATTTTTTGTTTCTTTACTTGAAATCCAGCTTCAAAAGTCCTGTTAAATAATGACCAAACAATAGTTATTTCTTTGAGCAGTTGTGTAAACATTTCATTTTCTTGTACTTTGTAGGTCAGTTGAATGGACTTGTCTACAATGGCTACCCATTTGAGCAAATTAACAGCGTTGAGCAAGCCGTGGACTTTGTCGATGGGAAAATCGGACAGGAAATCTACTCCTACCAAATGGGAACATGGACAAAGCTGAAAACCATCACTGATTTGGAACAGGTAGGAACCCCCCCCCCAAAAAAAAAATAAATAAATAAATAAATGTAAATAGAATTAATATGAATCACATCAGTTAAAATTGACATACACACATGTGTATACATGCACTGATCAAACCATCCTTGTCATCAAGGAAAATAGCCTGGCGTACATTGTCTGGTAAAAACTGCTTTTCAACTTGCCCTGTGGGCTACTAAAAACTGTCCGACTTGTTTGTAATACTCACACTTCTTCCTTTTCAAACATGAATAATACATTTAAAAATGTTTTAATATATTTTGGAGTGAGTGCAAGTAATTTCATTTGACCAATAAACTAGTTGTGTTTGCTACCATTAATACATCGGAAAGATAACGTTTTGACAATACATGTCTGAAATTTGGGCTAAAGACACTTTCTCAGTGCAAATGGTGAAGACTGGGTGGGTCCTCACACTTTAAATTCCCAGGGAAAAAAAATGCAGCACATCAAATTGTGGCTTAAAAAAAATAATTCAAATTTGGTGTAAGGCATTTGGGCTGATAACACTTCCTGAGTGCTACCATTTGCAGAGTTTACGATTCATTTAGCATTTACAGAGCAAGACATAATTTAGATTTAGATACAGCAAACAAGTGTACAACCTCCACACATGTGTGTAAAGAAAATGAGCTGGTATTTACAAATGTATTTTGTGTCTTTTTCCCCCAGGGTATTACATACACAATACTTAACGGCAATTGCACCCAGACCCCAGCAATGGAATTTGAACAATGTATATCAAGTAAGTGCTTTGACAAAGTCATTTTTTTTTTTTTTTTTTACAGAATTGTTTTCATTGCACAAAATGTTGATAAAATACATTGTGCATCTATTTAAATACATTAAGCATCAATCCGTCATATATTTTACAAGTGTGATACCTGTCCATGAAGTGCAGACAGTACGTTGTACATAAATTTATCAAATCTTACCAGCCAGGACAACCACAATGTTAACTTCTGTCTTTACAACCCACAATGTATGAAGCTTACTGATCCTGCCTTTTTGCAGCCCCAAAACAGATTTGTGTAACAGTGATGTTTTTTTTAACACAAACTATGACATCATTTATTTCTGTTTCAGAGGCTGCTCGTTTTGATGACGACTTCTACTTTGGTGATCGCCAGCTTTTTGGCAATTCCTTCTCCGAATACAGTAACACTACCACCTTCCAGGGCAATGTGACATTCTCTGTTACAAAGAAGGACTGTCTTCCCATCAGCACCGGTGCCTGGGGAACTACTGGCTCAGACCCTGGTAAGTCAACCATTCCCGAAGTGACAATAATAGCCTGTCACAACCACCATCTGTGACGGTAGCCTATCCTGCTCATTTTTCCTTTAAAACATTTTTTGTTGGCACCTTACAAGTACAGGGCCCCTAAAATTGTAACTGGTTATCCATTTTCCTGAATTTGTTTTGTATCTTCAGTTTCAGCAAACTACATCATTTGCCAATAATTTAGTGCTTTGTAAACTATGCACTTAAAAATAATAATAAATAATAATAATAACAACATTTATAATGCGCACATATCCACCCCAAGGGATGCTCAAGGCGCCTAACAAGGTAGATACATTAAACATATGAAAGTACATGAGAAGTTACAGAGAACGAAACTAATTAAACATAATTAAATATATGTAACTATAGTATTATCAAGCACAATGTTGGGGGTAATTTGTTACAATGCACCACAATTAATTTTTTAACTGACACTTTTTATTAAGTAATCTAAATTTCATTAAAATTCCCTATGTGCATTTTCTTTTGTTTTAAACAGTTATTCCAATCTTGAGCACATCTGGATTCACTGACTTCAAGTATGGAATCCGTGATCGTGCCTTCTGGTTTGATGTACCCGAGATTTGCACTTCGGTAAGAATTTTACCTTTATTTCAATCTGATGTCAAAATGCTATCATAATTTTCTCAAAGATGTAAATGCGCATAATTGGTTTTTGGAAGAGCAACTTCATTTCTATCCACTTTTCAGTAAACACACCATCCAACCAGTCTGTGAAAAATTCATCTGAGTAGGCAATCATGTTTTAATGAAGGAAAAAAAGGAAGAAAAAAGAAAGAAGGAAAAGGTGTTCATTTTATCAGTTCATGTATCTTGTTGGATTAAAGAGGAGTTTTGCTCCAAACAGTTGGTATCTGGTAAATATAGGTTTAATCAGAGGGCTACCTGGACGTCTTTTAAACAATTCGGGCACATTGTTTTACACTGCAACTGTCATTTCCATCATAATACTGTAGAGTAAGTAATCAGGTTGTATGCCCTATTTACGCCTATCTTTCAATTGACTGAAAATTATACATCGTGTACATCAGATCCTGGCTGATAACTTGCCTGTAAAACTATAAAATGTGCATTGTCCAATTCAACCTAACAACCTGCATCCTGTTCCAAATACAGCTATCAAAGTCGGCTCTAAAATAAAACTGTGATTTCACTTCTTCTTTTTTTCAGTCCGAAATGCGGTCTTGGGAATCTGCTGCATCTAACCCTGCCATTAAGCTGTCCATGCTCATCAACTCACTGATCATGCCAGGCCAAGGGAACTAAACAGACCATCAACCCACTCCCCCAAGATGAAAAGTAACCCTTACTATTCCTGTTATTCATCAATTGCATCAAACTAATTTCAATTTAATTTCAACTCAAGCTCATTGCAAGGAGACGAGTTGAATTCTATTTTTGTCTTGGCAATTTATACATTTAAATTTTCGAGTTAGGACAGAATCTTTCATAGATCCGCTGACTTACAGTGCATTATGTGTATTGACATTTTCCATCAAATTTAAAACATTAAATAAGCCCACTAAAGGCGAGTAAAGTATACATTCAAAATGTTGAGACTACAACAACTGCTCTTTTCAGAGCCAACACTCCTCCCAAAAGAGATTTACACATGTTGCACATGTGCAAGTTTTACCTCCTATTAAATGACCCATTAACAAACTTAACATACAAACCGTCCAATTGATTTAAATATTGGATAAGATTTCAGTATCTTTAGTTGTTTGGATGGTTCGAAGTGCAACACTTCTATGAATTTGCTTCGACCAACGTAATGATCCTGTCAGACATGCATTGATGCAAAACTGCCGAGCACATGAAACTTCTTGTAGCATCTGTCAGTTTTCCATGATATTAAACATTAAGCTGTATGCATGCCTTGCACTTAATGTTGACTGTAACTTTGTACACCCTGAACCATTTCATTCTATAGATGAAAATGGGTAGTTTGAATAAATAAACCTGAATTTCTACAGCAAACTGAGAGTGTAGTGTTTCTTTTATAATTCAAATTTATTTTGTCACTTAATGTGTGTAAAAAAGGAAAAGCTCCAAATCAAAATGCGTGTTAGTCTCAGTTCTTATAGGCTGGCAGGCGTATACAAATGGATAAATATTTAAAAGTTTCACTACATGTATATGTGAACATGTATATGAAAATGAAGACAGATGATGGCAATTTGAAATGAAGATAGATGATGGCAATTTATTAAGTACAGTGTTTGTGGTATTGTCATGTTCAAGAAAACATCTCATCAAATCAGCATAGTACATTGTACATGTACATGAACTTTATTTTTGAGAGTTTATAGAATTTGTGAAACATACATCAAGATAGTGGACAACTTGACGTGTACATGAGTTCTTCACTCTGATATAGTATGATGAAGCAGAGACCCTTCTCTCAATAAGCAACTCCAGCTTGTACAAAATTGTACTAAACATTCCCATCTTTCATGGTTCGAAAGCAATTAAACCATGCAAGTCTTTCAAGTACTTGTAATGAGAAGCTTGGGTTCCCAGGAACATCGCTTTAATAAGAGAAGGAAACAACTTAATGCCTAAGGGAGCATCTCAACAGTCGGCATGGTCGAATGGACAGTCCGTTCCATACAGGAGTGATCCCTGGGCATATGCAACTAGTCCGTAGGAAGAGAGTTGTAAAACCCAGAGGAACGCTCGGCTTGGAACAAGCGGGCATACTCTGCTACAAGAACGATCCTTAGGAACGCCGCCCCCTGCCAACTGCGAACGGACATTGGCAAGTTCAATGTGTTTTTTATGTGCAACACGCAATATGCATAGCTACTACACGTATCAGACTAGCAGTACATGTAGTGCACACACTGAGCCTAGATACAGCCTGTGAACTGTGCAGCTGGGTGTGGAATGACAACTGCTGATTCTTATATACTGCTGATTTTTATATACTTGGGGAGTAGGCTACAGTCTCAAATCTTTAGAATTAATTCATAAATGGTCAATGATGTCATAAAACTGTATGTTTACAATCAAGCATTGAACATTCTGCATTACACAATTTTAACCCAAACTATCTGTGAGCAAAATCATTATTGGCAATTTTTACATGTCCATTACTGACTAAAGACTTTTCAAGAAGGGTTTGGGATGGCCCATGAGCAACAAATCTGTCAGTTGAACGACAGCTAAGGTGTCATTGCCGAGTGGCTTAGAGCATCAGATTCAAGTTCTGGTGGTCGAGTCATGACACTTGTGTCCTTGAGCATTGCTTCTCTTCACCCAAGGGTATAAATGGGTACCTGCGAGGGTGGAGGTTGATATTGTGTTTGAAAAAACCTTCGGAGCGCCACGACAGCCCAGGGCTGTATACTCCCCTGGAAGCTGGGAAAGATTACAGGAATGCTATTGGCCCAATGACCAGGGCACTAATGTAAAGCGCATTGATACGTTGTTGTGAAATGCGCTATATAAGAACTAGTTATTATTATTATTCTATTATTATTATTAAAATGAACGCAGTGTTATCACCAGGGCTATGATAAGCGTATTGAGCATGTTGTTGAGTCACAGATGCCATTTGGTATTCCACAAACTTAAATAAAGCCTGCCTGAAACTTATGGATCATTGAAGCATTCCCATTTCCCAGTGGAATGTACCAGTGGGCATGACCGTTCCGACTTTTGAAACGCTCCCTTAAAGAATACATCTTTAATAATAAGATCTTGAGCTTCCTGAAGCTCCATAATTTCTTGCAGAAATTCGAACAGAAAAACCATGACCAGTTCTTTTCCTATTGGCTTTCAATCATCATTCTAGCTATGCTGCAATGACCAGACACCTCCAAACAGACTAAAATCAAGTTCGTCTAACTTGGGAGGATAAGGTCCTGTCTGTACAAGTCCAAACAACCCACTCTTAGCCTGGGGCCGGGCATACCAATCTTCAGTCCCAAGACTTTTACCATGGACAAAGGATAATGGATGATACAGGAGGGCTTCTAGCAGTAGACACTGTTAAAGAAGGAAGGGTGTACTTACAGAAGAAGACTGCGGTCTCTGAGAGCCAAATAAAAGAGATGAAACCCTTGCAAACATTCCTTGAGATGGCTTCAATGGATGACAACTCACCAAGTTCTGAACAAGGAACAGAAAAATATATACAGACGGCAATATAGTTTAATATCAATCACTTTGAACTAAAAACAAAAGCCGAAAAAGCTCCAGTCATTCTATGATTATATCTCGAGTGTGAGTTTTGGCAGTGTGTTATCAAACTGGCAGAGCCTTTCTGCTTTAGTACTTACATGTATGTTGATATTGCTACATGTACATGTAACTGTTAATCAATAGCATTATGTGTCCAACTTATAACAATACAAACATGTATCCATATTCAAACCCAACTGAGCATATATCGGAAAAAGTCACTTGTGACATTAACACTGAAGGCAGAGTCAGATTCTGGTCCCGGGACCAAAAGGAAGAGGGATAAAGGTGAGTAGAATTTTAAAGGGAGTTGTAAGAATCAAATCGCAGAATATGGCCTAGGTGGCCACACATGACCGTGCCTACCACTCTCTACTTGACTGTGCCTACCACTGTCCACCTGTATGAAGTTAACATTGGGTGTACCAAGAATCCTGTTGGCATTACCTGTGTGTTGGATCCGGCTAGGGTGAGTAGTAACAACTGGTTGGTGGTGGTTGCTAAGATACATCCGTAGGGCTGCAAGGACAAAATTAAGTATTTTCATCAACAATGGAGAATAAGACTATAAATGAGAGGCTTTAATCAAGCAGTGAACAACTTGTATATGATGATGTTTAAGAATGCACAAATTTTTGCCTGTTAATATCAATTTGTTAACTTGACAAAATGAAACAGAATGTTTTAACCCACCTGGGCAGTAGGTTGTAGAAGTCACCGTTAACTCGGGTGGGTATATTGAAACTCGCTTAAAATTAAATTAACACTTTAATCCGGCATCTGAAAAAAACACCTGCTCCTTGCTCCCTCCTAGGAGGGGGTTCAAGCCGAGAGCACTTTTGATAAAAGGACGTTAAGTCTACTCTTGAATCTGTAAATGCTCAAAACCTTTTCAGACATGTCAGAAAATAAAATTTAAAAAAGAAAAGTTGTTGAAGTTTCACTAAAATGTGCCCTTACAATGGCCTGAAACTTCATCTTTGAAAGGGCAAGGCCATTTTCATTTGACAAAAGACACTTCTGTTGGAAAATCTTATAGACCATGGGAAACTTTTGAAGGGGCACCAAGGCAAAGACCAGGGCAACAGCTCTGTGGCCTCTGTGTAATGCAAGGCCTGTTTACCCATACATTTAGACTCTAACTTTAGAAAGAGTTGATTCTAATCAAATGTACACAGAATCTGAACTGTGCAAAAATTTAATTGCCCTTAAAAACCCTTCTACTATCTTTTTCTCTCTACCAACTGGCTCATGCCACAAAATTCCACAGGAGACTAAGACCACAGTACACAAGCCATGGGGTTTCCTGGAAGGTACGGAAATTTGAGGCAGTCTGTGGTACCAGGGTATTAAACATGACCCTTAACTATGACTTTAATTCGCACATACCTCAAACTGTGTCAAAGAGAAACACTCTTCACCATTCAGATCAGCGCTGCTCTCTGAGTAAGTGCCCTCACTGGCGATGTTGGGCCAGTATCTGATAATTCCTTCTGGGGACACGGCCATGACAGTGACACTCTGGTTATCTCTGGAGGCAGGAATCAGACAGACAAGGTCTGCTTTGTGGGACAGCTCACTTGGCGGAAGAGACAGCTCCTTACAGAAAGTGGCCTAAATGATAAGGTATGAAGAGGTGGTGTAAACACGTGCACAATGTCTAGCTTTCACATAAACCCCATACCTGAAACTCATAGCTGAAATTCACCGAAATTGATACTCTTGTTATTGGAAAACAGCATCTAAGATGAAGTTCAGTTTACAAAACTTGACTTGTTACAATGTGCATGATTAAGATGAATGTTCCATTCAATAAGGCAAGGCCTGGAGGCGAATGAAAATATTATCTCCATTGCACGAATGCAAAATGCTGATTATTTGATTTATATAACATCCCAGTAGATCTTTGTCATTTGGAAGAAAAAAAGAAAAGAAAAAAAAGTACAATATTGTATTCTGGCTTCCACTATGAGGATGGGATGAACATATGCGGTGAATAGTACCAAAATGCACGGTTTATGACAGAGGCCATGTAATGGTTGGATTAATTAATGCCGCATGACCATCAATCCTCCAATCAAATGACAGGGATCTACTTGGGCATAATTAGGATGATAATGTATACACAAAGAAATCAATACAAAGAAAACATTCCCTGTTCATCAACTTAAAACAAACATGAACACACCTTAGCAATATGAGTGTGTTTGTATCTCCACACAAAGAGTCTCCTCCCACATACAACACATGCCCAGCCTGATGGATCGATATGCACACTCACACTGGTTGAACCTGGCAAACAAATAATTGAAGAAGAAAAAAAAAACACTCAAAACTATAGACACCATTTCACTGAACTGGACGGTGCCATAACTTATCAATCATCCCAAATAAACCTTTGGGATTTCCCGCACCTCTTTCTGAAAGCCAGACCCTACTCGATGAAACAATGGATACATGTACAACCCGTAAACCAACACAAGAACCTTCCAGCTGACCAATCATCATCAGCAAAGTCCATGTAGAGTCTTTATCTTGTACAGTGTTTATCTAACATGCTTGGTTATCAAATCAAGAACTGTCAATGTTTAGCAGCACAGCAGTTCTTGGTACAACTTTAAGTTCAACCTTCCCTATTGAAGAATCTACTACTCTGAAATTGTTAATTATTGTTCCAAGTTATTTTGGAATGTTGCTTTTGTAGAAACTTCCACTGAAGGTTTGCAGTACAATAAAAGCAATGGAGATAAGGTTGAAACCTCAAGAAAATTGAAAAAGAAAAGTATATTTTTGTGTCATTCTTTGTTTGTTTGCAAGGTTGCTGGAGCATAAGTTATGCCATAGTGCATTCATGGATTATGGATAAATGTAGCAATTCTGTGTCCCATATAATTGAACAATTGCACAAGCCTTTGGTCTTGCTGTATATGGGATGCAGAATGCAAAGTTTTTTTTCCATATTCACTCACCATTGTGGGAAAACTAACTACATGTATTTCCCTGGACTTACTTTCTGTAATCTTTCCACACTACAACACTAACCTAAGTTTGAGATATTAAATTAGATAATACTCACGATCAGCCATAGCCAGAGCCTCTGTGATGAGTACAGGAACAGAAGAGCCATAATTCTCCACAATGTAGTGAGCTGTCTCTGCAATCACCGACGTTTGTAGGACAGAACGATTCCCAAAAGCTGGACTCCTTGTTAGTGTCAAGAACAAAAGAGAAATCCAAAACCAAATAAAAACATTATTTGTCAGTGCTGACTAGCAAAGATTCAACAACATTGTACATCAATGCCCAATGTATTAGTGACAAAACAAATGCGACCAAAGTTGCATGTTCCTAGTTTTTCATTGTTAAACTTGGACCCCACAGAGGAATTCTTTAGAAAAGGGAATGTAACATTAGGAGGACCAGAGGACCCCAAAAACCTGATCCGTAAGACTGTGAGCATGCAAAAGGTTTTGTTTCTGTTTCAATCTTTGAGCTTTGGTAATCCAGGCCTGATACTTCACAAAGGCAACAGAGACAATTGCCTCCATTGCCCCTGGTCTTTGCCTTGGTGCTCCTTGAAATGTTCCAACAAAAATTACAATTTCCTTACACAGGTTCCCTTAACCAAGAAGAAAATGTCTTGGTGCCCTTGCCCTTTCAAAAACGAAGCATCAGGCCTGGTAATCATTCCAACACACCATTGTTTTTATGGGTAATACCAGAAGAACATGATCAAAAGATCTTTATCATGGATGCTGTGGTAATCTGTGTCAGGTATCCTGTATACAACAGTGACAATGGTGGTTCTAGTTCTCATGTCACAAAAGGGACCAGACTGTTTGTTTTTAACTTCTAGCCTCAGTTTGGTTAGATTGGGTTGAATAGATAAAAAGCAAGATGTCCGCAACACGATAAAAGTCAATAACCCAGTTAGATAATTTAAGTCAAATAAGGCTTTTTGGACATTCCTAAAAACCCAAGGAGACTTCACCAGTGTCGCTTCACCTTAAGAAGAAAACAAAGTTAGACCAACATTTTCAACTTGCAATATTGCTCAGTTCTTATACCAGAAGGATACCACCAACTTGCCCTTGTCTGCTGGAACTGATCTCCAGGCCATGAAAACAAATTAAGATAAGGCCATGTCTAAATTTGCGGCTACCTTACCAGAAAACTAAGGAAAATACAAAAAAAAAAGCCGGAAAATTACCCCAAGACATCGTTACAACAACAAAATATGCGAGTGAAAGTAGCGGTGGGCGAGTCAAAACCCTTCCTTTACTAGCCCGCCGGCGAGTCAAATAATATTGTTCCTTTTCACAATAAATGTGGGTATGGTGGTAAAATCCAAAAGAAAGCTTTTAAAATAATTTTACAAGTCTGGATATTTGCTAGGTCGCCCACCGGTAGTCCATGCATAGCGTATACACAGCACACAGTCCACGGTTCAAAGTCCAAGCTAACCAACATTCCGCACGCTGTGATTGGCAGTTGACAATTACCATATTCATAAGATCTTGGCTAGACTTTAGCGCAGTACACGTTCACGAACGGAGTAAAGAATTGCCGCACATTGTTCAGCACGCCTGCAGATAGTGTACAATACACAGCCTTGGATTAAGTCTAATCAAACATCAACAACTTTTGCCGATAGAGGGCGATGCGGGTCAAAGTTCGTTGAATTTTTTCTCAATGTGCGTTGTCGACCGATGTCTGATTCACAAAGATTTTATTGCAAACGAAGTTCATGAATCCATGAAAATGGTTGCCAATAGAAAAAGGATAATTTAGGGAAGAAATCAAGGGATAAAAACGTCTCAAAACGCAATTTTTTGCTAACACTTAACAGTAACTTTACTTCCGTGTTTTGGGGTGGTTTTTTTTTTCTTTACATTTTGAATTGTGAAAATTTTGTGTGTCGATACATGCAGGCTAGTGTAAAAACCTGCGCCCCAGTTAGTAACTGGGTCTACTGACACTGTGACTGTACATGCAGTACTGACATGACTGAACAAAAATATTGTTTTGTGTTGTTAACAACACAAAACAATTGTTTTTTAATTAAAAAAGCCTGGCGTAACTCAACATTTCCACACTGTAAAGTGTCATAATGAGTCCATTATCAAGTTTCCCCATAACTTCTACATATCATTGAAGCATGTAAAAAGTTACACTTCGTACTTTTCAGTTACCTTGTTCCTGCACCGGAAGTGAAGGCGAACGGCGACCGTCTTGCACCCGTGCCACCGGCGAATATCCCTGCACTGCTTCGTCGCGATGAAGCAGAACCAAGACCACTTCCCGGTCGACCAACTCGACCTGTGCTAAACGGCGTGTACTTGCCTTTAGAGCTGCTGCTTCGAGGAGTGTACATTCTGAAATGTTTAGTTTAAACAAAACAGTGTACCTGTGAAAATTTGATTAATTTTTAGCAATTATTTGACATAATCTCCACATCAGTGTTGTTGTTTTATTTTGAGATCGCGCCACCATACACATGTCTTGATGTACTAGTTCGAATTGCACAACTTCAAAGTTCAAACAGCGTCCGTCAATGACACAGAAGTTTCACAAGAAGCTAAAAGTTATAGTTAAAGTGTGATGTAAAAGCACCGTGGCAAAATTAAAAACACACCGTAAGATGAAATTTAGTTAGTGCTTGAAATCGAGCCAAGCTCTCTAACGTCACAGTGTGCGTATACATTTATTTTGCTGTGCAATATTTGTTGTAGCATTATATATATACAAAAAACAAAGTGTGTACCGCCACCATCGGCACTTTGAAGTTATGCATAACATCATCAGGTTTCATTTGGGACACCGTCTGGTCAAGTCTTTTCGTAAAAAAATTAAATAAACAAAAACAGTTGGAAACAGTTGTCTGTGTTTAATATTTCTATTGGTCGTTCAATAAGTTGTTTACTAGGCTCGATATTTCAGTTCCTTCATCAGAGAAAACACAGAATAAAGCATTACTTTTAATATCAAACCCTGCATGGTCAGAAAACGGTAATAAATAAGGCAGATAGTGACGAGTGGGTTCTTTTTTATTCCCATAGAAACAGATTAAACCAAAATATAGTTTTCAGTAATAATAAGAGGGCCCTATAACCCCCGCCATCAGGTCTTCGGTCGAAAGACTACCCGCGACTATTAGAATCGACAATCCAGGCAGGCCTAATGAGAATCGACAATCCAGGCAGGCCTAATGAGAATCGACAATCCAGGTAGGCCTAATGAGAATCGACAATCCAGGTAGGCCCATTTCCAATCGATTTGGAAGGTGCATAGGGAAACGGAGCGGGGAGGTGAGCAAATTAAATGGGCGTGGTTAGTTCAAGGGGACGTGATTTGCAACAGCCCTGTAGAATGAAGATGTTATAATCCAGTTACGCCAGTTTATGCTTATAACTATAAAAGAATGCATCTAACAACTCATAGCGCAATCATAAATCCAACCAGAGTAGTTTAGTTCCAGTATTGTTTTATCCACTTGTCATAACTCGGTGGTAATGAACATAAACTATTAAACTGACATTTTAGTGTTTACCAACAACAAGACATCAGTGAAAAGTGATCAAAAAGTGGACATCGACAAATGTTCAGTCAGTGGTCGTCAAGATGCTGGGAGTGATGAGCTTTCTTGGTTGCCTGATCCTAGTATCTAGTTCAGAGGTTTGCTCCACCAGTGCCGGGTGTTGCCCTCCTATGTGGCAATCATGGGGTAACTCGTGTTATCGTCTCACCCGTGAAGGAGCACCCTGGGAGAAGTCTCGATCAACCTGCCGGGAAATGGGAGGCAAGATGCTTGCCCCTCGCTCAATCCAAGAAAATGATCTACTTGTAA
Organism: Pycnopodia helianthoides; assembly: GCA_032158295.1. Lineage (NCBI taxonomy): Eukaryota > Metazoa > Echinodermata > Asteroidea > Forcipulatida > Asteriidae > Pycnopodia > Pycnopodia helianthoides. The sequence goes on from CM063243.1 coordinate 11,244,291, forward strand.
GCCTGAGACCAGGCCAGCCTGATAACCGCGGGGTGGAACATTTGTGGGTGGCTTGCAGTGATATTGAACAAGAAGGGAACTGGAAGTGTGAGGAACGTGGTGAGATGAATGGTGCAGAATACTTCAACATGTATATGGAGAGCCGAATGGGGGCAGAAATGAGAACTGTCTTGCTATGCGGTATTGGAAACAGGGCCAGGGAGACACGTTGACAGACGGTGGAATGTGGCATGACGTGGCGTGTTCTGACCCTCTGCGACATTACCGATCTGTTTGCGTTCTTCGTCCCAAGCCACCCCGTATCTACTGTTCATCTATCGGCAGTGACCAGCATCGTATCACCTCATGCCTTATAGACCACGTCATTGGAGAGTTTGTCACTAAGAAGAGTACGATGGAGTGCGTCTTGGCTTGTAGCAAGGAACCAAGATGTCTCTCCTTCAACATCAAACAGACCGAGGAGGCTGACAAGAGGCTGTGTCAGCTGAACAACGCAACCAGCTCAGAAGACCCCGCCAAGTTCATGACAACTGAGTCGTTCTGTATGTACTCAGATTTGTAAATTTTATACATCGACAGCTCCGCTTTGTGACTTGTTAACTCTTATAACTTTCACTAATAATAATCTTGCACTATATACACGTTTTTGGTGTTCTATATTATGTGCTATTCCTTTTCATTTCCCCCCGTCGCATCCGATCCACCCGTCGCAAATCTTTGGCGTCACAATCCCCCGTCATAACCACAAAACTGATGGGTCCCATAGGGGCTTATTATATGCCTAGTAAATGTTCTGCAAAAACAAAGCAAGTAGCCTACCTACTGCCGATTTCATGTCGAGGGAACAATTATTGAGAAAAGTTCATCAAAGCTATGGCCAGCTTCAAAATAATGACGGGCTGACTGATCAACTACTTGCAGACTTTAAAAACATGCTAAAGGATTAAAGACGACACATTAGACGAATCACTAAGACGAATCTGAAACTTAAAGACGTCGTAAATTTGTAATCAGGATTTGAACAATAAATGTACAGATACCACAACTGTCCCATGTTACAGAATTGTATGTGAATGTAAGATTTTTATAAAAATGATTTATTATTAAAAATCACTACATTCAATGTAGACATTTGACATTGAACAAATAAAACATGCGACTCAAAAACAAAATTGGAATAATGCGATCTTAAAAGATGTACAAATGGGTTCAAACTTGACGAAAACTAGTCGAAAATGTTCAAAACAATGATCGATACTTGTACAAAAAATAGGGCAATTCTGCTTAAAAAAAACTGGCAGAAAAACTTGAAGAAAACTGGTTTAGGTCGGAAACTGTTCAAACGAGAAAAAAAGGTCGAGAACGATGAGACACTTTGTATTTTTAATTTGTTCGCACTTTTTGGCTTACTCACTTAAAGCTTGAATATAGTGTGCACAATCCTACGTAAATCTTTTTGCAAGTCATATTGGACTTTCTACAAAACTTTCTATTTTAATTTCGCGATTGTATTTGCACGTAGAGTAGGCCCTAGTGACTATATAAACTAAAACTCTTCAAAACTATTTTTAAATGATCCATAAAATAAGCTATTGACTCCGATGGAAAAATAATAATCATGGCTCAAACCGTTTGTGTTGAATGTATTTGTATTTATTTAGTATTGATCTTAAGCAGAGCTGCCAACATTTGCATCTTGCAATCAGGGAGATTTTGTACATCAATCAGGGAGATATTTAGAATTACATTCAACATAACAGGGGGAAAAAATCATAATCGGGGAGATTTTCTAATCTGTTCATCAGAACATGGAAAGATTTATTTATTTTCAGGGAACTTTCTGCAGAACCAGGGAGAATTGACAGCTCTGTCTTAAGAGGTCAACCTTAAAGGTACAAGTTGCCTTGGATCGGGCGAGTTGGTCTGTAAAAAGCGTTTGTAACCGTTTGTTATAAAATGCAAATGGTTAGAAAGATGATTTAAAGTAGAATACAATGATCCACACAAATTATGCCTCGAAGTTGCGTGGTTTTCCTTTCACTATACGAACTAACACGGTCGGCTGTTTTGTGGAGTCAAAAAAATCCACAAAAATGGCCGACCGTGTTAGTTCACGATGTAAAAGGAAAACCACGTAATTTCGAGGCATTTGTGTGGATCATTGTATTCTACTTTAAAAACATATTTCTAACAATGTACATTGGCGATGAAAAAGTATATCATACTGTCCATATCAGAACGACCGGTTTTGAACAAGCAAGATGCATACAGAATCGAATGTTATTTCCCCAAATATGACGATTATCCTCTAAAGGAACAACAAAGCTACTTAAAAAAAAAAAATTAAATCGGCGCATCATTTTTTATTTTTTGTATTTATTCATTTTTAATGCCATTGGCAGGTCCAAGTTTTTTTTATTGGGACAATAGGGATTTTAACTTGTTCCAGTGACCGCGATGAAAAACAAAATGACCGATTACTGCCAACCAAAGTGGCAGAAAAATCCAGTGACTGAAAGTTCCCCAAATAAGTGTCTTTTTGTCACTTTTCATCGTCGAATCCTCAGCCGCTCATTCTACAACCACAAATCACAACGGATCCTTTTGGTCAACTAATGACACACTAATGACATGATTATCTTGTTTACACTATATACTTTTAGACAGAGATAATTGTGTCCTTTGTTAAAGAAGGTTTACCTTCCACCTTTCAAGGCAGAAAGGTCACTCTATAAATATCTTGTATATGCATCAAAAAAGGTACAGGGTCCATGATCTGGGTTGATTAAAAAACCCCGTACGCAGCACACAAACAACAGACACCGGCAGATTCCCGTAAGAGCAGCCCTGAAATTGCACACAAAACACTGTGTCTTTGGTGAGTTTATACACTCCATGTAATTATCTATACTTAGGCTACACTTAGCACAATATCAATACCTCAATCTATTCCATGTACGACTTGTATGTTTCGGCAGAACATTTGAATAAGATTAAGATGTGAATGACTGAATTTAACAGTTTGGGATATACTCGCAATACGGCGCGTTGTCTTCTAAAGATGTGAATGACTAGAATTTAACAGTTTGGGATATACTCGCAATACGGCGCGTTGTCTTCTAGTTCGCTTTTTAAGACCTCGCTTGCGATGGATTGGGAAGGGGACTGTGTAAAAAATGGTATAGAAGGCGGAAAAATAAATAAAAATGTGTTTTTCTGGTATTGCAAGCCCTTATACACTCAGATAACAAATAAAAACGACACATTTTCCACAAGGTTCAATTCAGAAGATGCACACTTCATTGTTCTACTCAAACTCTACCCCCCCCCAAAATAAAAATTTGCATAATAATTTGAGTAAAAGCAGTCACAATCACGAGAAGGTCGTTTCTATGGCCATTGTCATGGTTTCAACGGGGAAGTAATTGCGGTACCATATGTAATAACCGTTGGTTATATATCTGATCGATGATTCCCTCAGCCCTATACAACCTTGTATATGATTGGGATACTAACTGAAACATGATCGATTCTAACTATCCGAATCCAAGAGGGCGTTGTTAGCATAGACAAGTTTATCAGTTCCCTGTCCAAGATGTATTCATCACTCCGAATGGACACTTTCCGATTACAAAAACAACGATGCTGAAGGTTTTTCCCCGCATCCTCACTGCATAGGTGAGCGTTAGAAATTTCACAAACTCGATTGATTTCTCAGTAATTACTGCCCAGAAGCTGAATTTGGCACTGGATATTAACTAACCGTCAAGAGACCATTCATTTCTGTACAATCATCACCAAAAGCATGGTAAAGCTATTGACTATTAGGCCTATAGACAATTTCATTACACAAGTTTTCTGGTAAAATCTCTGAAATGTATACCACACATAAATTTTGTTTTGTTTTACGAATGTAGATATAGTATGTTAATATGTGAAACATTAGAAAATAAGCATTCGGGAAATAACCCTAGGGTCTAACTTTGACCTTTTCGGTTGAGTAGAAGAATATGCAGGTCAAATCTTGAGACCACTAAGGACATTTTGGTTCACTTGAAAACGCCAATTGTCTCTTAATGTTTTTTATATATACTTTCTTTTCCACAATACTGTGATCACATTTAAAGGTTACCACTGAGGGCGCACTTCTGATATTGTGGACATGTGGCTGATAATTGTGGCCTCTGCAGCAGTGGTTGCTGCCATCCTGGTATTTGTAATCATCGAATATACCCACATTGATATCAGAGGGAAATATATCTGCATCACGGGATGCGATACAGGCTTTGGGAATCTCCTCGCACGGAGCCTGGACAAACGCAGAGGCTGTCACGTGATTGCAGCCTGCCTGACACAGGAAGGCATGACAAAACTGAAGAGTGTGACGTCAACGAGGCTCACCGCAATACAACTTAATGTTAAGAGCAGCGAGAGTATCCGAAAAGCACGTGATCAAATACAAGATATTATACCGACTGGTAAAGGTACGAGACTCCATACACAATGGCGTATATGTTGACCATAGAGGTCACTGGCACAATTATAAGCGAGGTTCACCTTTCATAGATTCACATCCTCTCCCAAATCACACAAACACGAAGATCATCATCAAATTTGACAAAATGGCATACTGTTTAAGGGTTATCTCATTGCAAAATTTTAAATATGTGACGAGGACCCCCCATCCAGCAGATTAATAACGAATTATCTTTTTTACTGTTACTCGTTGGTACTAAATGAGATCAGTCACTTCGTAGCAAATTTACTATAAGAATGAAGTTAATCACCTATGTACAGTACCGCATAAAGATCATCACATCAACCATGGAGGTAGAACATACCTCATGCATCATCAACCAAGTGAGGTCATTCACCTCATTACAATAGTGAAGAGGTTCATCATTACCTCACATACTGCTCTGTTGAATGAGGGTCAGCACCTCACCGCACTATAACAAAACTAATTTTACGTCATTTACAGCACTAGCGAGTGAGGGCCATCACCTCCAAACAGGACTAGTGAGTGATGATGTAATATACTGCACTACTGAAAATAGTCGCCTTAAAAATTGTGCAGTTTTCTAGTAAATCCGTGTTCATACATTGTACAAATTGTTTGTAAATGTGTGTTACCTAGTGAATCGGCAAATCTGTGCGTTGATTATTATGACAACTGATCATGTATGATTTCAGGGTTATGGGGTTTAGTCAACAATGCTGGAATAATCTGCCCTATGGGACCCTTTCATTGGTTGACCAGAGATGACCTCACCAATGTACTCAACGTGAATCTTCTGGGAGCCATTGAGATGACCAACATGTTGTATCCACTTCTACGGACAGCCAGGGGGCGAGTGGTCAACGTGTCCAGTGCAGTCGCACTCTTCCCAACTGCTGGGACAATTTATTTTCCGTGTCAAAAGCTGGAATTGAGGCCTTCTCTGACAATATAAGGTTAAACTCAACCTTTACCATTTTATTTAAACATGAACAATTATATAACTGGATGTGGAAAGATACATTAATTCCGTCTTGTTCAAGAAAAGTATCTTGACACTAACCTCTATAAAAAACTTAGCTCACGTTTTCGAGTGAACGGCATAGGCCTGGCTAGAGCTGTGGACTGAGAGAGTGGCTACACATATACAGGGACCAGTTGTCTTTGATCTCGCGGTTTGCTGGACGCAATTTTCGGTTCAAATGTAGCACAACCCAATGTGCAGTCTAGTTTGGCACCATGTCTGTGCACATGCGGTTTTATGTTTTGTTTGTTTGTTGGGGTGTTGTTGTTGTTGTTGTTATTGTTGTGGGTTTTTTTTTGGGGGGGGACCACCGAAAATGGCTTCTTATCGCAAGTTGTCGCAGCTCTCTCAATTCTTGCCCTGACTGATTGCTTGTACTGTAGTTTTAAGATGAAAGTATTAAATTATGTAGGTGTCGAAAATTCGAAGAACGACTAGGATCAGTTACCCTTCTATATTTTTAGATAAAAACAACATTAGGCCTATAGGCCCTACTCATATTAAAAAAATCATAATTTTAATTAAAGAATGATTTTGTTCTACCTCCAGGTGTTCAATGAAGGCATCAGGCGTATCAGTACATATCATCGAACCTGGTGCATTTCAGGGTACATTTTCGGATGTGGATGCAATGAAGAGAAGGATGAATACAGTCTGGAAGAGACTCCCTCAGTCAGAGAAAGATGATATCGGTGGTGACATTACACTTGAAGCAAGTAAGTTCAGCACTCCATCCCATTCAAATCGTAACAAATAAGCATTTATTCGTGTAAGGCAAGGCACATACAAACCCTTCTTTTAAACACTATCTTAAAAGTGCATACACAAACAGCAAAGCCGCGGATAATTTAAAACTAAACGGATTAATCTGACCGATATTTTACAATAGTGTACCATAGTGCCTTTAATGCACTCCGGTGGGGGGCCTGACAAGTCTATGGCGTTTGCAAACCAATGTTGTTTATTATACCACGGTAATAGATTGTGAAATTTTATTGGTCGAGATCCAATCACGTGATGTGCTACAAAGACGCATGTATATTGGACTGATACATGGCTCCAGGGAACGTGAGTGCTGTACCACACGGGGTACATTACCTTGATTGTACCTACGCCAATACAATTATAAATCGCCCCGGGTTCGAGGTTGTAATTACGCTGGGAAACAGTGTCCAACTGTACGCATGCGTGGATGTGGTTAGCATATTTCATGGGAAAGGCTAATTGTTTACTTTTTCTTTGCAGTGCAACTTCTCATTTCTGACGCCTTGCGCATGTCGTCATCAAACTTGACTACAGTAACTGACGCCATGGAACACGCGCTTAGTGCTCGGTTTCCGTGGAGACGTTATCTGCCCGGATTAGACGCAAAGTTCTTCTACAAGCCAATGTCTCTACTTCCTGCCTTCATAGCGGACAACGTCTACAATTCAATGTTTACAAAGATGATAGAAAATAAGAAGAAACTTGCAATGAAAGAACGTGAGAAACATAAAACATTATGAATACTTACGATACTGACTCTACATAACAAGTAACTTTTCAATGGGACTAAGAAATCAAACAATCTATTTCTGGCTATTCGCTATACTTCCAGACAGAAACACAAACTTAAGGAAAATGGTTAAATTTGATGATATAGCCAGTGGAGAGGTCAGATTTAAAGAAAGGGTCGTTGTCATTTTAGAACATGTGACCTTCAAGTGCCTCATGTGGTGAGCCTCAAGTCTTTGTGCTTTTGGTCCAGGAAGCTTTTTCTTTAAAATAAGTTATTGTTATGATTACACCAAACTGTTTTTGAAATACAAGTAAAAAGACACCAAAAGATATTCGTTTGAGACAAAAGATAGGAAAATTTCATTGGGTATGAGGGCTGACCTACCATACATGTAAATAATGGTATAGGATTGTATAGACTTTTCAGGCTACTTGATACAAATTTTGCAGATTTTATTGTTTAGGGTCATCAAATCAGAAATCAAAGCTTGTCAAATGCAAAATGCATCGTACACGCAACGTGCAAGAGGCGGCTGAATTGACAGCCATAAAAACCTTTCTAAAACAGCCACAAACAAACGCAGAGGCGGACACGGAGTGATCTACGGTGTATTTCTGAAATGAAAACAATAAGCCATTTTGAGGTATATGTTAGACATTGTTTGGTACAGCAAATAGCAACCTAAGACCCCAACCGCCAAAACAACAATAAATCACATAATATCTGACCTTGCTGTAATTGTCCGTAATCTTTAATTGCTTCCACCATGATATTATACGAACCAAAAAGAAATAATTAACAATCACTTGACGCGAACTATTTAAAAAGAAGCGTTGCCATGGCAATATCCGTAGTACCGGAAAGTCGAAGGGCATTTTTTTCTCATTGCGAAATGTTAATTGTTTAAAACTAATGGGCTGAGGGATGGACTACAGAACAACGCGAACGTTTGCCCATCGCTATAGATTCTAACGGTTTCACAAAACGGGGTTTATAAAAATCTGGGGACATAACGAGGCATGCAACGAAAAATAGGGGCAAAAAAAATAGCAAACATATAATAGGTGAAACAAACCACTGGTAAACACAAGTAGGGCGACGAAATTTAATAAAGGTGACAAAGAATACCGTTGTTAGGGAGCACACTCAAATCAATGATTTAATGAGGCACATTGAAACGAATTAACACGAATAAAAACAACAACGTTTAGAATACAAGTCACTAATCGCCACTTGACGCAGTGTCGTTGGAACTCACCTGCTGCTTATCAACAATCCAGACATAAATATAGGTATATAAAGGGAAAAGATAGAACCCTTTGTGTCGCTTGGTTGAACATCAGAGACTTCAATTAATAACTGTACCTGGAAACAATGTGTAAATTCCATACATGAAGGACAGAGAAGATATTTATCTTGCCGAGTGTCGACAAAAAGACCGAAGAAAAGTAGTTCTTTCGATTTCGCTTCCATTGCATATCTTCGAACAGTAATAGGGCCTATAGTCTTAAACTTTGCACTTTTGAATTCCATTTAAGTGTAAAATGCCTTGCTTTTTGCCTTTTGTCCACGGTATTTATGGGGGGGGGGTATCAAATTTTAAAAATTCGAGTCCAACAGAATTTTAAAGTTTGTAAAAAATCACTCCAAAACTCTCAGTCTCTACAATATCAATTCATTAAAACTATTAAATTTAGTGTCTCTCTTTACTTTGGTTTTTCCAAAGTTCCCATTACGTGACTATACATGATTCGCTGGAGAAGATCGAGTTCTAATACAATCAATTTATAAATACATACGGCAAAATTACAACACAAAGTACAATAGTAAAGCAAAACACTAATGTCTCCATTAATTCAAGTATAAGCAAAGAAAGTTAATTACTGAGGCTTTTGACCATTGGGTCCCTTTGCTATAACGATGTTACATTAATGACTTAAGATGAAAATGTTTTTTCCATATTTCTTCTTTAGAAAACAGATTGTTAACTAGGTTTCAAAATGTATGTTCTTCTTTATGAACTAAAAATAAGTCATATTTAAACGTAATACTATTTCTTCGGTAATTATTCATCGTTGCTTTCGGCAATCTCATGTGAACACTTACTAATTGCGTTTTACAGTTGTTGCCCTCCCTGTAGTTATTCATTCATTTCATTCATCCATTTATTTGTCTTCACCATGATATGAAAACACAAAATTCCATATCCCGCGTGTTGACAACGATCACACCACTACAAAGAACATGGTATAAGAAACAAGACATAGGCTAAAAATACATTAAAAAAATCTCGAAAAGCGAAAGAACGATACAGCGATAAATCATTAAACCGCCTCGCTATACAATTTGCGTTGAAACCTAGAGTTATAAAGATGATGGAATTTGGCAAGAATGATCTTCAAAAGCGCTCAGTATTTTGTGCGTAAAGGCCTGATTCTGCCGGATTGTTGAACACTGACGATTTATAAGATGGGTGGGGTCCTGTAGATAACCTGGGTTTTTCTCCAGTGTCACCTTCTCAAAGATACCACAAAGATCCATAACCAATCACTCGCAGCTGTTTTTGTCACCCGTTTCAACCTATATTTGAATTCCTATTACTTACAATCAGTAAAAGGTCAAAATAGATTGAATCACAATCTGATAAAAAAAGACTGAGTAATTGACTGCATATGACTAAAAGATTTAAGCTTTCTGATACAAAACATCCGTTGATTGGCTTCAGAAACTATTTGTTGAGTGCTTTCGGTCCTTTCATATTCTGTAATTTCCTAACTAAAACATGTGGCTAAATCGAATTAAAAACAGATGAAAAGTCAACAAAAAGAGTCCTGACATATGTTTAGGTTTATCCAGATGTTCATAAATATCGTGCGTAACTGTTAAAACAGAATCATCTACACCCCGGTTTGGACGAAAGGCAAATTTAAGAGGGTCAACAAAAACGTTTGTCTGAGCAAGCAAAACCTCATTAATTATTTTTCTCCTGAATTTGGAATAAAATAGTCAGTCAATTATTGATGTATTGACAATAACGAGATACAATCAAATTAGAAAATACTGGCATGTTTCCATGACATCCATGATAGGGATGAAACAATGACAGTATATACCAACACTAATTGGGGGAATAACAACAAGAACCAAAAGTCTGTTTTTTACATTGAGCAACAGACTACTCGCCACAAGGTCGCACTGCCCGACTATTTGATGCAGTTCTACATGAAATTCATTGGTGCTAAGCAAGGAACTAGAAATAAACAGAAAAACGGGATGGTCATGTAAACTGTTCCTACTTGAGGTAACACTGAGTCTCAATACAGTTCAGTTGTGTCTATGGTTTAGAAATAGTGATGTTGGCGATTGACTTAACATACCTTGTTAAATTCAGTGCCATTCATGAGATGGGAGATAGCTAAACTATCACATGAGACGAAAGAGACAAAAATGTGCTACTTGTGATATTCAATTATACATGGCTAACAGTCTTGAACCAAACAGTCACAATTTCAACGACATTCCCGAACTTTCAACATGTCATTGTTTGAAGTGATGAGCTTTATTGTTTCCCAGAGTCTAATATCTAAAGGATTAAATCTGGTTGCCATATTGAAACATTTTATTCAAATTTTGAATAAAATGTAAGAAAAATAGCAACTCGGTGAACTTTGAATGTAGAAATGCTGCCATTTTATTAAAACATTAGGATTTAAATCATGGAAAACCTGAAAAACAATATGATTTTTTAACCGAAAATGGGCGAGCAAATAACCCCAAAAGACCCTCAATAGTGGCAGTTTGAAGATAATACAATAAATTGTAGATTTTGGTCAGGAATTTGTTTCAAATGAAAATCGACCGTAACTTTGGAAAATTACTTGTGTGCATCCTAAGACTATGTGACCCCAACCTTCGAAAAGAACTGAGAGACAGCAGATGACTTGTTTGATGAAACTAAGTCAATTAATATCAAGCATCAGTCAATGTCTACTGCACTTGGAACGGGGATCAACAAAATTGATGTACTGTAAATTTGGGTATGATATAAAATACATGCCGACTATACTACATTTCATCACAATTGTTCAACTACATTTTGTAAACAATAATAGAGTACATATTCCTTTCCAGTCTTTTTATTGCATACATTTGTATTTATTTTAACAATAATTATGGTTATGTTGGTCAAGCATTGATTATAAATGAACAATTTTTGTTTAAAAATATTTAGACTATGATTTCAAAATGTATTGAAACTGAATCTAAATTCTTAGTCTCCCGGCGACGACTCGAGCACAATAAAGACTGTTTTACGTGTACAGTTTAACCTTGGCCCAATTTCATAGAAATGCTTCAGCAGAACGTTTTGCTTACTCAGCAGAAATAAGCAGCATACCCGTGAGTTTGGCTGGTAACCTTAATCTGTTACGGTTACGGCCAGATTTTATGCGTCATTATGCATTGAAGTATCCGTCCTTAACAACACCCTTAGCAAAAGTCGTAGCCGTAGCTGTAGCAGCCAATTCGGATACGGCCTTAATCAGTAATGCAACCTCATGAGCTGATTGAGATTCAGTTCACTTGCCTCATCAGTAAACTTAATAACTGTATAGCTCGCAAGCCTGAAGAAACATCAAACATTGGTGCTTTCAATGTGAACCAGAAACACCGGGCTTAACCCCTTACTCTCCACAATAAGTGTTGGAATAATTCAAACCTATTCACCTCACTTTGATTCCTTTATTAAAGGAACATTACAGAATTGGTAAGAAAAAAACTTGTAAGTTATACTATTTGAACACAGATTTACATAAAACTTACACGGTCTAATGATGATGATAGCAGAAAACATCCCTTGAAATATTTATGTCTGAAATGCCATATTTGATGAGAAATGAATAAAATAATTTTCCGATTGGAGTTTATCGCTCAGTGAGCGTTTTATTCATTTGTTGAATTTATTATGATTTCATGCAAATTGTGTAATCGGTTTTTCACTATTTTCTCGTGACTAAGATGGCCGATCGATCTCAAACTTCTACAGGTTTGTCAGTTTAGGTATATGGTGGATTACATAAAGTGCTTACACTGCCAGCAACTGTTTTGTTAGCAAAAACCAACTCTGTAATGTTCCTTTAAAACATAAGCAATAAAACCCACCAAAATATTGCTTCCGGTCCATACACAATTAAAGTAAAACAGTTGCTATGGCAATCGCTGGTTGCTATACACGGACCTACTCAAAAGACAAAAGAATCTTCTATTTTTTGTTCAACTCTGCAATGAATGGACGAACCCTAGAAAGGGGAAGCATGCAAGTACCCTGTAAAACGCATTATACTGCCATTCGTGATATCCTATTGATGGTGCCTCATGTTTAAAGAAAGTTAGTCCTGTAATATTATACTACCACAGTTTTAACGATAAATGTTCACAGCGCAAACGCTAATTTCTTTCAAGATGTCATTGCTTGGAGTGATGGGCCTCCTTGGATCACTGATTCTAGTATCTAGTTCAGAGGTTTGCTCCTCCAGTGCCGGGTGTTGCCCTCCTAAGTGGCAATCATGGGGTAACTCGTGTTATCGTCTCACCCGTGAAGGAGCACCCTGGGAGAAGTCTCGATCAACCTGCCGGGAAATGGGAGGCAAGATGCTTGCCCCTCGCTCGATCCAAGAAAATGACCTACTTGTAAGCATGAGACCAGGCCAGCCTGATAACCGCGGGGTGGAACATTTGTGGGTGGCTTGCAGTGATATTGAACAAGAAGGGAACTGGAAGTGTGAGGAACGTGGTGAGATGATTGGTACAGAGTACTTCAACATGTGGAACGGAGAGCCGAACGGGGGCAGAAATGAGAACTGTCTTGCTATGCGGTATAAGGAAGAGGCCAACACAGTAAAAGATGATGGAATGTGGCATGACGTAGCGTGTTCTGACCCTCAGAAACATTACCAAGCTGTTTGCGTTCTTCGTCCCAAGCCACCCCGTACCTACTGTTCATCTATCGGCAGTGACCGGCATCTTATCACCTCATGCCTTATAGACCACGTCATTGGAGAGTTTGTCACTAAGAAGAGTACCATGGAGTGCGTCTTGGCTTGTAGCGAGGAACCAAGATGTCTCTCCTTCAACATCAAACAGACCGAGGAGGCTGACAAGAGGCTGTGTCAGCTGAACAACGCAACCAGCTCAGAAGACCCCGCCAAGTTCATGACAACTGAGTCGTTCTGTATCTACTCAGATTTGGAAGCACAGTACGATTAACAATGATAATTGTTTTCAAAAAGAACAGTAGCTGCAAATGTGAAGGCACTTTGATAGGGAGCCAGCCCGCACATGACTTGTGTGGTATTCGTTAACTTTGTTAAAAACTATAAACTTTATTTTCAAACTGTAATTTGTACATTTTAACTCCTGTCTAATATCAAGAAAAATCTGTTTCACGCAATGAGACAACATTATCATCTAGCTACACTTGGTAAGTTCTATAATGTAACACCCTTTTATTTATGAGCACCAATGTTGTTTCTTTTGAGATTTCTTTTAAAGTTTTGTTTACGAGCAACGAAAAGCTAGCTCTAAGCAATTCTTGGCTGTGCTTACTTTGACAACGATCACGTAAGCTTAACTGCATTAGGAAGAATGCTGGGACCTTCGTGCTCTTTAAAGGCCCTGTACACTATTGATAAGATCGAAAAACACAAATGTTCACAGATTCACACATAACTTACATGATTTAAAGTAAGTAATGGTAGAAAGGGTTCCTTAAAATATTTCTGCCTAAAATGCTATCGTTTTTGAGAAATGAATAAAACAGTAGTTTTTATCGCGCGCGATAATAAACTCGATGTTTGAAAAACAGAAAATACATAAGGTCTCTTTTCACAATTTTCTCGTGACCTCGATGACCAATTGAGCTCAAATTTTCACAGGTTTATTCATTCATTCATTCATTCATTCATTTCTTTTATTTGTCTCAAATCGTGGCCCGGAGGCCAAATTCCAAAAGACAATAACATTAAAACAATAAAATAGAAATAAAAAAAGAAATAGTAGAAGAAAAAAAAAAAAATAGTAAAAATAGCAAAGTGCTAGGCAAGAAAAACATACAAATTATCGTAAACTAAAAACACAAAACCAGGGAGACAAAACAATACGCTAAGAAAAATCACGCAGGGCCGGCATTTAAAATGTTAATGAAGTAAGGGATGGGACTTTGTTGGAAGCGCTTGGTTCTAATAGGGAATTGAGTTATGTGGTTACTGTTCCTTAGGTTCCTACCATGACTTGCTAGCCTCGTAGGGGGAGTAAGTGAGAGGTTCTTGAATTAGCACCAAGTGTTTTAGCAAATTTTAAGCAATGTGCGACCCTTCTACTATCTAGTGCATCCAAGTTACATAGATTGAGCACATCCAAGTATGAAGTGTACTGATTCCCCATGATGGTCCTACAAGCTCGTTTCTGTATCCTTTCAAGATCATCAGTTTGCTTTTTGGTTAAACTAGAATGCCATATCACATCTGCGTACTCGACCATAGGTCTGACATAACTGTTGTAAACAACCAAAAGTTCCTCGTGATCAAAGCCAAATCGTTTAAGTGATCTCAACATGAAGAGGCGTCTGTTAGCTTGTTTTACCATATGATCAACTTGGGCCTCCCACTTAAGATCATCTTGAAACCAGAGGCCTAGAACCTTGGCTTTGTTGACATACTGGAGCTGTTCAGAACCAATGTACAAATCAGTATGTATAGGGGCAGATTTACTGAAACACACTTCAAGAGCCTGGCATTTACAAGGATTTAATTTCAGGTGATTATGATTACCCCAATCTGAGAATTCATCCAAATCATTTTGTAAACTGGACATGCCATTGATTTTCTTATTTTCAGCGAAGGTAAGATCATCGACATATTTCCAATATTCGGAATTAGCACTCAGAGCGGCATCGTTAATCAAAACTTGGAACCCCACAGGACCTAATTTGGTGCCTTGTGGGACGCCACCATTCAGAACAACATAATCAGAAGTACCATTGTTAAACCTGACACATTGCTCACGGCCGTGGAGAAAGTTGCCAATCCAAGGAACGATACTACGACGCACTCCAATTTTAAGAATTTTGCTAATGAGCACGGAGTGGTCGACAAGATCGAAGGCTTTCGAAAAATCGGTTAAAACCATCGTTCCAACGTTGCAACCTTCCTCAGCACCCTGATGAAGATAATGAATCAGGTTTATCAGATAATGGTTAGTGGAAACTCCAGAGACATTACCAAATTGCCTCTTATCAATACAATGGCCTATATCATTAGTCATCCAATCGCAAATGAAAGTCTCAGCTACCTTGGCAAAAATGGATGTGAGGGAAATAGGCCGCAGTTTGTCTAGGGAAGGGGGGTTCTGCTTCGGTACAGGAACAACAATAGCTCTTTTCCACTGAACCGGGACAGTCCCCTCATGAAAAGAACAATTGAGAATAGTTGTCAATGGCACACTGAGCTCATAGGCAAATTCCTTTATAAGCTTAGCGGGTATACCATCTGGACCAGTGGCCTTATTAGGGTTGACTTTCCTAAGCTCAAAGTAAACATTCCAAGGGTAGAGATGCGGGACAGGTTTTTCAGCTGGTAGGTATGCAGGCAGCTTAGCCAAATCAAGTGGCTGTAAATGTTCTGAGATTTTGGCAAACATCTTATTGATTGCGTCTGCCTTGCCCTGTGCATCCCCGTCATCAATACCTGGGACATCCAACTTAAGCCCGGATTTATTCAAGTTTGTAACCTTTTTGATTTGCTGATACCACCTTCGTTGATCCGTACTCCGTAGATTTCTAATTCTATTAGCATAATAGGAAACTTTGGCCATACAAATCTCTCTTTTTATCTTGTTTCTCAACTTACACCAAACATTGTGCTGAGAAA
Organism: Pycnopodia helianthoides; assembly: GCA_032158295.1. NCBI lineage: Eukaryota > Metazoa > Echinodermata > Asteroidea > Forcipulatida > Asteriidae > Pycnopodia > Pycnopodia helianthoides. The sequence goes on from CM063243.1 coordinate 11,260,235, forward strand.
GATGGAAAGCAATTTGACGGTCGGAAATCATTTTCTTTATCAGTGGAGTGATCCAGGGTTTGTCATTAGTGTGAACTTTCCTTTTCTTCTGAGGAAAAAACTTATTAATACCATAATGCAGGATCCCATAGAGAGTGTCAACTTTACTTTGAGCGTCAGAGCACTCCATGACCTCGTGCCAATCTAAACCCTGTATCCATGAACCAAATGATCGAATTCCAGACTCATGCTAAGGGCGCGTGATCAAAGTTTTAGAGATGTACTTGGCGGCAACTGTATTAAGCTTAGGACGCCAAATTATTCCGACATGATCGCTGTGGCCTATCGGGGAAATGGCACATGGGCAACTGTAGTGATTTTTTATATTACCACTCGCAAGCAATAAATCAAGCGTTGCTTCAGCACGAGTCTGAAACTCAACAATGAGTTTATTTCATGCATATGGCTAATCACACAAAACATGAACTTTGTTTGCGACTGTTTTGTCAGCTCTACCGATCCTGTATAATACCTTTAACGTCACGTTATTCTATTTCGCGCAAAATTGAAAGCTCCTCAAAACAGTCAGACATTCAATTTCATCTAATGTGAAAGCATTATTCTTTTGCATCATGCGATTAAAAAAAGATAGCCATTCAAAACTTAAAAATCCACTTGTACATCATTCAAATTAAAAAAAAAGCCGTCTCAGTTTACTTGAGTACAATGCTATAATTCGCACGCCTCAAAGTGAAATTGAATGAGGGTTTCAAATGAGGAGGCCACATCGCTTGAATACGCATGCATGAACTTGGTATGCATGAACTTGGCTGCTTTTTGACGAAAATAACCGGGAAACCTTTATAAGGAAGATGTTTATAATTAAAGGAACATTACAGAATTGGTAAGAAATGAACTTGTAAAATATACTTTTTTTGATCACAGATTTACATAAAACTTACACGGTCTAATGATGATGATAGTAGAAAACATCCCTTGAAATATTTCTGTCTGAAATGCCATATTTGATGAGAAATGAATTCACTAATTTTCCGATTGGAGTTTATCGCTCAGTGAGCGTTTTATTCATTTGTTGAATCTATATGATTTCAAGCAAATGTGTAATCGGTTTTTCACTATTTTCTCGTGACCCAGATGGCCGATCGATCAAACTTCTACAGGTTTGTCAGTTTATGTATATGGTGGATTACATAAAGTGCTTACACTGCCAGCAACTGTTTTGTTAGCAAAAACAATTATGTAATGTTCCTTTAACTTTGCACTTATATGCCAGTGTTTCTTTATTTTTACAATATGTTTTACCCCCCCCCCATTTTCTGCGGCGCTCACGGCTTTCTAGTTTTATTCAGGCAAAAAGCGTTGACGAGTAACGATATTAACTTCAACACAGTAACAACGCGTGCATACTGTATTCATACCGTTTATGGAAAAAGGTAATTGATAAAAAAGGGTATTGTCATACCACGGTAATAGATTGTGAGTTATTATTGATCGAGAACCAATCACGTGATGTGCCATGAAGACGTATGGTTCAGGGACACTACCTTGCTCGTGCCCACTGGTCGTCATTTAAATTATGACGTTATTTCACTTTACAATGTTTGTTCCCCCACCAACAATCTGTTACCATGGTATAACAAAACAATTGTTGCACACTGTGATGGGGTCAATGGGTTTGCACATTTTGGGGCAAATGGCACCCTCGGGTGTACAAAACACCATGACCCCATCACAGCGTGCAACAATATTGTTTGTTATACCTCTGTCTTGAATGTTGTATTTTCATTGGCGCAGAACGATCAGGTAAGCGGGCAACAAATATTCATGTAGGCCCTACACTCTCCTCTCACGCGCGGGTGCCATTTGCCCCCGAGGGTGTACATTCGCCTCGAGTGCCATTTGCCCCCGAGGGTGTACAAAACACCATGGACCATGTCACCGCAGGCAACAATTCGTCACCGTTTTCACGAAGAGCCACCTATCTTTTATTGACAAATTATTGACTGTTACAGGAAGGGGCCTTTGTCTCAATAAATGAATTTTACGTTTTCACGAACAGCCATCGGCCCCGAAAACGCATTGCAATACGTTGTAACAGAAGAGCGTAAAATGTGGCAAAAGTTGCTTTTCACGTTTTCACGAACAGCCACATATCTTCGCGCGCGCGTGATACGCGCGCCCATTTCCTATGTTTAATACGTTATCAAGAGTGAGGTGTTTAAGTAGGTCATCTCACTTTTTAGTTTTCACGAAGAGCCACGTATCTTTGACTAATTACTACGGCAATTAGCCAATATATCTACAGAAATGAGTTAGTCAATGTAGAGGTTAAACTTATACAGAATCATATGATAGGTTTTTAACTGCAAACCGTGGCTTTAGTATTGCAGATTTTGCAGTTTTAAGCCAAGCATAGCGTAAATTGTAAATCTCAAATAAGCGTTTGGACATAAGTGGCTCTTCGCGAAAACGGTGACGAATTGTATAATGATGGATGCTGTTTTTCATATCACCTAATAATGCCGTATAACAGTCCGTATCGATACCAAAACTGTGATTAGACTTTGACAGTTTTTCAGACAGAAATATTTCTCTGGGGGGTTGGGAATGGTAAAATGTCAGGTTCTCCCGGTCTTTTTAGGCAATTAAATGGCCAGTTACACGTCGCAAAATTGGAAGCTCGTCAAACAGTCATTCAATTAAACAAGCCAGTCGAACAGCATTCAAATTTGCAGCAGAAATCTCTGTAGCTGCGCCTAGCTGCTAATATGAATGCCGCTTTCGCACGACTATAAAAAGAACGCCTTTAAAGTTTATTTGAATATAATATTGTATTAATTCGCATGGCTATAAAAAGAACGCCTTTAAAGTTTATTTGAATATAATATTGTGTTCATTCGCATGGCTATATAAAAAGAACGCCTTTAAAGTTTATTTGAACATAATATTGTATTAATTCGCATGGCTATAAAAAAAAACGCCTTTAAAGTTTATTTGAATATAATATTGTATTAATTCGCATGGCTATAAAAAGAACGCCTTTAAAGTTTATTTGAATATAATATTGAATTAATTCGCATGTCTATAAAAAGAACGCCTTTAAAGTTTTTTGAATATAATATTGTATTAATTCGCATGTCTATAAAAAGAACGCCTTTAAAGTTTATTTGAATATAATATTGAATTAATTCGCATGTCTATAAAAAGAACGCCTTTAAAGTTTATTTGAATATAATATTGTATTAATTTGCATGGCTATAAAAAGAACGCCTTTAAAGTTTATTTGAATATAATGTTGTATTAATTCGCATACGTCTCAAAGTGAAACTGAAAAATTACTTTAATACAAATGCATGAAAGTGAAACAGGCTATTTTTTTTTAAAACAAAAATGAGCAATCAGCGTATCTCACAAACCAGGTACATTGAAAATGAACATTTTATTTTGGAATAATTTAAATATTTGACGTTTATAAGTACTGAGACTTACAATACACAGCAACAGTACACCCAAGCCCCTAAACATTGCTGACAGGTTTTCACGAAATAAGAACAATTCAGCGAGACCTGTTTAGCAAGACTTGTTTACGATTATACACAAATGATTTTTAATTACTACTTTTAATTTTTGAGCATTTTTAAAGACATGATATATTGGTTTTTAGGAGAACCATGGAGGTAGAAATAGAAGAGCTAACTATTTTACTATATTTTACTGTATATTATATCACACTATTATAATACACCGTGAAACTACCCTAAGAAACTTACATCAAATAAGATGGTCACGTTTTCCTAGAAAGCATAGAATAACCATGTCTTGTCAGGGCTCTTGTGCTCGCTTAGAAGTTCTTGGTTTTAATGTGGCATAATTTTTTTTAAACACACACACACAAATGGTTGTTAATTAGAGCAAATTCAGTCAAATACTGTAGTTTTTTTAATTTATTAATTACACCATCACCGTTCAACTATCCACAACTTTCATAAAATCGGATGGTCACGTTTTTCGAGAAAACATAAATGTTTTGTCAGAAATCTTGTGTTTGCTCAGACAGATGGCATAGTAAAAAACAAAACAATGGACGCTTGTAAATTGTTTAACCACACTATTTCGGACAGAACTGTTTCTTTGGAAGATTGGAAATGGATGAATTTTCAGATCTAGATTAATCTTCTTTTATTTTTTCGATAATTGGAAATCGTGAGCTTTGTTTTTAACTGATAGTTTTGGTATGTAACTTTTCATGACGGGGTTCATCGAAAAAGCTTTTTAGGCTAATATAAATTTCCTTCAATGAAAACTGTACATATTATATTTTACTGTAGTATAGACGCATTTTAGTTTTCTTATTAAAAAACATCATCAAATAAAAGCGTAAAGCAAAAACCAACAACAATGGAACTGTTTCGAATAAACGCAAATCATGCTCTATTTTGGTACATCAGTTCCACGGTCAGCTCCTATGAATCATGATGATATAAATTATCAACTATGACCATAAATGCAGATTTGAATATTTTTGAATATAATTTAAAGGTATTATGCAGGGTTGGCAAGGATAAAACACATTGTTTAATATTTCCTGTGAAACATTTCCCTCTGAAATGAAGTCATATTCGAGAAAATTGTATCTGATGGAAACCTTTAGAGAAAACCGCAACACCAAATTGTGCATGCTTTTCACTAAGTTCTCCTGACTCACACAACGGGTTAAGCCAAAATTTTCACAGGTTTGTTATTTCAAGTATATGGTTGATCACACACAAAACATGAACACAGTCTGCGACTATTTTTGTCAGCGCTACCAAACCTGTATAACACCTTCAATTTGATTGTTTGACAAGTATAATTTGCTGTGAGTTTTTCATATTATTATTACGAATATTAATAAACGAACAGTGAACTTGTATCAATTCTGCAAGTTTGTGTTTTTGTTGTTAGTTGGGAGGGGGGTGGTGTTTTCATCAATTTAAAATTTAATTGACCCAAGTGTATCTTACATAGACACTTTGCAGATGCATTGAAAGCTGCCATTTTATTTCGGATTCTCTGAAATCCTTGACATAACCACTGACACCAATGTACAGCAAGCCCCAATAAAAACTACTGACAGGGTTTTACGAAATGTGAGGAATTCTTCTCAGTGGGAAAGAGTAATTGAGAATTGTCTATGATTGCATATTCAACATCCACCAACCTCGATGACCACCAACCACCAAACTGGCAACAGAAATAAACCCTTTTCACACTAGAACTCAACGTAATCGTCACATGCGTGCTTGGTTCGCAAAGAAGGGGAGGCGGACCTTTCGAAAAGCCCCATAGAATTCACTTTTCCTTAAAAAAAAAAACTTGAATCGATCAACAATCTTCAGTTAACCCCTTTACCCAAAGAAATAATACAGATCTGAGGAAGAGACATCAGATCCCCCCTTCCAAGACAAAGAAATGTGTTCAAGAAAAATAGAAAATCTGCTCCCAATGATCTGAACAATGCATCCAAATCGACCTACATTCTTACACCTGTAACTGCGTTGATTGAAGTAATGACTTTGAAAGTCAGATCCGTATGTCTGGAAATATGATGGGGTTTAAATGTGAGAGGTTGTATTCTGTATTCGTGAGAGGGCGAGAAACATTCCAGAATTTACACTTTCCAATACAACGACCCATGATAAATACTTCACTCATATCAACTGGATGACTCGCTTGGCAACGGTCCTACCCGCATCAACTTCGTATAGACTGTAGACTGAATTATAGAATTACGACACACCAACACAAAGATATCTGACTGGCATAAGAGATAAACTTGAAGAATTTATCATTTCGCCACAACTGCGCTGGTAACTTGACGAGAAAAGCACACAGGGCTGGCTGTCTGACTTGGAGGAGACTTGGGGTACAGTCTGGTATAAGTATACGCCTAGTCGTTGACCCAACCCCTCTGCATTTCAATACTAATGTCATGCCGGTTGCACAGTGAGTGCTAAACGATCTTACCAGTTATCGACTCGGTTATAGTCTCGACGACAGTTTATATTCATCAGTGGGGTACGGAGGTGTTTAAACAAAAAAAGATGATGGAAGTGATGCAGCCACCAACTCCTGAGATTTATATTGAGCGGGATGACAATGAAGGAGATAGCGGACATCGTATGGAAGTAGATGAAGACGAATATGAAGAAGTTGGCAGAGCTTTAATCAGGTAATTTAGAACACTTTTGTTAATATTGTTAATTTTGGTTGCTGTTCAATTTCAATTCAAAGTCACATTTATTTCCATACCGGTACTTCATGAAAACTTCGAAACAAAACATACCCCTCCTAAAAAAATTAAATAAAACGAGTTTAAGAAGTAACCATAAAATAATATTGTTTTACAAGACAGACATCAAAATATGGAGGCATCTTTTAGAAGCCGGGGCTTGTGTTGAGATGCCTGATGGACAAACAAACAGAACGTAAACAAAAACAAGAACGTACGGGCAGACAAGTTGAACAAAGACAGAAATGGTGAAAGACTATTTTATTTTAAAATTTTATTGAAAATATTCTTAACTTTCTAAATTTGGATTGATATTCCATATCTTTTGTATAAATACGTTTTGTATAATATACCACTCGACGGGCAACACTGGTTTACAAATTATGAAATGTTGTGTACACACCATCAGGACCAGTCAAATCGATGTCGTTATTTAACATTAACTCAATTTCCCCAAATGAAAGTGTGATCTTTACACCCAGAGACCCGTTTGGGCCTGGGCACAGCAATTAACATAAAAGAAACCAATGTTACTCCTCCCTCTGTTAGTCTAAGTAAAGATGGATTTAGTGAAAAACAATGATGCATTAATGGTTGTGTTTACCGTGTCAATGTCTGTAAAAAATACCACTAAAAATTACACTAACCAAATAGTATTGACTAGAATGACACTGACAATGCAAATGACAACGGCGTTGACCAGCTGATAATGAGCATCTCCTCAAATGACGATTAGTGCAATGTTTATGAACTTGGCACTTATAAACCATCTTGTTTTTGTTTCGTATATTTGAGTCATTTATTCATTTACACATTGCACTGAAGCCATTTATAGTTGGTATGAATTCGAACATATAAATAAACACTGTCAAATGCCATGAATGAATTCCAAGACGTTAAGACACGTATCACTGGTTAGTTATTACAACAATGTGACGAATGCGCAGCAATAGAGTAACCCTGCGCTCTGATGCTAGGGCCATGCACCCTGTACGAGTAATGCCATAACTGGCGCAGCCGTAGGGGATAACATTCCAACATTAGTATTATCACCGTCAACGTCTCGGCATCTCCAAGTTAAGTAGTAGTATACGGCCATTTGGTGCAATGGTGGCGGATTATAAACACACAAAACACAAATTAATTGTCTTTTTTCTTTCATTAAAATAATCAATGACAACATGGTCAACATAATGAGGGCATTAACTGAATGTTTATTTGTAATATTTTTATAATTTAGTATAGCTTTATCTATAACACTCATTAGATTTTCAAAGCAATGCGCATGAAAAAATAAAGCAGTCAAATGCAGGTTTCCCAAATCATGTACGCACATTCCCAATGTTCAACTCTCATTGGTACTGTTATCTACCCAAGTTCGAAAAAAGTGTAATTTCTATCCGAAAGCTTACTTTTTATAGTAATGGTGGTAAGTGAAATTATTTTGTCTGAAAGCCCCGTTGATTAAAAATCAACAAAAACATTTGAATCTGAGAAACGATTTATGCATGAATCATTTCTTAGATTTCTTAGGACTGGTGTCCGTTCAAGAATGCTGCGGCCAGAGATACGGTTGGTACCCTCCGTCACCTCGCTAAACGTGGATTGATTTGACGTTCGTGTGAAAATACCGTGAAAATTTTTCGCTGTTTTCTCAGAGCAAGCAGACGTTGTATTCAGCTGAAACTTACACATGTGACTTTTATTGTATCTGTCTTTATAGTTTTGCCTACAAATCAGCATTACGTTGACAAAAACCAAACGATGACCCTACTTTCATTATTGATTAATATAATCAAGCCCTCATCTTACTTTTAATTAACCTGCATGTTTTCAAAATTATGAAAATAAAACGCCATCAATATGTTGCTGGCATCTAATTTTAGAGGGCTCTATAATAGCCAACATGGTTTTCCACTTTGTTGGGGCAAAGCGGTGCTTGATGCACTGATTTACTGCGTGAACGGTCAACTGCAATCCAAATATTTAATATTGTGTAACAGTACACATTTTCTCAGCAAATTCGTGCTGAGTTAAACCATAAACACAGCACTGCATTGACGCTCAACCCCCCCCCCCCATTAAAAACAAAATAATATTGCCCTATTCATTTCCATGTTTTTTCGCTCCTTCAACTGGCAGTGTGGCATAATACCCAAAGATAAAATGCCAGCAACTATTTTTTCTCTTCTTTTTAATATTCATGAAAGCAAAGGAGAAGAGAATGTACATAACTTAAAAAAAAAATGTGTACGCTATTAATTTGATATAACTTATTTGCAAATCATACAGAATTATGTTCAGGCCCAATTATAGGCGCTGCAAATTAATTTAATTGGTTGAATACCATGGCAACGTGTGAACAATAAACAATGACGGCCCGACACCACTGAAAGGTGAGGCTTGATGTTCATAATATTGACAAAGTGGTCCATGGCGTTGTGGTACTATAACCTCTATAATATTGTCTGAAGCGGTTGTATAATTTATTCCCTCTGCCACACTAACATGCAAGCGAAGACCAAATAAAAAATTGCTTATTTGATTGGCTTACGTGTAGAAAATCCCGTCCCACAAATATACATTCATTTTTTTAACTGAAATGGTTGGAAATCTATTTGAAGTTTGCACCGAGTGGTTGAATGATTTAATTATTGTCAACTAGATTGACTCTGATACAAAAACCAATGGGGTGCTTAACTTCTAAGAGGGAAACTTGAGTTGTGCTGGAACCATAAAGGTGGGCATTAAATCATGTTCAACTTTGTGATTTAATTTTACGTTATTTGAAATTTTGAAATTACTGCGTTTGCAGATTGCACATTGTCAATGATGACATCTGAATAGGGACTTTTCTTTCTATAATTGTCTGACAAAGACAGTTAGTTGGTTTTTAAATCAAAGCACTGCTATTTTAAAGGGTGTATACAACATTGGTAAGGTTGAAAATATAAATGTTCACAGGTTTGCACATAACCCACGGTATAAAGATGGTCATGGTGGAAAACTTCCCATGAAATAGTTTTGCTTGAAATGCTATAGTTTTTAGGAAATGAGTAAACAAATTAGTCTTTATCACGGTGATAAAATCCGATGTTTGAAAAAAAAATCGGATTTCCACTATTTTCTCTTAACTTCGATGACCGATTGAGCTTAAACTTTCACATGTTTTGTTATTTCATGTATATGTTGGGTCACATACAGTGCGGACACTGGTCTTTGGCAATTACCAATGTAGTGCTTTAAATTAAAGTGTTCGGTTTGAAATAACTGAAGAGAACATGTTATTCTTTTGAATAATGTTACATTCATGCTTATTTCATTGAGTGTGGACGGAAACACATTTTGAGACATAAAAAATATTTGACGCTACCACGGTAAGGAGCAATAGGCCTACATTTGTTTACGGACTATAATTGTTAGTTATTGGTGGACGCCTTAAAGGCACATTACAGAATTGGTAATTGTAAAATATACTTTTGATCACAGATTTACATAAAACTTACACGGTCTAATGATGATGATAGTAGAAAACATCCCTAAAAATATTTCTGGCTGAAATGCAAAATTTGATGAGAAATAAATCAAACTAATTTCCGATTGGAGTTTATCGCTCATGAGCGTTTTATTCATGCATTGTATAACACATGCAAATTTGTAATCGGTTTTGCACTATTTTCAATTCTTCCTTTAAGCAATGTTCAACCGGACGCCTAATGCAGTATTCAACCACAGCGTAAAATCACAATACGACGACGGGTGTTGATGGGTTGATGTTTGCCCGTTGCCATTGCAATTTTATCAGATGAATACGTACGTGAGCAGACCTTTAACAACCAATATGACATCATGCTTATAATACGCTAGTTTTATCTCATCAGAATTTAGTATAATCCATATCCATCAGAATTCTACTGGGCCCCCAATGGGAAAGATCAAGAACCGATTTCGAAGGAACGAAATAATATTCCGATGGAACGAAATGATGTTGTTGATGTTGTTGATGTCGTGAACCAAATGTTTGACTCCACAAAATTGCAGACCGTGTTAGTTCATCACGAAGTAAAAGGAAAATCACACAATTTCGAGGGATATTTGAGTGAATCATTGTATTATATTTTGTTAAACATCTTTCCAGCCATACTCATTTCATAACAAACGCTTTTATAGTCTAAAGTGCCCAATCTAAGGCAACGTGTCCATTCAATTATTACAATTCTTTACTAATACTGTTATGTGGTTTTCATACACACAAGTATCACTTTCATGGCATGATTATTTCGTATCATCGAAACCCCGCCCCTTGTAAGTTGTAATTACTTCTCCTATTATGACTGTGATATGACCGTGGACAAGCGTTGCAGCACGACCCGACTGATTGGTAAGTGGAAGGTTGCCAAGGTACGCGGGGAATAATGTTCACATATAACAATGGCATGAGGGACGTGCAGGAATAAGGGTAAATCAGAAAGGGGAGGGGGAAGAGTCAAGGTCTTTAATTCGAAATGAACAAGTTTCAGGGTTCCTCCCAAAAGAGAGGCACATTTAAAACACAGACACAAGTTTGAGAAGTCAAGTTCACAAACATTGCACTGACCGTCATTTAACGACACTCTCATTGTCAGCTGTCATAAGACTACGGTATCCACGGCTTCGCACTTCTAAGTTATACGTGAAAAGGAAGCAATTAGTCTTCTCATCGCTCACTGTTAGTTTAAATAGCCCCAAAAGAATCAGTGGTAGTGTCTTTAATCATTCACCACCCGGGATGTTAAGTGAACTTGAGTAACTGTCCACAACCTCTGCTGACCCCACAGTATAGTACCTCAATATGACAGACAACAGCCAATTACATGACATCAAAGGTGAGTGCTTTAATGAAGCTGGCCACACGAACCCCTCTGGAATCAGTTCAACATCTCCAGAAGTTCCACATGTAAAGTGTTTTTATCAGGGGGAGGGGAGGCTGATCTTACAGATGCACGCAGACAGTTTGATTATTTTAGTAAGATCCAAGGGAAGCAGTATTAGTATCTGTACTTGAACAGCGTGATACGAGGCGTGTTATTGATGGGGTTTTACATCCCTTGAGTACCGTTATGACGCCAGCGGCACTCTTGAGACGCATTGATGCAAGAGTGCTCAAAGTTTTAATTTAGCTGTTTGGACGAAAGCAGTCACTTGTGTGAAAACTTCTTTTTGGAGTTTCTGTTATGAAGAAAGAGGGAAACAGTTTTTGACAAGAAGATGGCCAGTAATGTGGACAGTTATGGTCGTCGGTTTACCATGGATCTGAATTATTTGGATATAGTATGGGCGACTGGAACTAAGATAACAGTACGGACTGGCGATTGTCAGCCTGTCACCGTGCTGAATTCACAATCTCGACTCTTGGCTCATGAAAAGGAAGACAAAATTGGGTGAGTGCAATGTAAACTTCCTGACAAATATGGAGAGTTTCCTTTCTATCAGCACTTACAATTACTCAGAGGCTTGTATTTCACAGTCGAAATTAATAGTTCGCCTTGGCAGTCTTGTCCCAATTTCCATTTTCTCAAAAAAGTAGCTAACATAAATGATCTTTCACATTGAATTATGACATTTGAAGCAGACGAAATTCTACCTCATGCCTCACCCGTAACGTCAACTACACAGTTTTTCTTTTTCTCAATTAAAGTTTTGGGCAGTTAAAACGAAATACGAAGTGTTGGTGTAATACAATTTAGAGACAATTGTAATGAACTGCACAGCCGTGAATGCCAGATAATACGGGCCAGGCGGGGCTTCAAAATTCACCAGAAAAGGGAGTGGAAGGAAAATAAGGTGGCAAAATGAAGAGCGCACCAAGCCCCACCTTTCCATGGTGTGTGGATATGATGGCATATTAATTACCACAGGCCAGCATGGTCACCAGATGCTTTACACAAGGACGAGTTATAAGAAACCCGGTCAGGAATCTCCCAAGAGTTACCGATGAATCCCAAAGTGTTCTCTCTTCAACTAATGATGTCAATGACCTCAGGGGTTGTCTTCATTACAGACTGCATATTCTTCAAATATCACATGAGTGTTAAAGGAGAAGTCATACCGGCGTGTCCCCAATGGTTCTCATAATGTCTATAGTTCCGTCAGACGAAGGCAGACCAATTACTCATTTCCATTGATGAAGACAACTTTGTACAACAGTACAAGACATCAACAAGATGATGCAGTTTTGATATTGGGCCGCTTCTGGTATCATTTGAAGACTTTGGCTTAGAGAAAGAGATGCACTGACTAACATTGTTTCAACAATAAATGATGTAGAAAAAGGTCAATTAAATACGACGAATTGTAACTCGAAACGAAACAGGTTTGGGTTAATACACACAGTAGGGGAGTATGGGGGACTCCCCGTGCACCCCCCCCCCCCCACAAACTAACCCACACCAACGTTTTTGGATGCGTTTTAGGGTCCTTAAACACAATTGAGATGTTAACAGTGAAAACAAACACGATGATCTGGAGATATCCAATATGGCCGCCACAATAGTCAGATCTTGAAAAAGTCATATATCAGCCAAATAAAAGAATAAAAACATGAATACAAATGTTCTGATAGAATAACTTTATGCATCGTCAGTATGTGGGTTCGAATCTCTGCCTTGATGGTTTCAAGCTTGAGCAAGAAACTGAGCCATAATTTGCTTCTCTGAACCAAGGTGTAAAAATTGGAACCTACGAGACCTATATAAAGCAGCTCGTATAGTTGTTATGTTCCTTAGGGGGCAGAAAACACTTACATGGAAAGGTTTGGGTCCTGTTGACCAGGGATAGTAAGTGTATACAGCGCCCTCATTTAGTAACTGGGATGTGCGCTATAAACCTATAATATTATTATCGTTAATAAGTATCATATTTTTTATGATTTCTTTCAGTGGTTTGAACCCTGTGGATTCGGTGATATTAACGGCTGATAGAGGCTACCTCCTATGGACCAATCCAAGAGGATCCATTGAAGTCAAATTCAAATATGGTCGGTCGGGAGAAGATTTCACGTAAGAGCACAATGGGAACATCACTGCTATGAATGAATACGGGTTTATCGCCAACTAGAAGGCCATAGTTGTTTTATAGTTTATTGCTACTTATAGCTTAGGGCGATAATTTGCACGTCTCTTTAATTTTAAATGTTGAGAAAATTTCACGTTTTGTGCACGCAATTACAACACTTAAATTTAACAACTATTTTTAAAGTTTCTTCTGCTTTCCAAGTTTTATGTTTTTGTGTAAACGGTATATAACTTCATAAACTCAATAAAATATTTCACTATTTTCACAACAATTAATATTGTGGAATACCTTGGACAATCATGCGACGTGAAGGTTATCCCATTCTGACGAGCTGATGCAAGTCATGTTCATGAGAGTCAACACACGACTGTGTCATCATTTAGTTTTAATAGGTGTGCAGTGGTGGTCTACAGACCGCCTATTGTGGACGCGTCTTGAGATATTCCATCCTACTGCTTAGCAATAGCTCTATGGTAATATTCAATGACTGCGAATTTGGGGTTATTAAAGGCCAACCTAGTCTTAATTTATATTACTTGATAATATTACACAACCTAATAAAAAATTACAGAGACACAGCGTCAAGAATTGTCAAGGAGGGTTTTTTTAAGTAAAAAAGTGCAGGCATGGTTATGGGTATACAATTTGATATATTTATACATAAGATCATTAACTCATTGGCTCTTTCCAGTAACACCACAGGTCTTTGTTTGTTTTTAGTTTTCTTCTACCTTTTAGGTATAGGCTACTTTTTAGTCCTGCTAATATTAAACACCCATAAAACAACACAACTTTTCCTCCTATAATAGTCTTCGATAAATACATCACCATACCAGCTTCATCAGTGGAAATTTTGTCCAATTATTTGATCCCGTTAATAATAAAAAATAATTACGAGCAACCGCTTATATTTTGTCAGGGACTTTGCGCGCTGTTTACAGTTCGTGATTTATTTCTATTGCGGCAATCAAATTAAGCAATGATAAATATTGGGGTCTTCAATCGCTAGCTTCTCGACTTGACAGCATTTCAGACGGACTATTTCTCCGGAAGATTGGTGATGGGATTAACTTTATAACCAGTGAGATTTCTGACTGAAATTTCACATTTTCTCTAATCATCTATAATGTACTTTGTCTGAAAGTACATGTTTTACCAATGTCCTTCTGTCTCATTGAATTGTTTCACGGAATTGTTTCATGATGTCGTTAAGTTGCGGAAATTGTCGCGTGCTCCATGCAAACGCAATTACGCAAATGAGATTACAAGTAATACTTGTGAGTATCATCCTTCACATCATAGAACTCAATAGAAAGTGAATGAGATAAATTTTAAGAAACATGATTTGCATCTGAGTTTACATCGTAGAAAACAGTCATTTGGAAAGAAGTGTACACCATTGTAAATGACACAATCATTTGCATATCAACTTCGTTGCTTGAACAATGCCATGAAAACAAATATCCTGAGAGCTTATTCGTTCTGAAAGACGTTACTCTTAAAAATGCAAAATAAGACAGTAAAACAAATGATACCGAATTGATAGAATTAGAATGCATTGTAAAAGACTCGTTTCGAAAGATTTGTAGTTTTTAGAACATCAATGAGTTAAACAAAAATCGGCCTTTTTTTGACAGCATGCAGCAGCTGGACCTGTTCTAATTAATTATTCATTTTTCTTAATTCCCACTTCTTTACCAATCAGCTGCTTCATAGACCCCCAGCATCAGGGCGTCACGGTCTATGAAATGCGTGGCAACTACCAGAAAGAGTTAGTCGTTGACGGGCGTCAACCAATCTCTAAAAATACCAACCCACATCATCTCAAAACCATGGGGGTACGCCGTGGGGAGAACAACTTTGAATTCCGCTCAAAGAAAAGCGAAGTGCGGCTGGTATTGGAGACTGTGCGAGACATGCCACCGCTCCAGGCGTTCAAGTTCAACTATGTGTTAACATTGTAACCAGCCCACTCTGCAGAATTCCAGTTATTTATTATCAATTAATTTCACAATGCTAAAAAGTAATAACTATTAAATTTAAACAAGCTTGGCTTATCAGTGGCTTTAATATAACTATTTAATTATAAAATAAACACTTATTAAAGGTGTTATATAGCGTCGTGCCTTCCCTGGTTAGTGCATCAACTTCTAACCTGTGACATTATTCAAACTGGCTGTTATGATTATGGGTTCTTTTAACGACCTTGCATGCTCAATAAGATATTCTCGCATTCTTCTAATAAGATATTAATTAATTAATTAATTTTCTACAAGTACCTTTTTTGAAAAAAGACTCTTCATCATTCGTTGCACAACACATTTGGCGGTTCGATGATCAAGAAGACATAATTTACCCACAACGAATTGTGCACAGCCATAAAATAATCAGAGAATTTGTATTTTAAAAACCCGATTTTGTTCAAAATATTTCGATGGTTTGAAATCGATACGTTTAATAAAACAAAACATTATTTCGCAAATTGCCAAGACTTGAAGGTTTTAAATTAAAGCAGAAAGGGAGATGAAGTTGATGGACACATACCAATGCAAAGGGAAGCATCATCCAACTAACATATTTAGCAGCTAAACGAACACTCAGCAGACTTAAATTATTTGTAACCATTTAAAAAAAAATAAAGTAATGACAAGGTCAATTCTTTGTCTCCCTCGTTGGTTGTTCGGGCAGAAATTTTGAATGAAAATATGCTAAGTTGCTGTTTAAAAGTCACCATGGAATATTCATTCGACACTTTCTCAGCATTTATTTATTTCATAGTACTACTAAGGCTGTAGGGAGAATCCTTTGTAATACTTTCATTCAAAAACGTCCAAAGTAAACTGCATTTTTACAACCCAAAAGAAAACAAGTGTGACTCATTCAACACTGTATTTACTTCACTTTGAGATATTCTCCGGATTGATTAAAAAATATACATATTTATTATACTTATGTATAAAGTGTTACTTAGTAGATAGATACATGCAATTTGCCAAAGCAATACAAATTATCTAATTTAAAGCTATCTAAATTGTTATAACCAATTATCTAATCACTCTAAAATCCTAGTAGAATGCATTTGCCTACAAACAAACACACAAGCTTGATTTTGCAGCTCTGATAATGAGTTAACAAGCTAAGTCTTGTCACACAGAGAAAAAAAACCCCGTTCAAACAGTTGTTTATAATTAGTTGTTAATATTTATGTAAATTGTACCAAAGTAGTCACCTGATTTTTGTTAGAAATTGTTTTTCTTCATTTTAATTAAAATAAATGTGTTTAATTAGGATATATATTGCTATTAAATACCAGAAGATACTACAGGTATTCTCCATTTCTTGTTAAATAAACAATATTGTGTTTATTAAGTTCCAAGTAGTTTTAATGACACCTCAATTTTTAGTCTAAAACGACCCATCATTGCTGTGAACTTGCCATATCTCAAGTATCTAGTTATTCAAGCACAACAAAAACCCAGTTCTAAATAAAAGCCTCCCTCCGAATGTTCCCAAATGTAAAAAGAGCTTAGTTTAACAAGTTGTTTTACAACTTGCTATTTACCCTAGCTTAACATGTGTGGGTGAAATGCTTAAATTTTTCTGCCTAAATTAATTTGCTTCTGTTAAATATGAAAGTTTCAAATATGTTGTGCCTTTTCAGGGCATACCAACACTTTATTACTACTTTATTATTAGTTAAAGCAAAACAGGTTCTCGCACAAAAAGTATTCTATATTGCAGCCTTAGTTATTTTTCCTTTTTGTTTTCGAGTAAACAGCATACACTACTAAGAAGCGTTCTCAGTCTCCTCACTCTATTTCAGGTTTCATTGAGTCAGTACATCGAGTCAGACACAATTAGCTTCTCAGAATATTTGTCCACACAATGTTTACCCAAGCAGCTCCAAAAATGCTAATTCATACACAAATGAATAAATACAATGGCGTACATACACAAAAATGTTAAAACACAGAGTGTTAAGATACATCCTTTTTCATCCAATATATTGGACTCAACGTTGTGGATGTGTTTAGCTTTAATGGTGGAGGAGGAGGTGGGGGAGGAACACTTGGTAAAGTGTGGGATAAATTAGAGACACTTCCACTTTGTACTTCATTATCCCGTTGAACATCCACACGGTTATCTGAGTTTGCCTCCCTTCCTTCCAAACATCCACCAGCTGGCTCAGAGAGCCTAACATCACTCACCCCAAGTTGTTGGTAGACATTGGTGCAGCTGATGTTTGATGGACAAGGAGTCTGATTTTCACAGGGTAGGCTCGGTGTAGTGGGTGAACAATCACAAGTCTCTAACATCTGTACAAATTCATGACAAAATCAGAAGAACACTGAATCTTAAATGAATTAACACACAAATTACCCCTAATGGATGAGTATGTTGTATGTAAGTTGAAATGCATGTAAAGTTTATAGGTTACTCGATGATCAGGACTTTTTTCTTCAAAGAGATTTATAAGAAAGCGAGCAATTCTTGCCAACCTTTTTAAGGATGGTACATGTACCCATGTATATCCTTGGTTTGGAGAAAAGTGCATTACTTTGTATCATTTGGCTTTCACAAAACATGTCACAAATGAAACAAGTAAAATGAAATTCCAGGGTGTTTAAATAGTGTAAGAAAAAAAAGACATAATTGTATCTTTGTGATAGAGTGTTACAGTTACTTGCAGGTGGCATTTTATGGTCAGCATTAGCTTTTTCAAAGATGGGAGCCATTCAAGGGGAAACAATTCCTATACATGCTATATGGCGACTGTTCTTGTACCAATATTAGCGGCAGCAGAGGGATCATCCCAAGGGGATGTAACTTTTAATTTGAAATATCCAATATTATAGTCCCTCTGCTGCCGCTTCCCAGGTTGTATCGTAAACTTGGGTGCGACTCCCCTAGCTACACAGTTACAGGTTGAATGGCTTCTGACAGAACCCCCCTTCCCCCGAACAAAGATATTGACAAACTAGGGAGACCGGCAACATTAGGGCTAAATAGCTCAGTTGGTAGAGCGCCAACTCATTAATCTGGAGGCCACAGGTTCAAATCCCACTCTACTAAATTTTTCTTTGTTTATCCCCAAATTGTTGAAAATATACCCAGTCAGTTTCCCTTGTGGTTTATTATTTTAACTTCAAATTTATAGTGGGCAAATTAATATTTTGATAATAGCCCGATATTTAATGTTGTAAAAACTATACCTATTACTTGAGCTTCTCTTCAAAGTTAAATGAATGCTTATAAAACTTTCCTTAAACAAGAATTATTTTTCACCTGAGCATTTAAGGTATTGACCGGTGAGCAGAATTCATATCCTAGGTGAGAGTAGAAATCCTGTTTGTCTTTAGTGTTGAGGTACATAGTGGTATGGCCATGATTCTTAGCATGTGTTTCAGCCATCTCCATAACCCGTCGGCCAAGACCTCTACCTCTCAGATGTTCTGGAACAACGACTTAAACAAGAAAGAGAAATGAATACAACTGACTTACATGTATAGATTATAAAAAAGAAGAATCGATTGCAAAATTTCACATTGACTTTGAGGAGGTTTCCTGTACAAGTACATGCAAATGCAAAAACCAGTACAAGTCTATTAATGTAAGCATCATCTCCGCCCCCTCCCCTTAATTATCTATTGGCAGTGCATTTAATCCTTTAGTCCCTGTACAGCCCGAGTTTGCTGAAAAATGTTTAGTTTGCAAGACTCTCTAGTTAAGTTACTAGAATCGTGGTTAAAAACTATTAAGTTTTGCAGATACAAACAAAGAGTAAATCTCTTTGAGGAGGAGTGTTGACTATGAAAAGAGCCAGTGTGGTATCGACGTTTCGAACAGTATACTCTGCTTGTCTTCAGGAGAATGACAAATTTGTATCATTCTCCTCAAGACAGCAGAGTATACTGTTTGAAAAGTCAAGACCACACCGTCTCTTTTCAGAGCCAACACTCCTCCAAAAAGAGATTTACACATGATTGAACCCGCAAGTTTACTAGTTACTGTATACATAGATACTTCTTATTGTCAACTTAAATTCCCTTCTTACCGGATTCAATGAGGACGCTGCTTGGCATGCTGATGACTCTGACCAATCTGCAGTATCCAAGTATAGCAGGACTTGAGCTACCCTGTTCATTGGCCACCATCACAAGTGAGTATGGAAGTCCATCACATGACCTATCCAATGAGTGAAGTCTGAAAAAAAAGAGTATTACAAACAATTAATTTGTATCACATCACTCATGCAGGCCTGATACTTTGTTGTTGTAATGTAAGGGCAAGGCAAATTTCCTTTGTAAAGGGCACCTAAATGAGAACAACTAAAACTTATACTGGAACTTCAAGATTGCAAGGAGTATGAAGGCAACTGCCACCACTGCCTCCGTTAAGAATCAGGCCTGCTCACAAGGATGATTTACAACAAATAATAGTGTCCCAACATCCTTTTTTGTGAGTTATGATCTTACATGGGATTCAAACTCCGAGTGTACACATAAGCAGAGGGCTTGGAGGAGCAACCCCAAAGCAATCAACCCTGCGGGAGACTTCAGAGCTTGGTCAAAATAGCCCTTGATACCTTTTTGCTAGCCCAAAATACTTTTTTAAAACTAAGGGGATTGTATGTAAGTCAAAAGAAAAAAGGGCATTTGGTTCTTAAAGGCCCTGTACACTATTGGTAAGATCGAAAAACACAATGTTCACAGATTCTCACATAACTTACATGATTTAAAGTAAGTAATGGTAGACAGGGTTCCTTAAAAATTTCTGCCTAAAATGCTAGATCGTTTCTGAGAAACTAGTAAAACAATAGTAATTATTGGGCGCGCTAATTTGAAAAAACAGAAAACACATAAGATCTCTTTTCACTACTTTCTCGTGACCTTGATGACCAATTGAGCTCAAACTTTCACAGGTTTGTTTGTTCATGCATATGTTTAATCACACAAAATGTGGACACTGATTTTGAGCCATTACCAAAAGTGTACAATACCTTTAAGTTTACTAAAAATGTGGCCCTGGTCACTGCTGGTGGTAGTGGTACTAGTAGGACATCAGTCTCCTTTACACTGTCAGTCAGTGTCAGTGGTACAGTCGTTTGACCAGTTCTGGATCACTTTTTAAATTCACATTATTTTTGTTGCAATCTCTTTGACATCTTATACAAAAAAGTTGACCAGTTAACCTAAACATGTCATAAAACTCACCAAGTATCCATTGACAAAAAAAGATCAATACTTTTGATGAGGCTTCAAGAAAAATATCGTCTCCGGTTTGACCAGTTCAGGATCGGTTGATTCTATTCCAAATCAGTAGCGTTCCCTCTATTGCAAACCCATATTTCCATTCCTAAACCTGTTTCCCAAAGACACAAACTTCAGAAAAATGTGTTGGCATGAATGTGGACTTCCTTTCTCCAGTGAATGTCAAGTAAGTGTCTTGAACAGCAGTGCAGAAACCAGGCAACAAAAACACAAAACAACAGTGCAGGCAAATAAAAAAGTGAAGCGCCCCTATAAAGCAACATTGACCTGAACATCTATTCTTACAGTCGCAAACTCCCTTCTCCAAGTTGCATCTTCTAACCCCCCAAAATACATTACTACAGGAATTTTTTGAAGTAATGTATCTTAAAGCAATATCTAAACTTTCTACAGCAGCTGTAAATGCCCCCCAAAAAACAAATTTGATAATTTTATCTCCTCAAAAAAACAAGACGACTGCTCAGTATTTATGTGAATTTTTTAAAACACATTTTTAGCATTTTTACATAGATGTTATTTGCCCTGGCGATCAAACTTGAAAGGTGAGAAGTTTTAACAGCATATTTGAACCAACTTTTAAAAATTTTATAATGATCATTATCACAGACAAACTTCAGAAAAATTGCCATAATTATTTGTCGATAATGTTTGGCACCTTATTTTGGATTTGTTGGTTTATTGGATATTATTATTCACATGTATCAACAGAAATTGGTAACGTGTGTAGTATTCTGATTATGTGGATATTGCAAAGTTTAAGTGATCCGGAACTGGTCAAACGACTGTAGTGTAAGTACAATGAAGTACTGAGACTGATGCCCTACACTATAGGGCTACTTGAAACGGCGACACACCACAACCAGATAACCTACATCTTTAGTTATTTTCAATTTTAGTAGCGCCCCAGTTACTTCTGTACTTGGTCTACCATGGAGGTAGAAATAGATCTTACCTTGCTACTTTACTGCGAGGCCATTGAGCGTTAAGTAAGTCCGCACAGGCATCAATCAAATCTGGTCTTCTGTGCAACGGGTCAATATGAATGCTCGACATGTCCATCTGCAAAGAAAAGCAGAAAACATTGTTATTGATAAATTGAAGACTCTTCTTCAAGAAGTTCAAGTTCTTGCCACCGCACTGGTCTTTATTGTCTTGCAGTCTGACACTCTCTCTGCAGCCAGGCTAAAATATTTACAGCTAAGTAACATTCCCTCATTGTGATTGGTTTTACCTCAAAGATGTTCCTTGCTCCCTGCTTGCACCCGGTAGCAAAGTTTCGAACCAATTTCAAGCTTAAATACAGCGACTTCGTCGAGGAGAAAAACTACAGCATTTTGACACAGTTTGCAAAAGTGACCAACTAGCAGACGACCGACAGCAAAGTCACATGTTTATGTTTACCAAATTTAGGAGTATAGAGAATATAGCTATCTAATTATTATCATATTGATATTCCGTTTAATGCGTCTAGGTACTATACATAAGGTGCAGGGATCTCGATTATTTGAATGTGTACTCTTCACGGATTCTAGTATCGATACGCTTGTAAATTACGCACAAACTCCCGATGCAGTCTCTAGAATCGATACCATACCAATACCTATTCGACTACGAGTTTACGAAGTGTCAACTTCAAAACACCATCATGACTTAACCAAGAATTGACTGATCATCAACATGACGGCGACAGGCAGTGATGGGCATGATGGACTTCCACCGAGATTGTCAGCTCGATACGAAGAGTAAAATAGCATTTAAAATATCAATGTGCTTGGGGATTTTTGTTCGTAATAATTTTCAGTTTTTATTTAGTGACTGGAGTGTACATGTACATGTAAATTATATAAAAATAAAAACAACTTCCGGGCCGGTCATCCAATATGAATTACTCGAAGAACTCGAACTTCCAAGTCCAAGCCGTTTCATAATTTAATTGTTATACAATTTTATATTGGAACTAATCAATTGTTTTTTTCAATAACTACCAGTCCTGTACCCTGCTGTACTCTGTCTGTCATTTAAAGACTATGTGATGACCGATGAGATAGATGTAACTGATCGATTCTTGTGACTTGACTATCAGTACGGGTGCATAGACATTTTACAGGATTTTTTGCTGTGATGGGATTTCTTGCAATAGTCAGACATGACTAGTTTTAGGCATTCAATCCTGTTGTCATGCAGCTGACGTGCCGTGTGCAAAACTTGTGCGAGCGATCTCCAAAAATACCTAAGTTACTGGTAATTGTTATAAATCAAATAAGTAAAATGTACCTGAAATTTGAAAAATAAAATACTAATTTTACCTTTTGAAAACGTAAATAAAATGTTCGTATTTTCTATGGGTGTTTCAATTGGAAACAAGAAAGTAAAAAAAAAAAATTATTATCCCAACCAGAAAAAACTACCTGCCAAGATCGGTCTAGGGGGCCTTTTCACACTGAACACAATGACGCTATTCACACCGCGCGAAACTGGATCGCTTTTGCCGAAGAGCTTGCCAAATAATTATTGTCTCAGCATTGTCAGATTTTACCACTATGAGAGGACAATAACTTCCGATCATAGTAAGAAATCCGACTATTGAAGGGCTGGTAAGAATGTCCCGTAAAAAGTCTACGCACCCGTACTGACTATGTAGTATGTTCTGCATTAATATGGCCTCCAAGCATGCCAAGTTAAAACCAACCATAGCAAGAATTAAACAAATTCTGTCTTATTGTTTTCTCAGGTCGTTTGCATATCTCACAATCAGAGATCGTCTTCCTGTCATCATCACCAAGGTAGTAAACACTGTGTACACATACCGCATTGAGGCTGTACAACTACATGGGCAGGTAAGAAAGTAGACACAGGCAGTATATTTTAACAGCTGTTGATTCTGAAACATTACGTTGTTGTACCATACCAAAACTGCCAAAGAAGGCTTGTGGTAGTGCTTTGTCCCAACTTAAGAATCGTCCCAACTATAGTAGGGATCAGTCCGAACTTGAGTGTTACAGTTGGGGCGGCCAAACTATAGCTGGGATTGCATGATAATGATAACGACACTGATGTTTTGTTTGATTATAGGAACTTTCATGGCTGGTCATATACATTTCCTACATGTAAAGACATGCAACTGCGTAATTGTAAAAAAGGAATCACTACCTCACGCGTACATGTACATGTGTACATTGTAAAACATGCAGAGTGCTGCTCACTTTTCTATGGCACTCATAATAAGGAACAGAGAACCAGCATGCCCGTAACTTGACCATTATGTAATGCTTTTTTTTTCATTGCTCTTATTTTAAATTATAACGTTTCTCAGGATGGAGCCACAGATTGCAAAAACATCGTCGCTAAACTCTCCAAATTTCGCAATGAGTTGCAGACAGACAAGGCCATTCTCCCTCTGCTACCCGATGGAGGGAACGACATTGAGATCTGGCAGCGATGTCTGGAGCAGGAGACTAAGGCCAAGGGTGGTACTCCTGCTAGCTGGTTCACATCTCCCTGGTTGTATGTTGAGTGTCTCATGTATCGAAGGATTGTGAATATAATGAGACAGAGGTACGACTTCATTTATTGCTTGATCTTTTGAAAATCAATTATAAAGCAGCACTGTGCCATGCCAATAGAGAGGTGCATATTGGACAGTTAAAACTGAACAACTTTATTTTTGTGACCTTGTCTCAACCTGACATGGCTTGACTTGATCTGACTTGATCAATAATAGTTCAACTCCAACGTTTATCTAACTGGACTATGTGGAATATCAAGCACCAAATTTATCTAAATGATCAAAGAAATAAAGATAGAAGAGATTGTAATATTTTGCTTTCTAATCTTCTTACAGTATTCACCTGGGGAAGTTTGATCCATTCAGTGAACAGAAAAAGACGGCATTGAAGCAGTCAGAGGAGGCCTTGATAATCCTAGCAGAGTACCAACAGAGGACAAATGGAAAGGACATTGATTGTTTTAAAGAATTCATTGAGGTAAGGAAAGACACAAGAACACTTGAAAGTTCTGACAAAAATGATCAGAAGTAACCCAATAAGTAAACAAGATCTTGTTTACTTCTCTAAAAACATTTTATAGGC
The DNA here is from genome assembly GCA_032158295.1 of Pycnopodia helianthoides. Taxonomy (NCBI): domain Eukaryota; kingdom Metazoa; phylum Echinodermata; class Asteroidea; order Forcipulatida; family Asteriidae; genus Pycnopodia; species Pycnopodia helianthoides. The sequence goes on from CM063243.1 coordinate 11,284,918, forward strand.
CTTCCTGTACCCATATAAAGATCATTCACTTTGAAGGTTAAAATCTTCCTTCAAAATTGTTTGCTTTTACTAAATTAAAAAACAGTGTGTGTCAATAATGCCACTTAAAGGCCCTGTACACTATTGGTAAGATCGAAAAACACAAATGCTCACAGATTCAAACATAACTTACATGATTTAAAGTAAGTAATGGTAGAAAGGGTTCCTTAAAAATATTTCTGCCTAAAATGCTATTGTTTCTGAGAAACGAATAAAACAATAGTTTTTATCGCGCGCGATAATAAACTATTCTGTTTGAAAAACAGAAAACACATAAGGTCTCTTTTTTAACTATTTTCTCGTGACCTCGATGACCAATTGAGCTCAAATTTTCACAGGTTTGTTATTTCATGTATATGGTTAATCACACAAAACATGAACTTTGATTGCGACTGTTTTGTCAGCTCTACCAATCATGTATAATACCTTTAAGTTAAGGATGCGGGCACAATTTGTTTCGACTGTACATTTAATGTTCATTCTCTTTCCTTTAGATTTCTCTATGGGGAAATAAGTGTGACCTCTCCATCTCAGCTGGTGTAGAAAACTCACAGAAAATTAGCCCAATCTCACAACTGGCAAAATTGAGAAATAAAATACTAGTCAATGACAGCGAGAAGCTTTGGCGTGTCTTGCAAACCTCAAGGGGGAGCAAGGCCGAGAATGAGGCAGTGAGGTTGGACATCGTGTTGGACAATGCTGGCTTTGAGTTGTTTACTGATCTGTGTTTAGCTGAGTATGTCTTGAGAACCAACTTGGCTGATGTTATTGTTATGCATTACAAAGCAATGCCGTGGTTCGTCTCAGATGTTGGACACAATGACTTTTTGCACACGCTTAAGTACCTAGAACACCAAAAGAATGACATCTTGAAAAATCTTGGCCAGTGTTGGTCACAGAGAATCAACGCAAAATCATGGGTTCTACAGAGCCATCCATTCTGGACAACTCCGCATGATTTTAGTGAAATGCAGTCAGTCGCTCCAGACTTGTACTCTGAACTTGCAAAATCAGATCTGATTCTCCTGAAGGGAGATTTAAACTACAGGAAGCTGGTGGGAGATCGACAATGGGAACCAACAATCCCCTATGTGGAGGCATTATGTGGATTTCACCCTGCACCTCATTGTGCCTTACGAACATGTAAGGCTGATGTTATTGTAGGGCTTGATGGTGGTGTGGCTGAGCAAACTGCAGCAGAGGACAAGGACTGGCTGGTTGATGGAAAGTTTGCTGTTATACAATTTTCTGGAATGATCTGTACTTGAAGGTCGGAATTGTTTAACAATCAAGGCTGCCAACCAAGGTGTTGACATTTAAAATACATTTGGATGAAATAATTCAATAAGAAATTAATAAATTTGGTTATTATTGTAGTGCACTTTTTTATTTTGAAGGCGCCAATTCCAATAAATTTTCCAGACAACTGTTAAATTTCCCCAAAATAAAATACAATTATACAGATGTGAGTGCTTTTTAAGTGTTTTTGCTTTTATCACCAAAGCTACAAACCAAGATGCTGTTTTTCCCAAGATATTTGATAAATATTAAAAATCATATTGGTGTATACAAATGTAAGTGCAATTAACTTGTAGACAAAATGTTTTTAGGTGTGCAATGTCGTGTTTAATGTACATATGTACACGTTAAAAATCATGAATCGGGATTCTTTGTTAAGTAAGGTACCAGACTATTTCTCCTTTCAGTAACAGTCTTATTTAACTTAACAGCCACAAGTGACTTCGGCTATGGCTATGGCTGCTGACTGCAATGACAACATTGAAGAACATAACCTTTTCAGCGTGCCTGCCATAGCACTGCTGAAGCCATCAATTCAAACACAGCCCAAGTTAAATGTGAGTAACATAAGTGGCTGCATCCAAAATAAGGTGTCATTGCACTTTTCATTTTTTAATTATAGTACAACATTTTGCAACTGAATAAAAAAACCAGAGTACAGACAAATTGAGAGAAAAACACCTTAATGCTACATAAAAAATGTGTACAATGAATGTTGAAGTTTAAAAGATTTGAAATTTTGTAAAATTAATAATTGGTAAAATTGATGTCAAGTATCCACTCAAATGAAGTACACTGTACGTGCACTTTGTGTGTATAATCAACAAATATTGTATTAAAGGGAGGCTACACCTTTGGTAATTATGCCCATAAAAACTTACTTGGTAAGAAGCACTGCAGCTGTTGATAATGTATAACATTTTGAGAAACAATTCCCTTCAAAGGCATGTGGTTTTAGAGAGAGGGATTCAAAATCATTTCAATCTGAGATTGTGTGTTCCAATCATGGATTATTCTTCCTGCGTGGACATAACTGCTCTAGATTTCCAGCAATATGTCAAAAATGCTACCACATTTCGAACTGAAATTTTCACAGGTTAGTTTTATTGTATATATCTAAATTTATATACGATTAAAACAATCAAATGGTTCCAAAACCTAAGGTATACTTTGGTGGCAGGCAGTAGGCCCAACAGATTTCCACATTATTGACAAAAGGCCATACTTGATTTAAAAAGGGTTTGGCCAAAGTGTTCATCATCAGAATAGCAACATTGTATTACATTAATAGAGAGATAGTTTGGTTTATTTTATTTAAACTAAATCAACCAAAAAGGTGACACATTATACACCATTAAAATTTACAAAACTTAACATCTTAGCTGATTTCAAGGAACCAACAATTTTTGCATGAGGTAGAAAAACAAACTGAAATCTCGGAGGGACTACAAATCCTGTTTTTGCAACTTTGACAGTATTTCAGACAAAATTATTTCTCTGGAAGACTGGTAATATTGTGTTAACTTTATAATCGGTGACCATTTAGATTGAAACAAATAAATTTTTCCCCTGGTATCTACCAATCTTGTACTTTGTCTTCAGACACAATCATAAACGTTCTCATTAAAGAGGTTGGCCCACGCTAGAGGTCACTCTTAAAAAAAAAGTTTTACATTCCTAAATACACCTATCATGTACCAAGAAAACACTGTGACAGAGTTATAGAATGAATGGTTAATCGTTTACAAGGCAGTTTCCAAGCCTCTTTTCACCCTGCCTTCAGGCAACTTCAATCACCATGGCCCATCCTCTATAAATAAATATGGTTCCTCTTATCTGCTTATAAATGTTCTCATTAAATGAATATGGTTCCTTTAAGTGCATTGATCTATTTCAACACCCTGGTTCTTTTTCTCATTCATCTTCCGAACCAATCTCTCCAATTCAAATAAATGTTGATCGGAAGCTTCAGGAAATAAAGTCCTCACAGCTTCGGCCAAATTCAGCAAATATTCCGTATTCGCTCCACTCTGTCCAACTGAAGAGCAAATCTGTTGGGCAATATCCTCCATGGATGCTGGGCCTAGGAAGCTCTGGTTGTCAGGCGTTGCTATGTAAATCATAACCTCAAAAGCCTCATAAGTGCTGGTATCTCGGGGGTGAAAGGTCACAGAAGTAAGTGAGTAGCCGCCTCTTTCTCGGAAGTCTAAGTATTCTCGCACCTTTGGAACGTCATCCTCTGCTATTTCATAAGCTATGCCCCATACTCGCTCCTAATGGGAAAAAAAGAAGCAATTTGAGATGATAAATTAGTATGTTTGCATTGATAAAAAGACTGCAATAGCGTTGACTGATTTGGTTGGAATTCTCACAAATGGGGGTTATCCTTATCTCTGACATCACAATATTTGAACTTTTTAAACCCCTAGCTTTCTGGTGTCACAAGCTCAAACAGCACCCACAGTGAGGTCAAAGAAAGACCTATCAATGATTGTGAGTTGTGTGGGGTGTCTGTATAGACCCCATTACCTTTGTTTACAGAGTGATGACCTTGTACATTCTAATGCATTTCCTGATGGGCAAGATACATGTACTACACAGGCCATATGGGAAAATTTACATTTTGTGTAATAATTTTCACATAATTCAAGACTTACAAAAGCAATAGCTGTACAGCTTTTGATATGTCCCCCCTTTCTTCATTCAAAATTTGAGAAAAATCAGACAATGCAATCTCCAAAAAACATCAGATTTGTTGTATTCTTCCATTCAGCTGTGTACAAGCTGTGCCTGTATGAAGTCCAGGCTCTGTGGCTCTTTTGTAAACATGTGATATCACAGGTCACATGGTCTATACACACACACCAGTTCCAACATTTGACCTCAGCATAGCGACCTACATGTATGCAGGGGGTAATGGTTCTATTGTTTACCTCAGAGTCTGGCAGCAGTGTAACTACACGTCCAGGCTGAAAAAGAAACACACACAAAACGTAAGTTAAACTTGAAAATTGACGGTAATTAAAATAGGAAAAAGTTCCCCCTCTTTTACTCCTAGAACTATGAGCTTCGTTCCTCTATAGTCTCCACGATAGCGGAGACGATTGCGATACAAACCTCATAGTTCTACATGTAGCTAGGGGTACCCCTATTTGAAGTTAAACTACAATAAAGACATTACTAACTGAAGGGCTTGGATCTAGACGAGACTACGTATACCAATAACAAACAAATACATGTCTTGCTTGATCCTCTTGTCTAAATAAACCATATCTGATCACTCCTTGTTGCAAAACATTCATAAAAAAGGATAAAAGCAAAAAAACAAATGGTGACTGATGAAGTGCAGCTTATATAAAGCACTGAAAATATGTTATTGAGCCATCCATTAAAGGTATACATAAAATGGCTTGACATATTATCACCGGATAAAAGTTCTTTAAAGTGCGTTTTTTAACCCCTTCCAGCCTCCCTTTTCTCCTTCAAAACCCACCCCCCACTCTTTCCTCAGTGTAGATGCATTTAAACATCAAACATAAGGTCTGTTCGAACCATTGCTTTGACTATCTGGAATACCACAAATCAACATCAAACTGTCAGGGAATGATTTATTACCAGAGACCACACCAATTACTTGTCTTTTCCTTTTCCAAACAAAACCAACCCCCCCACCCCCCCTGTCGCCGGATTTGGTTTCGAATTTCCCGCTCCAGAACTATTTCGGCCTTAGCACTCTCTGGATAGTGTCTGTCTCCCTCTTCCTCGCACTTTCCATCTTATCCAAACCCAACCCCCTACCAACACCTGTTCTATTCCCCCCCCCCCTCCTTAATAAGAACTTTATACAGTACATATTAACGCATCATACGCTTTTTAAGCCTTGGATTCCAATAGTATGTCTCTCCATGTAATGGAGAATAATTATATAATAATTAACCTCTGGCTTTTTGAACGTGTTGAGTGCGTCCCGGTTTCACTATTTACTGTGCTTGTCGCCCCCCCCCAAAAAAAAAAAACAACAACAAACAAACATTCATACGATGCACATATGTTTTCTTCCATCAAAACGTTTTTTTTGTGTGGTCATAATGTTCTCATCTCCGGTCTGTTTACACAGGGCTACACGTTTGATTTCACTTTTCCCTTTACACAAGTTTCTTTAAACCATAAAACTTGTTGGCTACCAACCTTTCTGAAATAAATAAATCAGTATATAATTAGTTATTTTGAAGAGGGTTAAACAAGTGACTCGTGACTCGGACTCGGACCAAGTGACTCGAGACTCGGACTTGGACTCTGGACTCGGACTTGGACTATTCCTACCTCCATGACCATGGACCAAGTGACTCGTGACTCGGACTCGACTACAACACTATACCATGAGCTAGCTGCGGTAGAATTACATTTACATGTACATGTATATACAATTACTGCTTGTTTGTATTAAAAAACCAAAGAAATGAAAGAGCTTACCTTCCTAGGGTTTCCCCTGTGATCTGGACTACCTTGCCAAAATCGTCTTGCATATCCATCGATGTATCCTGCTACTTTTCGTTGGAATGGAAAGTTCACTTTCCATATTAATGATCCGTAGCCGAACGCCCACATACTTGCTGCCATTTCTTTCAATTTTTAGGTGTGGGTGGTTGGTTTTGTTTTGTTTTGTTTTTAAATAGCGCCACCAATGAACAAACCAGGGGTGCGTTCCACTTGCGCAAACAGATCGCAACCGTTCGCACAAACGTTTTGTGATTGTTTGCGACTGAGTGGAACGATTTGTTGCGCACTTCAATAATGGCGGCGCACTGTAATGGAGATGGAGACACACCGGAGTGTATTTTTTGTAGCGTTGGCTTTAGTAGTCCTCTTTTATTCATCACGACATCAACTTATTGAGTTGTTATTTCAACTCCACTGAAATAAACATTTTAATTGTTTTCGTTACAAGAAAAAAACCGTCGTCTGCTAACCTTTCAGTTATCTTCATGATGACCGCCATTTTTCAAACCACCCACCAACACCTCAAAAATACGTTCGCCTACGGTTGCTAACGTTCGCCAGCGTTGGCAGCGCACAACTCGTTCCACTCGAAATTGTTGGCAAACGTGCGCAAACGTTGGCAACGTTTGCGCAAGTTTTTTTTCTCGAAGCGCCCTCTTGCATCAACACGCAATATTATCGTCCATTACATAAGTCCCATCCAGAGACTTGCAGACTTGTCGCATCGTCTTGTTGTAGCTCGGTACGTAAACATACATTTCATGTTTATGAAAAGCACTGCCGGGAGTATTAATCAAAATTGCGTTTATTCCTGCTGAAAATTTAAGAGGTAAATCTCAAATTAACCACAGTTCAATTTACTGTAAACGTAACGTCACGAAAAATAAATGTTATTCATTTTTTTCTTTTAACAACGACGTTTGGTCAGATCAAAATGGTTCTTAGTTAATAAAAATAACAGAACTATGCAATTTAGGCACAATAAAATTCTCAAAAGTTTTAATAAGTTGCGTTGTGTTTTTGAGGCTGCCTACATTCATGGTGACACTGACAGTGACACGTCATTTTTAGTGGTATTTTTTACTATAAAATAAAGGAACCGAGTCCTACTACTAGTAACTACTGACCAAAGTCACTACCCCCAATTATTCATTGTCTGAGTCATGTGGCCGACTTCTGTATTAGGGGCGTGCTACTAAAAAAAGGTAAAACTGTGTGGTATACTTAATTAAAATACCTATAGTATTAGTATTAAAAACGAGCGATACATTTCCATCTGAAAATAGAGTAACAACAGGACACTTGAAGTTTTAATACACGAAGATTGGTTATAACATGCAAGCGTACCCAAGTCATGTCATACGTGTATGACTTGTCTTGGGTATCTACGAAGTGACTTGGGTACGAAGCGACTTGGGTACGAAGTGACTCGGGCACAAAGTGACTCGGGTACGAATTGACTTGGGTACGAAGTGACCAACGTTCCCGCTTCTAGTAGTACAGTACTAGAGTGGTATACCCATTTTGGTCATCATCTGATGACAAACATTGTTAAAAGAGCACTGTAGGGTCCCGGTTATACATACTAGTAAATAGTAATAGTCCAAGCTATAATGTTTCTTTAATTTTAAGTGTTACAACTTGCAATCATCACAATTAGTAGTAGTATATTCATATTCAAGCCAAAAGAAACATGGCCTTACCCTGCATGAAGCTCTTCAAGAAGGCAGAGTTGTCAATGCTAAGACAACCAATCAGTTCAAAAACTATGCTTTGACAGATAACTGAGCGAAAATGGAAATGAGGTGTTAAAAAGTCATAAGCCTATAGGGGCCTACTACATTCCCATCAAACCTTAAATGGAGGTGTGAGTGTAAGTGTACATCATTGATTCGTACATATTGATCATGGTAGCGTTGAGGTTACATGTACACTATTCATGTACTTCACTGTAAATAAATCATAGTTCTAGGACTATGACATTGCTAGAAAGAGCCGATCATGTTGTTTACAAGTATGCTAATGCTAATGTAATTTTTTTGTCATTTTTACAGGTGTGCACAACCGTGGTTCATCATGTCCAAGAAAGTCACAATGTTATTAAGCCTAGGTCTTATTGGAGCCTCTGGTGCAATTGGATGGGGACTTCTCAAACTTGTCTCACCAGCTCCTGAAGTTTTACTGAAGGTAATTTATCTTATTTAACTCAAAGCATGGATGTTGTGGATGTACATGTAGAACTACCTTATGCTCAAAGTCAGGATGTTGCTGACTGTAAAACATGGCATCCAAATTGCTCACATGCATTGTAAATAAAAGGTAATGGCCAATTTCAAAACAAGGTGTCCACAGGACACCAAGATACCCCTGGGCTGACACCGTACTACTCCTCTTGAAGATGACAAACTCTACATGTACTGAGGGTTGGCAAGTATCATTTACTGTCTTACAGTTCTATGCTTTAAAATCCATTCCAATTGATTTGTCAACAGAAACTTCCAGAATCCAACCCAGCGGTAATGACCGAGTCTAAACAGAGAACCCAGGAGTGGATGAATGCATTGAAAGCTGCAGCAGACAACCCCAACCCAATCTATAAGTCATTCGGGCCCAAGAAAAACTGAAGATGTGCCCATGAACTGCTGAACCTGAAGCTGACTGTAGAAGAAAGCTCAACCTTATCTATAAGTGAGGCAGTTGTGCCTGAGAAAAAAACAATGAAGATGCATTTATAAACTGTCCAACCTTTTGATGACATCTTCAGACAATGCTTAAACGTTGGCAATGAGTGTCATTGGACACAGTTTGCGAGTCACAGATCTGAAAACAGTCGTGTGTTGATGCAATTACACTATTATGTACAAGAATGCATTGAAACTGATGGTGGGATGCAGCATCTCTTAGTTCCAGATTGACTGTAAACAAATCTGAGTTGTTTACAGTTACAGCCACCACAATCTGCCTGCCTTGAAGTACATGTATGTAGTTAAGAACATCTTAAATTGGGAGTACTGTTGCCTTGTATGCAGGCAGATTTGACATGGGGATGAATTTGAGTAGCTTTCTTAAAAATATGATTGCCATGGTTGTACATGTTTATGAACTTAGCAAATCTTGACAAGTGTTTTTAACTGGGCTCTAGCTCAACAAATGAACAATCTGAATCAACGGCATACAATAATGTGTACAGTGTTTCACATAAAGATGATGCACGGTGAAACATATTTATAGAAAATAAATCAAGCCAAATTCAGTTATTTCTTACACTGTACGTTGAGTTAACAAAAACAAAAAACAGAACACGCATCATATTTATATGTATTTTGATCAAGGTTGTTTATTATTAAATATTCAAATATATCACACATCACAATCTTGTTCTTCTGTTATAAAAAACTACACTGAATTATTACGATTATTTTACATGAATCATGTATCAGACTTGGATGGGATTATGTGCAGTCTATAATCCAACTAGATAACTGACACAAACAATTTGACAAACAAAAGTAACTTTAAAGAATGCTGTGAAAATAGTTTTACTTTTGAACTTATGGTCTCTCTTATTATTTAACTCAAAGACAAAAGCTCCCCTCACAATAGGGTTAAACCAATGATTTAATACACGGATAGTTTTGATTCTTACTGATATAAACAAAGTGTTGTGTTATTAAGGGAAGAAAAAAATAAAGAATGTGAGAAAAGTAATTAACATTTACACTGTTTTGTTGTCTTGAAACTTTGAAGTGTTTTTAGGTAGCTGAATTTTAAGGTTTGCTTTTTCTGTTTAGTCCTGACCATCGAGGAAGATTAGGCAATCAAAAATCATGAGACTGCACTGGTAAAAACTGTACTTAATATAATTAACTTTCAATTACCAAACATAACGCATAATTCTTTATTTTATTGAGTTTCACTTTTCAATCAGTGGTGTGCATTACTGATTCTGCTTACTATTAGTGTCTATGGGAGTTCAATGACAACCTTAAAGACACTGGACACCTTTGGTAATTGTCAAAGACCAGTTGTCTCACTTGGTGTATCTCAACATATGCACAAAATAACAAACCTGTGAAAATTTGAACTCCATTGATCATCGAAGTTGCAAGATAATAATGGAAGAAAAACACCCTTGTCACACGAAGTTGTGTGCTTTCAGATGCTTGATTTTCGAGACCTCACGCGTGAGGTCTCAGCGTGAGGTCTCAAAATCAATTCAAATATTTTACTGAGAAATTACTTCTTTCTCAAAAACTACGTTACTTCAGAGGGAGCTGTTTCTCACAATGATTTATACTATCAACAGCTCTCCATTGCTCGTTACCAAGTAAGTTTTTATGCTAACAATTATTTTGAGTAATTACCAATAGTGTCCAGTGCCTTTAAGTTTGAAGACCAACATCAATCAATCAATTATATACCCTTTGCATGGGCCTGCTTTAACCAAGGTCAAAGAATACAGAATACTTCAGAGAGGCAACAGAGGCATTTGCCAGCAACGGAGGCAATTCTGGTCATTGCCTTGGTGCCCCCTTGAAACGTCCAATAGAAATGAACAATTTCCTCATAGAGGTGCCCTTTACCAAGGAGAAAACGCTTTGGTGCCCCTGCCTTTTCAAAAACAAAGCATCAGGCATGCAATCGAAATTTGCATATTATATGTGTACATGAACAATGCAAAACTCTTGGCCAATGATGGATCTTCCTATGACCTCAGTGAGGGTGCTAATTGAGCATAAGTGACATAATTATGCAATTGGCTGTGGAGGAAATGACAACAACGGTCCCCAAAGTACATGCACATACATGTACATTGACCCTTTGCAATGCTAGACTGGCTATGTGCTCTGGTTTATCATCAAGTACTAATCCTTATTGTATATGAGAGGATAGGTACGTGAATGGCAATCATTGCCTGCCAATTGTACGAGTCAACCCTACGCAAAGAAATACAAAAATATATTTTTTTTTCTCACTGCACATATTTTTTTCTCACCGTCGACCAATGATGTCACCGACGCACCATCCCAGTTTAGCTTCCTACTTGAGCTGTTAAGGGATTATTTACTCAAAAAACTGAAACGACAACAGTTCAAGGCCCAAGCCAATGTTTTGTAAAAATGCTGATACATTCAATAGAACTACATATTTCAAATTCATATTCCTCCATTAAAATGAACATGTGTAGACACGTCATGTGCTCTGTTCGGTTTGTCTAGCAAGCACCTGGGTGTTAAACTCATGCATGAATTCTGAGGAAAGTTCTTTGAGTTTAGTTAAAAACATAGTTCTTTCTTCCTCCCTCCATTCCTGAAACCAATCAGTGAAGAGTTTTAGCTGGCAGTGGAATATACTTGGGGCCTTGTCGTTTACTTTCAGAGTCTGCATGGCATCAAATAGGGTTGTAACATCTGGCGGCACTGCCTTATTTACAAGGTCCGTTAAAAAGTCCTTTCTTTGGTAGTGGCTCCACGTTGTGAACCAGTGAAGGACGGTTTTCAGCTCCTGCTGGAAGACACTGGCAGCCATTTCTTCTCTACTTGGTGGTGCAGCAGCTTCCATGGTCACACCTTTTCCTGACGTCATCAGATTGATATGACGATGGTTCTGTCACATAAAAAGTAGAATTTGTTTGAAATGGTAATATTGGACAGTGTATTGTGAAAAGTCAGTAGATTAAATCTCATTGAATCTCGATTAAAATGGCTTTCTTTTATTGGAAGAAAATGAATGAGGTTTTACAGATAGCCAAATGCCAATAAAACACCAGAGAACTAGTCAACAATCACTCCAAGACTGAGTCCAAGTGGTCTGACTGGCTAGTTCGGATTCAAAAGCATCCCCATTTCATTTGAAATATGGACCAGTGAAAAAGCTGGTGGACTAATGAATTGACAATCTAACTGTTCCCGTTGGCTAGTCGCTAATTAAGAGTTAAGGCAAATCTGCTGATAAATAAACTTACAAAATAAAAGTTCTTGTATTTGGAAATTAATTAATTGCATCAGACTTCCTTCTTTACTGTTGAGCATGTGTATGCTACCCATCAACATATTTTGATGTAGTGATTGATTAACAGCGAAACAAACATTTATATTTATAATGTGGATCATTTAAAATTGGCCTCAGTTTACAATCATCATGGTCATGCAGCTTAAATATTCATAAAAACATTATATGCTTCTTCAAATCACAGTGTACTAGAATGATCTGACCAGCAAGAGGAGCATTGTGAAATAATAAGTAAATCATTCATGATGCATGAGTTACGGGCCAATACAAATATTTTAAATAAATCAAAAATATTTTTGTACTGTCTCACTGGATAGCAAATAAAAAGGTCATTAATATATTTATTGACTAATATTAACGAAATAATGCTCACATTTTCATCTTGATTGCATCATGGATCCTTCCACATCATTATGAACTATTCATAAGACGAAGACAATTCGGTACTAGCGTGATAATGTTAAAAATAACAATTATTTACACAGCGGTCCTTGCTCCCTGTACCTGATCCGGCAATACAGAAGACAGTTATTTTCAAAAAATGGTCAGCCGGCCACTTTTGTGGCCTTACAACCTCGTTTTCATTTGATGAATAGCGCACGCTCGCGACGTGTAACAATACGTGAGCTAACCCTGAGAACGTAATCATATTTCAATAAAGATGGCGGCCCCCATGGTAACATCGACGGTCTCTCTTCGCTCCGGTGAAAAACACAGATTTAGCAATCGAATTGAACTCACAAATGGCCAGGTTACGCACGAGAAATTGAGAGAATCTGTTCAGGGAATCCAGAAGGAGTTAAATGATTTTCTTACCTCACAAGTAGATATTGAAAAAGGCTCAACAGTCAAACGAAAAACCAACACCGGAGACGCATCGCATTCGCAGGATGACGATTTAGGTACGATCAATTGATATTATGAAAAAGAGGGCGCTGTGATAGTTTTAATTCCTGTTTGTTTGTTTTGTTTAGAACTCATAGAATAATCTTCCCGTCAAGGGAACTCGGCAAACTCCAACAATGGGATATAAACACCAAGCTGGTTAACATATAATCTCTCTCATATAATCATACAAACATTGGTTTAACGTAGATTATGAATTGCACAAATCAAGACATTGTGATCCAGTATCTAGACGACAATACTTGTTCTAATTTCTAGTCATTGACATTGTTAAATCAGCGGTCAGCTTGGTAATGGTAGGATTGACACCAAAACCTTTTAGATTGCAATTCCTGCTTTCTAATTGGACCACGGTGACATTTACATGTGTAGAAACAACCCCAAATGCTCTTGAACTATTGACCATTGTCGTCAAGTTGGAACCCCCCCCCTATATGCCACTTCCTTACCTAATTCCCTTTGATAATCACTCATGGCAAAGTTTCCTTTGTTAGGTACCAACAACCTGACAACAGCCATAATTAATACCAATAAGAATGGCTGTGTGTGGGTACTCCTAGAATTATGAGGTTCCATGAACCTCATAGAGGTCCATGTACAAACTACAATACAAAACTTTTTTTCATTTACGTTTCTGCACCTGGAGTTCTCATTTGAAATCGGATCTCGCCAAAATTAGGCTCTACGTGTTCCTTGGAATCTCATTGAGCGTTGCATGGGTCAAGAAAATCCACTCCGCAAATTTAAAATTGTTAAAAAGCAATAAATTCTTACCGTCATTCCCAGTCCTCTTCAAACAGTGTGAGTGTTATAACAAATATGGCGCTGGAGTCACATGATGTGTGTACAAAACCAACCTACAGTTGTCGGTAGACCTTTGCGAGCGCAGCAAGCGCCATATTTGTTATAACACTCACACTGTTTGAAGAGGACTGGGAATGACGGTAAGAATTTATTGCCTTTTAACAATTTTAAATTTGCGGAGTGGATTTTCTTGACCCATGCAACGCTCAATGAGATTCCAAGGAACACGTAGAGCCTAATTTTGGCGAGATCCGATTTCAAATGAGAACTCCAGGTGCAGAAACGTAAATGAAAAAAAGTTTTGTATTGTAGTTTGTACATGGACCTCTATGAGGTTCATGGAACCTCATAATTCTAGGAGTAGTGTGTGGGTACCTTAGTAAATAATGCAATAAATGCCTTTCATTGCAGGACACTGTAGTAAACAAAAACAAATACCATCCTGAATTATCTTTAATTGAAGTATGTCAATTTGCTTGGTCACGACAACCTTACTAAATTGTTCTATAATATGACAATATTTTTTTAATGAATGTTTTTTTGTAGATGGAAGTGATGATGATGGTGATAACGATGATGCTGAAGATCAAGAACATTTAGCAAAAGAGCAACCAACTAAAGAACCACCTGAAAAGAAGCCTAAAAAATAGACTTCCCTTGAAGACTGTTGTAAAAGCATCAGGTTCTCTATTTTGCGAGGCAGAATAAGAACTGCAAAGTTGGACAGAAAGCAATTTGCAGAAAGAATGAAGTTTAGTCCAAGCTGTTGAGTACTAGAAAACAACCATGGAAGAGCACTTGGGTAAACTTTCCTTGAGTGAATGAACTCCATCAGATGTCCTATCATAGACCATCTCTTTCATTTATGGTCAATTATAAAAAGTGGGACCATAATATTGTATGGCTGACTGTGCATTTTTGTACCAACCTTTCTTAAACCTTGTCCCTCTTTTGTGTAATGTGCTACTGTGATTCATTCCTTTCTGAATTACTTTAGTTGGGTAGGTCTTTTTATAGACTTATGAATTGATAGATGTTAAATTTGCATCAGGAAAAAGAATATTATTTGGTTTTGCCCATACACCGATGTGTATTATAAAAGCAGTGTGTACTTTTTTGAGTCCTGTGGTTTTGGCCATTATACTGATGTGTATTATAAAAGCATAGTGTACTTTTTCGAGTCCTGTGAAAAAAAATTACACAGGCATATCACTCGAGTGATATGCCTTTAGATTTGTTTACAGGCTGGGGGGGGGAAGTACTGGGTATACAGTGCCAAAAACAAAAAATAGTCTTATGTTTAAGCTTTTACCTGTGCCCTGAATTGGGTCCATGTGATCATTGTTATCTTATGTCTCGGATTGCTTGAACATTTCCAAATAATCAAACTGATGAAGGGTTTGATTAACAACCTCATTGGTTGAATTAAGTAACAATCGCCCCGGCGAATTTCATTCATTCATTCAATGAGGAGTACAATAATGTTTTCAGTAATATTAATAATACAAGTTAAATAATACAAAGTAAAATTAAACAAATCAATTCAAAACAAATACATGTTAAAAAAACCCATCCACAACCACTTTTTCTTTCAAAAATGAGGCATTTTGTAATTAAAGATTAACAAAAGTCGACTCTTCATAGTGAAATATTAATTTTAATGGCGATGCTATTAAAGCAAGTGTTTATTTAGGTCTGCGCTTTATGCTCTACAGTCAATAAATATATTTTCTATGGTTTGGCCTATTAGTTGACACACCTGCTCCGAGGAGATGCCATACCACTGTCAACATCAAAGTTGGTACTACTCCTAATTATGATGAAATATTTTATATGGAACAAGTTTGCCCAGCTTCGATGATTGTATGTACCCCATTTAAAAAAATGTCAAAGTCCAAAAAGGGGAAAACGTTTTTTCGCTGTGGAAGAAAATAAACTGCCGCACAGGCCTGTACTTAAAAAAAATATATATTTGTGACTGATTCTTTTCTTGGATGGTGTTGTTGTTGTTTGTTGTTGTTGTTGTTGTTGTTTTGGTTTTTGTTGATAAATAGGTCAGGGCTTTTAACGCCTGTGTTTTAAATGTATTGAGTTAGCCTTAATTGTTACCGGACCTTTTTCTGCAGTTTTTTTCTGAAGTTAATATACAAGAAACAGGGTAGAAATAAAACTCTTACATTGAAATGGTCTTAACGGGTAGTCTAAATTATCTTATTAGATCTACTCTCAAGAGAGATGGCATATATCTTTAACGTGTGTCTGTAATAAATCTGCGAGTCGTGTTTAGCAACTCCCCATCGGTGGGAATATCCGCAGATGTTCTGCTGAAACTAATTGAGTCGCGAGTCAAAGGTTAACGCTTTTTATAACAGTCTTTTAAGACACAACCTCGGTTAGAAAACGCGCGGATGCAGCGGGGGAATGTTTATTAATTATTAATAAAGCCCTCCGTTGATTTTTAACACTTCTACAGCGGATGCTAATTCTAATCACTGGCTTGCAGTTTTAGTACACATTTTGCTTGCAGTGTAGTGAACGAATTTTTAAAAAGTGTTCTTGATTCTCTACGTCACCCATTATACCTGTAACATTGTCTGTGTTGTAAAAACAATTGTACCGCCGTGTCCAATGACTTGCGAAACCAATGGACGACCTCAAGAAGCATAACCTGTCAGCAAATGGAATGAGTTAAATTTCAAAGACGTCTAAGAGACGGTTTCTTACAAGGGAATTTGGCGTGAAGTCGGCAATAATCATGGTGAGTTCAAACGACCATTTCAATGATTTTTGTAAAAAAAGTGTTCATTTATAGGCTGATGAAAGTCAATTCAAGGGTTTCGTCAGTGCACACATGGAATTTTGGCCCTGCGTGAACACTTTTCATCATTTATTAATGACATTTAAAAGAATGCATATACAATGACAAAAAGGTCCCTCAAAGTAGGCTGACAATAATTTGTCGTTAATTCTTTATTTTCCAGCAAATGGACGGTGTAGCTTTCGAAGCCTAAGACACAAGGAAACAGGCATGTATTTTGACACCGCGAAAATATTAAATAATAATGATTTTTTTCCGTTATCTTTTTTTAGAGATGGGTTTGCGAGAAGCTAACAATCAATAATTTTCAATGGCTTGTGGTTCCCAAGGTTTGTGGTCTCTAACCACTTAAAACGATTATCCGTTAATAATACATCTCCGCTTTCTCGAAAAGATTCTTTAATATTAAAGGCCTGTATAGTGGGGTTGTAAAGATGTGCCACCAATTTATAATAATAGGATATGCCGCCGAATAACTCTGAGTTTGTATCACCCGAGCTGTTTACAATAAACAAAACTTGTAGGTGCATGGTTGATTTGTTTACGAGAGGCTGATCATATGTTTTTGTACAAGGCCGTCAACATCAAGGTACTTCTTGTATGTAGGGGCCTACACAATCGAGTATACGTTGATGTAAGAAACGGCGTCAGCTGCAAAGTTCCAAAGAAAACGAAATGCTTCATAAACATGTCAAACCGGCGTACCAAACACACACATTAAATCATGGAGGAGTATTTCTACCTCCAAGATCAAAGTAAGCAGGTCAGTCGTCGAGGTTTGGAACTCGTCATATTGCAGGTTGTTGGTCCTTGTGTTAAAACTAAATCGCTCACATTAAATCTTGGGCATCGCTAAATTAGTGACGCAGATTTAGTTGTACATTTGAAAAAGCAGAATTTAAACAACGAATTGAAGTGCTGCCGTTATCACTGAATGTACAATTGATGATAAAATGATCAAGTTGTTGCATGTTTTCCATGTTTTCCACAGGATTCGGACCTTCCTAATAATGCAAAGGAGCACTATGAAACAGTATATGAAAACGCAAGTCAGATATTATCTGGGGACTTGGTTGCACAGAGAGACATTCGAGATGGTATCATGGCCCTTCAAGATCGACTAAGGGTAAGCGAGTAATCCTTCTTGTCTGTTTTCACTGTATATATAGGGCAATAGATGATTATAATATATAAATAAAATATAAAACACACAGGTAAACAAGTAAATGAACAATCAACAATCACTGTATACTTTATCAACACTTCGTGGTCTTATCCATCGATAATGAAATAGATCATGAAGGCTTTGCGACCTAGAAATGAATGTCAACTTATAGAAATGAATGTCAACTTACCGCCCACACACTCCCATCGGGGTTGCTGATCCGGGCTTTTAAACTCTTGTATCCGGACGAGTCAGCGTTCACTCCCAGTCTTTCTGCCCGGGTATTCAATTGGAGAACATACCTAATGACGCATAATTGAAACAATGGCCGGTTAACATTCCACATAATTTTCTGTATTACGGTACTCTATATTGATAAGGCTCTCTAAAAAAGTACTTTTGTCTTGTGGAACTTTCAGACAATTGAATTGAGGTCCAAAAAGCTCAATTGTGTTAGTTGTGAATCAAAACTAGCATCGTATTAAAGCATAATCACAACTTGTGGTTATGCTTTATACGATATTATAAGACTCAAAAGCTGTACTTGTGATTCAGTCTGCGGTGAGCGATGGACCAACTCTTTTGTGGTGTTTTTGTGGAACACAAACTTAATTCTGCGATGTTTGCTTTTTTCATTATAATTCCAGCAGCTTGAGATGAAGCTGAGTGATTGTGCTGAACTGTACGAGAAGCGACGCGAGCGGCTGGTAACGAAACATAGAGATGCTCGGACAGCTCATGTCTGCAACCGTGTCTTGATTTGCTCCTTTCTTATGGTCGTAATATCATACATCATAAGATGCCTACAGAGTCCACGTGAACCCTGCTTCCAAGAACATTAACAAAGAAGGACTCTAGAGGGAGCCCTTTCTAAATACAAATATTTTTTATTCCAATACTGTAGTTTTCAATAAATACACCATACATGCAACCAATCTGTGACATTCTATCAAATTAGACACCCACGTCTTCGAAAAGCAACCCCATCCCCCCCAAAAAATATTAAAAAATCGGAGATTTGTTCCTAGTCCCACACGTGCTTATACTTTGAGAAATTGACAAAATAAAATAACAAGAACAGTGAGTATAAGGGCACAATTTTCTCACACATGCCGCAGTACGTATGTTATAAACGGAATATTTCTTATGACAATAGATGGTAATGGTATTTCAAGTTGAAAAACAAACTATTGGATTACAAACTATAATTGTTTTGTTTTATAATCAGTACCAATTATGTATTACACCTTTAAAGATTGATGGGGTTTTAGCATAATATGAGCTGTACGGACATTAAAACTAAATGTTATGCAGTTACAGAGTAAGTTCAGTTTGATAATCTAAATTCAGTATTAAAAAACCATATGATTCGTTATTCTGGTAAAAAAAAGTTCCATATAATCTGGTGTCATTTGTTCAATGATAATAAAGCAGAGTTCAACCAGGCCAGCTTATCGTGGAAGTTTGCATAGTATTTGACACCGGAACCCCTGGTATAAACAAGGCAGCTATAAATAACCAACGTCACGCTCTAGATTTTGAATAGCTGCTTTATTGGATGACTGCAATAATGCACTGTGTTGGATTAGATAATGCTGACACGTTCTCAGGGCAGTAGGTTGACTGCACAACTCTACCATGGGAAAATATAACCGTTTACAACTGCATATTGCAAACGGTGCGTATCATATCTAGGCTACCGAGTCATAATTGTTATTTACACACTAAGACAGGTAGACAGTGGTGTAGGCTACAGCTCTTCAAGATCATTTTTTTTACAAACCGAACATGACAGAACATTCTCAACTTGGTGAATCGATTGGTTGTAATGAGAAGCGAGTTTTACGGAGATCTCACAGCAGCATTGAGATTGCTGATATTAACAAGGTAAAACAAAATTAATGATGATTACAGGCCTATGTGTACTCTTATATGGGATGACAATAATGCATTGAATGTGATGCAATGAATTTTCGTCACACGCTCATTTGCAGGTGAGGATTGTTTGATACATGAAAGTGAGATACTATGATGAAAATTGTTTTGAATGTCCGCGCTTGGGTTAGTCTGGATGCTCATACATCATGTATAAACACAGTTTTTATTTTATGATGACTATTTTAATTTGTTATCAAAGGTGAGCTGCTATCTCACAAAGGAGTAAGGACACATCTTACTCACGACTTGATTGCTGATATTTTCACTCATTAAACAATTTTTGTTTACAGTGCACGCATCAATCCGCTTAGCCCACACTTCCGTCGTTAAAATGAACAGTTCTAGGCATACCGAAATTTCATTGTTTACTTTTCTGCTAGGTTCGTCGACGGCGGCGTAGGTCGTCTGACATCCAACGAGAGTTCATACTCATTAGAGAAGAACTACAGCTAGATCAAGAAAGAAACGCCCTCAAGAACACCCTGCTTCAGCTCACGGGAAAAGTTCAAAAACTAAAGGCCCAACTTGGCTCGGAGCGTCAGCAACACCGCCCTCAACGCTCCGAATTGGAGTTCCCACATAAAGAAAACATCATCGAGTGTGATGACTTGAACGACCTAATGGACTTCCTGTCCCACTTTTTCTTAGTGAGTCTGACAGTATTGGTCGTTGTTTGGTTCACCGTCTGTTTGAGCACATTCACTGCCATGTATCTCTTGCCGGAGCTCTATCTAGAGTGTGCCATCTTGCCGAGGACAGAGGGCGCTGTAGACATACACCAGGAGAGGACAACATTGTCATGGCAACTAGTCTTTGGACAGCATCCCTGCCAGCCAGTTTATCTACAGTGTGATGAGCAAAGTGGTTGAACATCTTCATCATGGTCCAGCTGCATTGTTTGCCAGAATCCAATCCAGAACGGGCAGTTCAAGATTACATTATTTTAGTTGAGAGTGGATTCTTGTTTAGCTATACAGACATCTTCGAGCAGTTAAAAGCAGTTTGTGTTTTTCAACTTGACTTTTAATAGTGCAGTTAATTTGGAAGCAGTGCAGTGAACAAGCGGCGCTTAAAGACCATGGTCTTTATGGGGTGATTACCAACTTGTAAAATATACTTTTTGATCACAGATTTACATAAAACTTACACGGTCTAATGATGATGATAGTAGAAAACATCCCTTGAAATGTTTCTGTCTGAAATGCCATATTTGATGAGAGAAATGAATAAACTAATTTTCCGATTGGAGTTTATCGCTCAGTGAGCGTTTTATTCATTTGTTGAATCTATTTGATTTCATGAAAATGTGTAATCGGTTTTTCACTATTTTCTCGTGACCCAGATGGCCGATCGATCTCAAACTTCTACAGGTTTGTCAGTTTATGTATATGGTGGATTACATAAAGTGCTTACACTGCCAGCAATTGTTATGTTAGCAAAACCAATTCTGTAATGTTCCTTTAAGTGACGTCCTCATTCGTTTTGTGCACAGAAGTGAGCCGAGTTCTGTCACACAGCCCGGATCCCTATGGCTAAAGTCATCGGTGTCGGAAGACTCCTCTTTGTTCTTCCATTGTCTCGGTTTCAACAAGTATACCTACTCATAACATACACACTGATATGGACAGATTTTGTCCTTTGAAATTCGATTTTTGAAATTAGCTTAATAATCTAAAAAGAAATTAACTTACGGTCTTTGCGAGCATCGTGTCATTTTCACCCTTCGGGTACTGTTTCTGAATCTTGCAAGATGTCATCAACAGATAAAAAGTCTGCATCTGAGCCTCATGGGATTCCTGTAATGGGAAAAGTGAGCCAGGACACGCTGTTTACAATCCACAATGATGTTGCATTAAATTCCGTGAAGGCTCTCTCCAAAGCAAATTTCTAATCAATTATGGGAGTTCTGCTTAAAGGAACGCAATACCTTTGGATTGGGCGCTTTGGGCTGTGCAAAAGC
Source organism: Pycnopodia helianthoides (assembly GCA_032158295.1). Classification (NCBI taxonomy): domain Eukaryota; kingdom Metazoa; phylum Echinodermata; class Asteroidea; order Forcipulatida; family Asteriidae; genus Pycnopodia; species Pycnopodia helianthoides. Next base: position 11,306,359 of record CM063243.1, read on the forward strand.
GTTTGCTTTGAAACGGATATCGTGAATTGAAAAGATATTTTATTGGATATAATGATTTACATAAATATCTATTGAAATTGTGTGGTTTTTGTGTAGTTTCATGAGGGAACACAGTTTGCTGATCTGCTGGTTGTATTCCAAGAGGCAAATATTTGTTTTATTTTATCACTTGGACTAATTTAAACACACTGTACATGTAGGTGTTTTGTGCATGATCAACTCTTGAAAAGGATAATGAGCAATTCCAAACAGCTGAGGTTTGAGAGCTTTTGAGGCATTGTCCCTCTAAAGAGGCACTGCCGTCGTGATCGCAGTGAGTCTGTGGCCAGACATTACATTTTGAACTCTGACCAAGTTACTGCACTCGCGCGCTTTGTTTGTGATGTGACGGTCAACGCGCGCGTGTGTTGAGAGTTCATGTTTCCCATGTCCAGCCACAAGCAGACTATGATCACGACGGCAGTGCCCCTTTAAACTCTGCGAAGTGTGAGTGAGCTGAAACATGCATATACAATGCAGTGTGTTGTTAAAGACGGACACTAAAGTCAAATTCAGTTTTTAAATCCACTCACTTTCCAACAGAAAGAGTCCGTATAAAAAATGTCCACCACAATTTTGTTTTTAAACTGTTATCGTCATGTGCTTGAATGAGATCATGATGACACAGTTAATTTCATAGCATGCAACCCAATCGCGCTCAAGAGAATAATCCTGAAACTTTGTTGTCTTCAAGAATATTTTAGGGGAAAAGGACGTTTTTTCCCTCATTAAAATTCAATTCACTTTTTGGTCATTATTTTTGACTTGCCTTTTCTCCCCTCAACCACCTATCCCGCTGGAGTCGTCCATACACACCTGTACAATGTTAAAGCTTACAGCCCTCGCCTGGAATTTGTTTCACTTTTATTAAAGTTATTACCAAAGGGAAGTTTCACAGTACAGCCATTGAAAAACTTAACGAGAACGGAACATTCAGAAATAACAGCACATGTATAAGCACTACTAATCGTAACCACAGAAGGATAGTTTTTAAACGCTAATACTTTTACACTAGATGTAATTTAATATGATTTAAGAAAATTGTTATTTAATATGTACATTAGAAATATAAAAAACAGTTAAATACATCAACACTTCATAACGTCGTAAAGAATCAGCAAACATAGAAATGTGTAACTTGTCTGTAAATACACAAACCCCGTCTTACTTCCCATGGTAAAGTTATGATTTTTTGTTATGATTTAAATCAACAAGTTCTAGATTTTTCCAACAGTTTTAGATAATGAACACAAAATATTTAATGTCGAATTTATGACGGACACATCTTTGACAAAGAGTTGGAGGTAACGTTCCGAGACACACTCGCTCCCAACATTGGCAAATGTAATAGAATGAATTATATTTAACAATTATGTGCAAGGTGTCAACAGGGACGTATTCCATAAAATGATGAGTTGTCAGCATATTGTTACGACTGTTACTTTAAAATAAAAATATTGCTTAGAAAACCTTGTTAACAATATCTACGATCCATATCCTTATGGGCTTGATTTGGCAAACCGCTCAGAATCAACTTAATAATGATTAGCCAATGAACATATCTGCAGTTGCCAAGCAAGGTGGGATATAGCACTATACAAATCACCAAGGCAACTCATAGCATTGGTGAAATTGACCCCCGGATAGCTGTGATCAGTACAATAATGAGTCTAGAACGAAGGAATCATCCGAGGCATAATCAGAGGGAGGGGCAGGGGAGGCAGATTCCCCCCTCTTGCCCCATACATTAAAAGGTGACCCCCCTCCCCTAAAAATGGTATACAAAAAAACGTATTTGCCTTCGCTTGCTTCTAAATAAAAATGTTTAGTTACGACACTGGAATCATCGACTGTGAGTCAATGGGGGGGGGGCACTTAAGAGTACACTTGTATCTGTCCTTTGAAGATTGAGTTGGTTATGGCTCAAATTAACGCGAGACAACAGCCACCTCAACCCATCAGATCACCAGTGTATCTAAAAGGAAAGGATCATCGAATGTCCAGAGCTGAGGATCATAATTCTTCCTGCATGAAGAGAGTTGTATTCTCAGACCAGCTCGTTCCAGACACTTGTGTTGACTTCGTCTCATGACAGTGCTCTTCTCCTATATACAAAAATTAGATAGATGCAATACATTTGTCTGAAAGTTTGTTTGTCCTTGTTTTGTTTATCTGTTTATTAAATTCAGTTTTCCCAAAATAATTGTCTTCGTTCTTTTTAAGACCCTTTCCCCCACTCTAATCTTTGAACTGTAATTTATATAATATTTATTTGCGTGCCATTTATAGTGAAGGTATTGTATGCTATTGAACATAATAATTTATGTTAAACAGTTCTTTGAAATGTGTTCGTTTTTGGAGAGTATATTTATTTTCGTCCTCTACTTTCAATATTTATTTTGTACACATTAACTGTACACATAACCTGTGAAAGTTGCTCCCATTTTAGTCAATACAACATTCTAGCGAAGAAAGAGAGAAAACATTAACATGGAGTTTAGACGTTTTAAACGTGCTTATTTTCATTTCTCGATATTGACAAAAATCCAGAGGTTGAAACAATTAATACTTTTTTTTTCGAAAACTATACCAATCGTTTAATTAATCGTTAATAACTAATTTTTGTGAAGCCAAACAATGAGATTAAAATGTGCCAGTATACCTGATCATGTTGCCAATCTGTGATGACGTTTGGACTATTACAAGCTGTGATCATCACTGTTTGCCCTGTTTGTCCAAGGCAGAAATCGTTGACTCGTATATCACCGTGAGTGGTAAGGCGAAAAAACTATTAGGGACAGCAAAAACGTAATAACAGTTATAAAATCAGAATTGTAACCCGTCATAGGCATAACTGCATTTACTACGTATTATGAGGTCATTTTATGATAATAACGGTACATGTATACATTGTCGAGCCATCAAACAGTTGCCATTGTAATACAAAGTTGTACACTATTGCAACAGCCATAAAGTCAATTTAGTAGCAGTGGATTGGAAAGAAAATTATTCATATTGGAAAGTAAATTATTCAAATGAATAATTCACTTTCCAATCGACTGCTTCTAAAATAGGAAAAAATAGAACTTATACATAATATGTACAAGTGCAGTAAAAGCTATTGTGGAGTCTGGACTTATTGCATATTGCATACTATACCTGGTTTCCACCCCTTCCATGACATTTGTACATGGTTAACTCCACTCCTTCGTTGACTGGTACCTTGTTTTTCGTATCTAAGCAAAACTCGGTGTCAAGTCCACGAATCTTGGAAAAAAGCAAAATGCAAGTCTCAGTGTAAATGAAAGGCGCATTTTATCCAACTGTATCGTTGAAGCAATGTAGATTGACTCATCAACAACCCATCCTCCCCAAAAGGAAAGAAAGGAAAACAAAGTTGAAAGAATCTGATACAATTAGTGCTCAACATACATTATCTCAGCGAAACGAAAAAGCTTCATCAAACAAGTTGAAAAATTGAAATTGTATCCACACCGTTTTCTCTTGACTCAGAAGTATTCAGCGGCGTAGACAGGACTTTTTCGGCGGTGGGGAAGGGGGTGGGGGACACACACAGGGGGTGGGGGACACACACAGGGGGCGGGGGACACACACAGAGGGGGCATTGCCTACAAGTGTGGGGGGGGGGAGGGGGAATGGGTTTGTCAGTGGTGGGGGGTCATGCTTATATTTTGGAAGGGGGACGCTGCAGGGGACACCATCCTCTTATGTTCTTGGCATTTTGTGGCCACGGTAGCGATCACGATTGTTCACTACATTAGAGATTATACAAACACGCACTTTCTTTTTTTCCCCATTTTCTTTTCTTTTTGTGTGTGAGCACTTGTACAACACTATCGCGATTTTTTTCGTGGGGCACCGGGGGGGGGGGGCACTGGAAAATTGTGTTTTGTCAACAGCCGGGTACACGACCAATGTATATCTTCTAGACCTATGCCTCACCTCGCCAGTCACTACGAGTTTAGGTGGTAACGGATAGTTACTGGTCAGATCATAAGCAACTTCACTCAGATACCACTCAAAACTCTGACATTTCTTCTCTCGGCGGAAAAGAACCTGCTTGCTGACGTCACCGAGATTAAAAGAAGGCGCCCTCATGTAAGGCCGGCTGGCATACAGGCAGTCTTTGTGTTCGTCCATCCATACCTCGGCAACCCTAGCATTGTTCTGTTAAAACACGGTAATAACACGAGTCAGTAACAAGTACTTTCACATCAAAAGCAACGGGTCAAAATATTGCCTTGAAAGTATTTCACGAAACCATCATCACACAGATTACTTCTTTTCCAAACATGTCCCCGTGTACATGTTATTGGCCAAGTCTCATATACATTGTACTCCCATTGCTATTTATCACAATAGCCCAAAATATAATGAGGGTGATTTTATTGTTCTTGTGCTTCTGGACGAAGGTGTTGTAAGATTGCTGAACGACTGCAAGGGGCTGATGCGAGTAAATGAGATGTATACACAGATGAAGTGATATTCGTTTACCTTATCTCTGTAGTTGGTGAAAGTATCCCCTGGGAATGAGTATGGTAGGACACCATTTACTCTGTAGACGTGACCAACTCGGGAACAAGGCACCCAAAATATATTGCCTCCACACATCCAAGTCTGAACAAAAAACCAGCAGTTATCAAACTTTTATAAGCAATGATACTTTACAATTGTTTGTTTACAGTACATAACAAGTTGCAATTCTTGTTACTTATTTAATATCTTATTACAATCGCGATTCTTACCTTCAGAGACAGCTCGAAGTTTTCTCCTCCGTACATCTTGAGCCCGAGGTCGAAGCCGCCAAGCTCAAGGAAGTAAGATTTGTACATTGCAAATACCGTCCCTGAAAATGCAGGAGAACTAGAAGAAGAAAAACAAAAACTCAGTTCAATATCAAACGTGCTATGCTGAATGTTTTTTGTCCTCTTATTTGAAAAAAGTAACGAGAAAGATTGTTAATAATTTGAGAAATTTGTATATACAAATAAAGATTACTATCGCATGGTTGGTTAAACTAGCTAGGCTATTGTTCCTTTAAAGAAGTGAATTAAAATTTGAAATTGTTTGCGAACATTTGCTCTGTTGGTAATCGCAGAGTTCGATTGTTAAACCAAACATCATTATTTGTAGTTATTGATGCAAGTATTCAAAAATAAGTAAGGAAAATTAGATCCAACAGGTTTTTGTGTGTGGAAAGAACCATCTGTGAGAGTCCATCTGGTTTTATGTTTACCTGTAAGGTTGCGTTTTATATCGGCGAGATTTCCTCTCTCTTTCTGGTAGGCCCTGCACCCGCTTATAATCCATATTCCAGTCAAACATTCCACGGGCCAACCTACCACTACCTTGAGGGTATATTCGATAATCCATGTTGTCAATTACATCGACTATTGGTACAGCAATCGATGTCCTGTAGTGGGATAAGGTTAATATGATCCAATTAACATCGTTACACAACCATTGGGGTGATCAGCACGACTTGAAACCATTTTGTTATTGAACACGGAAACAGATTATGGAAAACATTGGTGATGGAGAACCTAAATTCTTCATTCTAATTAATATTTAACTGTAGAAAGAATGTTTTTAAATTGAATTTCTTCATGCGAAGATGACTATACGGTCCTTAATCTAGCATACCAAATTTTCAGATTGATTTGCATTCACGCTTGTAAGACAATGACTGAGGAAAAAAAAATCAAATTGGTTCTTGCTTAATCTTTAATCCTCTTAACCTCGTAAGCTAATTAGCATCTTTGAGTGTTTCTACAGCTACAACTCACCGATTTGAAGCCAAGACAGAGAGCAGAGGAGCCAGCCAGTTTGTCCCGACCTCGCAGTGAGCGTCCATGGATACAATGACCGGGGCTGAGGCTCGAGTAAACCCGTACATCCGGGCCCCTATCACACCCTCTCGTCTACGGGTACGGATCAGTTTGACTATTCCTGTTAGCTTGGGAGTTTTGATGTAATCATCTAACTGCTTACGGAGATGTTCTGCAAATAATTTAAGGATTATTCCATAACTGTTTTGTTTTTTAAAGAAAAAACAAATTATTCTGTAGGTGTAACAAAAAGAACCCCAAAGGTTTATGTTTTGTCAGAGATTTTGTGTGCGATTTTGAGCTCATTTCGATTGTGGCAATCTAAACATTCCTGCCAAAATACTCAATTCCGGGTTTTAGAAGCTGACCACAGTGTTGGTTTGAAACACGCAAGATCATACTACGCCTAGTTTATGGAGGTCTGTGGAAATAGTCGACCTGGTGATTTACCTGTAATATAAATTGTCAGTAATAAACCACAAGGGAAACTGACTGGGTAAATTTCAAATAGTATGGGGTTGAACAAAGAAAAATTGACTAGAGCGGGATTTGAACCAACGACCTCCGGATTAACGTACCGGCGCTCTACCGAGTTGGTAGAGCGCCGGTACGTTAATCCGGAGGTCGTTGGTTCAAATCCCGCTCTAGTCAATTTTTCTTTGTTCAACCCCATACTGTAATATAAATTGTGACATAAATTTTCATAAAGTCAACAGCTGATTTGAAGTAAGTTGTCCGAATAAATTGTCTCGCAAAGAAGTTGACATATTAGTTTCAGTGTTTCGTCTTGGCATGGAATTGTTTGAGATCCGTCCGCGGGCAAGTTCAATAAATCAGCTAACAATCAAACCTGGGCCCACCTTCATAAAGCCTGTAAGTACAAAAACTTGCCAAGCACAGAAAAATCTTGCTTAGCAAAAACAGGTTACCAGCCAACATTCCATAAAGTTTACACTGTTGCGACTGGTGCCCCACTCATTTTGTTGCCCAGCAAAGAATTTGCTCAGCGTTTTCTGCTAAACAGCTTTGAGAAATTGGGCCGTGAGTTTAGATTTAACGTGACATTGTTGCTTCTAAATCATTCTGACCCATCAGGCCCAATGAGTTCCCTATCCTATGCCAATATCACATATGCCCATCACCCAAACTTACTTCTCGTACTGAAGTCATCCACTAGTAAGATTTCTTTGAGGAGGTATGGGGGACTTCTGTTGATGACACTGTGCACAGTACGTATGAGTGTGGACCATCCTTCATCATGGAAAGCTATTACCACTGTGACCTGTGGCAGACCTTCAAGATAGTGCCAATGCTTGCATCTGATACACAGACAAAGAAAAAGTAAAATATAATATAGAATTAGCTGTTTGCAAACTGCTTACCAACCAAAAGAACCTATGGTGTAAGTGCAAACAATATTTAATGGCCTGAGAAAAATTAATCAGAAATAATTAGACCAGTCGGATTGTCTTTTCAAGAATATTGACTAATCAATTACATACTTTGCAAAATGTATTTTAAAGAGCACTTAAGGAGGTTTGTGTTTGGAGTACTTAAAAGTATAACTATTTTGAGAAAGGATTCCGAGGCATTATGGTTTGGATAATTTTCACCCCCAAAACAAATGATTGAATGAATTGTTTCTCATATTTCTGATGGTTGGAGGCCGTTAACGAATGCAGTTGGTACACGCTGTCACATCGCTAAACGTGGATGAATTCGACGTTCTTGTGATTTTGTTATTGACAACAATATAATTTAAAAAACGATTCAAATGTTCTAGGGATTAGTATTTGAATAAACTATATAACTTAAAACATGTGTTAAATTAAACAACCGGAGAATTTGTGTACACTTGAAGTCACACACTAGTGACGGCTGTGACTTTTTTTATGTTTTTAAATTTTCTTAATGAGGAGGACAGATTTATTTCAAGACTTACTGTGGGTCTCTGAGATCAGGTAATGATCTATCTAGTGATATTTTATCACTGCCGTACATATTCATACCGTACTCCCGTACGCTATTCTCCACAGCTGCTTTTTCCCAATCCTCGAAGATGATCGACATCCCCATCTCGCCCACACCGTGTCGTGACGGCTCCCGAGGGGGCTCGAAATTACCCGTGATGTCCCGGTAGATGGCACCGTAGACTGCCGACGAGGGTTTAGGCTTGGAACCACCGATTTTAAAAGACTGGAGAAAACTGAAGATCCCCTTCTACATTTTAAGAAAATCGAAAAGAGAAAAAGTTGCAAACTGCTTGCTAACTTAAGGACCTATGGTGGTAATGCAAAACATAGCTATTAATGGCCTGACATTTCGACCCAAGCAGAGTCTTTCTCGAAGGCTAAATGACAAAACAGCGCTTGTTTTTGTGTATTGTGTTGTGTTTTCATTTAGCCTCCGAGCTGCTAGGGTCGAAACTTGAAAAGGAATAAGACCAATAATGTGTTGATATATATCAAAACATGTTCATTTTAGCCTCCGAGCTGCTAGGGTCGAAACTTGAAAAGGAATAAGACCAATAATGTGTTGATATATATCAAAACATGTTCGAACGATATTCATGTCCAGCTTGACCAATTATGGGTTCGTCGAAATCCTTCCATAGGCCTACGTGTAAGTAGTACTAATAATGATCAGCTTGCACCGTGGTAATGCTATAACAATTGTTTTGAGGTTTGACGGGGTTGGTGAGAAAGATTGAATTTTGTTTAGAGGCAGTATATACATTTGGTAATTGTCGAAGACTAGTATCCCCACTTGGTGTTTCCCAACATGCATAAAATAACAAACCTGTGAAAATTTGGGCTTACTTGGTTATCGAAGTTGCAAGAAAATAATGAAAGAAAAAACACCCCTTGTTGCATTGAATTGTGTGCTTTCGTATGCCAGAGAAAGGCCTCATGCCTGAAGCCTTTCTCAAATTCAAATATTTTAGTGAGAAAAATACCTCTTTCTCAAAATGTAGAGGGAGCCGTTTCTCACAATGTTTTATACAGCAGATCTTAGGTGCTCCTTACCAAGTAATTTTTGGGGGTAATGTATTTCTTGAGTAGTTACCAAAAGTATCCACTGCCTTGAAGTTGTTTGCTTTTGGGAATCTGAGTAAATTTGACCTGTCTCCTCTAAAAAAAACCCACTAAGGCAATCCAGACATACTGGTAAATTGCTGTTTGTTGCAACCTGTAGTCCTTGCTCAGTGATAATTCTAGGCATATAAACCTGTAGTTTAAGACGTAAATAAAAACTTGACAATTGATTCTAGAACTTCTCACCTCTGATCTCCTTTGCCTTTCTGTCTCGCCGGACATTTTCCCATTTAAGAAGACCAGGCATAGCCCAACGCATATACCGCATATTATGGCCAACAGAAATGTCTTCTTACGGCCACATGAGCCGTACAGGCACCGTATCCTCATCGTTGTAACTTGCCGTCTAAGTGACCCAATACAACTCTTATTATCACGACTGCTGCCCATACCTTAGTATGCTTTAAGTCAATCTAGAAGGAAATCCCCACGTTCTCTTGTTAGTTTCCTGATGGACACAGCTTTGGAAGGGCCATCTTTGTAAGATGGTTTTCACACTCAACCGAGCATTCTCAACTGGATCCTTCGTAACAATGAAATAATCCACGTTGAATAGTGTCGTTTGTGGGGCTGCAGACGACTGCAACACTGACACGAAGTCAACAACCTACGACCTTAGGAGATAGCGCCTTGTATCTGAAGACCACTGTGCCCTGGAATTTTGGAGCGATATCTCGTGTAATCAGAATGTAGTGACATTTCCTACATAGATGCCACGGCCTTTATTTCAAGCTAATGCAGTGATTTATTTACTAATGCAAAAGCTCGATCCCTCTACGTTTACAAAGCATTTATTAGTCTTCTGTGCACAGTACTCAAGCCATACACAAGGTTGTGTGTGAGCAGTGACGTAACACCTTCCTTTGTTAATTACACACTTAGTACTTGAGTCAGCGTCACTGCACCTTGGTAACGGATAATGAAGCCAAATTCTTGCCTGACTCCCAATCTCTTGCCATTTCTTGAGTTATTGAGATACACAAAATGTAATTCGACACACAATGCTTGTTATTTTGTATTTAATATCTTGTTGCAATGTTTTTTCTTAAACAGAGTTTCCACTCGAATTACTTTGTTCTGAACTAAACCGTACTGTGTGATTGTATCGACTGTTTTCGTGACATGGGAGGGTGAACAGGTCCACCGCTACCCGCATTTATTGTTAGATATTACACCGTTTCAATAACTATAAAAAGACAATCTATTTGTTATAAATCTATAAATAAGCTAAGAAAATATCTTGTAATTATTTTATATTTTACTGTGTATATAACACGCAATATCCTGAAATTGATAGTTGATAGTACTAACAAAATATCCGCTTACGTGTTTTAAGATTTATTGGATGAGTTATTTTGTTTTTTTAATGCTTTAGAATATTGCCGATAAAACCAGGCGAAATGTTCATAAAAATATAACATATGTGTGTAATTTGGATTATTATTTATTATATTATAATAACATTAATGTAGGGGAGACCAAGGTGCACCCTCAGTGTTTCTAACAAAACTTTATAATGTGCATGTTATTATTACACACTTGTATAACCTTTGTGCTCTTTCTCTTTCGCTCTTTCTCACTCTCGGTGCCATTCCACAAAAAGCAATCAAAGTTTACTTCTCAAACTTCATAAATAATGTTAGATATTATTTATATGTAAATATTCTCAAATCAAGGCGATTAACTTAAAGTGTATGATAGTGATTGAAATATTGTCTGAATGGGTCTTTCTGGTAAATTTGCATCGCGCATTAATTTTATGATTTGTTTCCCCTTTTGTTTCTGAGCAAGGAAAGCGCAAAAACAAAAAATTGTCTATTAGATTTTTCCGATTTTGTATGGAGCACGGCTCTGGCCACGCCTCTAATGTTATTCTTCTGGAAGGGGGCGATGTCCTATACAGCATCCAGTAAGTAATGTATTGGGTTATCATTAACCTTTCTGGTAGAGAATGGTTGTACATTGTGGGGATGTGTTGACCCTTGACCTTACATTGACTACATGGTATTTTGTGTTGTTCTGTGTGCCATTGTTATTGTTTTACAAGTGCTACGTTGTTATGAGTATTAAACCAAGAGCAGGAGGTATACGATGTCGTATAAATAATATTAATATTAGTTTGTTTTAATTAGAGGACCGTTCTTCCTTCCTCTCCTTAATCAGCAGTGGGGGACGGATCACTTCAAAAATAAACAAATAATTAACCCTACGGTCACATAAACTGCTCTTGTTTAAAACACAGCTATGGTAACGTTTTCTTTGCATGTCAAAGAGAAGGAATGACGTTTTAAAAAATAAATTGAGCCTCAAATGTTTTGATAAATTAAGAAGAAAAAAAAACACCTCTGAAAAAACTAAAACTGCGAAAGTGTGTAATGAAAAAATCATAATAATAATTCAAATTCGCTTTCCATCCACTGTTGAATGTGATACCTTAAACTGCCTCTGATTATTAATTATGCATAGGACCTATGTTTTCTCAATGTTGGCGAGGACTGTGTTCACTCTGAGGCTCGGTAAGAAATATAAACCAAGCTCCTTTGCTATTTTAATTGCCTAGTAGAAAAACTAATGAAGTGGCACCTAAAATGGTGAATGAACGGTTTTTGTTGAACAGATGAGGCAGCCAACGGCAGTGGGCAAACGTGAGTTTTAAAGTTTCATCGGACCAAAGCGTACCAAATCAACCATAGTTCAGTTTTTTTTTTATGTGACGTTGAAGCATCGTCGAAGTTTTACCTCTCAATCAGTTCGTCCATTGTAGATTGGGCTTGTTTCAAGCCGCTTTTTTGACAGTAAATTTTTGCCGGTTGCTGTTTGGGTCACACTTCACGAGAGTAACGTCATTGTTCTTGCTTGTATCAACGTCCAAACACAAATCGGTCACTTTCAAACGAATCGAACCATTTTCCTGAAAGTACAAACGGAAAACGAAGACGGTTTTAGAGTTACAAAATCCTCGCTGAAATGCGATGCGAGTCGAGAACATGTGAATCGTATTAAAAGGTTTTACCCAAGAGAACTGTGAAGATTTCATTTACGATACCATTAATATAGCCGGCGATCACTGTACGCATTGATGTTTGTCATCGGAGGTGGTTACCTTCAAAAACAAAACTAAAATCTCTACTCTTCTCTAAACAGCAACATTCTTTTATAATCAATGTTGGTATTTTCTGTCTTTTCCTTGTGTATTTTCCCAGTGCTGTTTTGGCATTGCATAAGTGTCTCCATCATTGTTTTAATCAATACATGCAAATATATGTACATTTTAGAGTATTGTTTAGGTCTTTTGAAATCCTGACATGAATGTAATTTGGTCTTGTAACTATGTAACAAAGTTCAAAATGAATTCAAATAAAACTCGCAAGCTAACAATGCTTCTTGCATTTGTGTTCGCACAGCATTCTGTGTTTCACACTCAACATGGACCAGTGCTCAACTTACCTGGCTGAAAGACCAGAAGTCTACATTCCCAACGATTCGATGGCTTTCCCTACATCGGCTCAATATAACGAAGGTCTTGTCTTGTGACGGCGTAAGGCAATACTCATCGAATTGAATCCTACCGCTTGTACCTAAGCGGAACTCTTGGCTGCCGCCGAAACCATGGCAACCACTTGCACCAAGTCGATTATTGGGTAGTTTTCTAGCCATTGAATCCAAGCATATTGATGTTTCTCCTACGCGAAACTGGTGGGAAAATGTCAAGAGTAAACAATTGTTACATGCAATTGTTAATGGTTATACAGAGTTCTTGCAGGACTTGCATTTGAGGAAAAATAAATGAAAATCTTCAGTATTAATGATGAATAGAAACAAATGTTATCCAGTATACCTCAAAACAATAATTCGAATATTTTTTAGATTGACCTAAAATGACAAAATTATTCCACACTCAATTGAACCTGCTTTACATTTTGTAAAATGCAGGCTTTGTATGGCAGAGGTGGATATTGTTAAATGTGAACACCATAATTATCATGAACATAACTCTCTTTGTAAAATTTCCCAAGACTTGCTAGAAATGTCCGTACTGGCTTTGTTCAGCCACTCCGGTAAGGTCTCTGCCAACTCTGGAATATTCTTCACAGATTTCGAGAAAGAAAACCCTCGATCGAACAAACAAATTCAACAATCATCATGTACTTTTCAACAACGGCACTTTCCCATGGGGAAACGCTGTATATGGTGATGTTTGATACCCACTGTAGGTCACGTGACGTAGAGAACGCAATCGGTCTATAAACAACACTCACCTCACCCACCAACAAATTCGGTGGCGGTGGAGGATACAATGCCAGTGAATCAAACGCTATTTTCTCCATAAACCAACGAAAAGATTTAGGACACTTTTTCTTCCTAAATTCAACCTGTTGAGAGATATCCCCGCACGATTTCCCTTTCAATCTCGGCTTGAAGGTGTAGAAATGTTCTTTATAGTCATCCATCCATACTTCAGCTACTCGCATGTAATTCTGCAGGACACACATCAAACACACACACACATAAACACAATGTTGTTAATAATCGCGCATGTGATAAACCATCAATCAGAATTATTCAACCAGGATATATCATTTTCTGGACGTCTTTGCCACGTTAATGATTGGTATAAAAGTGAGATGCAACAGTTACAAACCCTTCCCAGATTGTTTCGTTGCATGAGTCAGTGGACGGAAGCAATTGGTGTCCGATAGTACAATGACACAATTTCATTCTTGGCATAAAAAACCCCAGAATTGGCTGCAGCAGTTTTCACAAAATTCTCAATAAAATTAGTTGTCGTTTGAATGCAAGGTTGCCACGTCTAAATTTGCTGAAGTAGTCTGGTTACCATAGGTTCTATGACCATCGCACGCTTGTACAATCTTTGTGTTCGGGGTACAATACATAAGATGGCGGACTCACGAATGAAGACTCACCTTATCTACGATGCTGACGTCGCCACCAATGGATGGATATCGATACGGTACACCGCGGCGATAGATGTGACCCACTCGGGAGCACGGTACGAACTTTAGTCGACCGCCACACATCCATATCTAGTATAGAATTTCACAAATTAAAGTTTGTAAACCGCAATAAAGTCAACCAACTTGAAAGTTGACTCGAGGAAAATATGAAAATCGGTCGGAGTAAGGACAAGTTAGCTTGATTTAGATTATCATGTTATTAGTTTAGAAGAAACACTGTCTTGAACGAAATACATATCTGATTTACCTATAAAAAAAAGTTTAGTTCTGTTGTAGTTAATTCATTATAAAATGGTTTACATACTTTGAAAGATATTTCGAAGTTTTCTCCGCCCCAGATGAACAGTCCGGGATCATAGGCGCCGAGTTCAATGAAGTAGGATCGGTCCATGGCGAACAAACCTCCAGCCATTACAGGAGAACTAACAAAATCAAATATTCAGCACTTTTTATCGTCACAAAACTCCAATAATCCAATCAGTGTGTTATTGAATGTTTTCGATCTTTTTTATGTTTCAGAAAGAAACACAAAAGTAGAGAGTAACTCAATCTGTGAAAATTTCATATAGAGCTACTTTAGCACACAATTCCACAAAGTACAGACAATTGTTTTTGAACTGTATAATTATGACTATGACATTAGTGACCTGCGAATTGTTTGCTGAGCAATGACATAGAATGGCAAGGGCCCAATTTTATAAATAGTACGGCAGGTATATAGGTCGTGGATTCTTGCTCACTGTCAGAGTATGTCATGAGAAAGATGTGCTGCTGTAGGGCTATCCTTTGAAAATACAAGCAATGTCAACCATTTTGAAAACTTTGCAAGTTGCCTTTTAGGCCGAATTGACGTCCTTAGCAAAATCTATAGCAACAGTCGACGTCGTAGAAGTGGCCGCCAATTTAGATACGGCCTTATTCTATACAATGTACTTTTAAAACAAATTCTATGACATACTCTGACTTTGTGCCAAACTCATTGTTTCATCAAAAACATAATCACCCGAAATATTGCCCCCAGCCTCCCCTTTAAACGCTATTAACCAGACAACAATCCTTGCTTAACAAACCAATACGCGAAGAAAAACCCCCCACATAATCAGTCATTGTGCTTTAATTTAACAACTTTACGCAACTTGGATCAAAACACTAGTGCATAACTTACTCGTAAGCCTGACTGCTGTATTTCATGCCAATTCGTTTCATGGTATCACCGTACGTTACTGCAATCCGCTTATACCAGAATCCCCAGTCGAATGCACCACGTGATAATTCACCTTGGGTATTGTAGGATAGATCTTCAGCAAGGATGGCATCGACCGTTGGACAAACTACGGTAGTTCTACGGGAAAATAAAACCAAAGGGTTACATGTTGGCAACACTACTTGTAATTCGGTGTAAAAGCTTCATGTGTGTTTCAAAACGCAGTTATCCTGTGGTTTATTACCTGTCATATGCGATCTCGGCCAACAGAGGCACCAACCAATTAACGCCACACTCACAATGAGCGTCTAGAAAAACGACCACTTCTCCTTTTGCCGCCATCGCACCATTTGTTCGAGATTTGGCAAGGCCCTCCCGCTTAGTATTGCGGACGATTTTGACTTTACCCAAGAACCTTTCTTGCTTTACGTAATCGTCTAGTCTTTTTCCAAGATGTGCTGAAGAAGCAAATAAAAACAAACCCAAATTAATTCATTAGGGCAAACTTGACCAGGTTTCAACCCATTGTGGGCATTCTTGTGATTATAGGGCACAAATGGTTAGCAGATGAGGAAGAAAAACCTGTTAGTGAACACGCACTTATTATCTATATCACATTTTAGTTTAGCATAATTCAAAACTGAATATGGGCATACAGCAGCTATTATACCGTTCATGAAAAGAAGCCATAGCCCTGCGTGTGTCTGTAATGTGTCATGAAGGAAATGGTGACGAACATGGCCGTGGTTTATAGTCATGGGTTACGGTAATGGATATGGCTATTGTATAATCGTTAGGTTTGAGGGTTTGAATCGGCTGTCTCCGAATTGGTGGCTACTGCTACGGCTACGGCTGAATAGCAGTGTCAGCATGCGTTGATATAGGAACACCCTTAACGACAGTCAGCGGCGGCGCTACGGGGGGGGGGGGGCAAATGCCCCCCCCGTAATTTATTTCCCCCCCCCAGTTTGCCCCCCCCCCCCCCCAGTTTTTTTTCCCGATGGCGGAAATTGAGTTTAATCCCAAACGATTGCACCCAATTTGTTACAATGTTGTTTGCGCTGTAAATAATAAACTAAATTTCATCCATCATAATTAGCTGGCACCATCAAAAAAGCCCAATACCCTTTCCATCTCCGGCAATGTTAATAAAATGTCTGTACAAGCTTGGAAACTTGCTATAAATAGAAATGCATTGTCTGCCCAAAACCGTAAGCAGCCATTGTACACGCAGTTCGCACAACACGTCACGATCACACAGTGCAAAATCTTATTTCTGGAGTGAATTGTAGGCTTATACAGTACATTATAGACTTTTGTTAGCCCCCCCCCTAAATTTAAGTTTGCCCCCCTCTTGCCCCCTTTCCAGATTAACAGGTCTGGTGCCGCCACTGACGACAGTCGTAGCCGTAGCCGCTGATTCGGATACGGCCCTAAGAATTACGAATCAGGGCGACCGTAAATAGTTATCGATTTGGTAGCGGTCATACAGTGACTTACCTTTATCACTCACATCATCTACCATGACAACTTCAGCTAGAAGGTCTGGTGGCGAGGTGTTTATAACACTATGCACTGTTCGCATGAGTGTGGTGAATCCCTCGTTGGAGAAGGCAATTACTACACTTGCATTGGGTAGTTTTTCCGGATAATGCCAATATTTGCATCTTTAATAAGGAACAAAATCACACGATTTTAAACAGGACGGTTTGTGAAAACCTAAACTTAAAAATGAGATTTTTCCACAGTTTAAGTATTTTTGTGCTGCATTTTAAAGATGCATAGACAGTTTTTGGGGGCTAAATCGGTGATAAAGAACACATTGCAGTATTTTGTTTCTGTATTTATGTAAGTTTCTTTCGAGACCTTAAACGAAAACACACGTTGACAATGAGTAATAGTTAGTTAAACACGTTATTGTTGGGATAATTTGCATGTCAAGAAAATAAGAGTATTTCGTGCTGCTGTGCGTGGCATCTGCGAAAATATGTTATGTTTTTCTGTTTGTTTTAAAACAGTATCATTATGCAGAATAAATTCGTTCGGTTGGTCGATGCATGCAATCTTGTTCTGAAAAACATCATATTGGTCAACCTACTGTTTATCTCTCATGTCAGGTACGGCTCGGTCCAAATTGAGATCTGATCACTAAGGGCCACATTGAAACCGTATTCTTTTATACTTTCTGAGTACTCTGCACTCTTTTCTGGTGTCCACTTGATCACTTTTCCGTACTCCCCCAGCCCAGTGCGAGTCAGCAGGGGGACACGACTCTCATAGTTCCCTAGTGTACTCTTGCGAAGCTCCGGTAGACTGACTGAGTGTTTGGAGTCCGGCCCGTGTGGTTGTTGACGTTGCTTAGGTATCTGCTCATCATGGCGCTCAATGGGTCCCTTTTTGTGATACAAAAGAAAACTTATGAGAATTGTTTTAATTGAACAATGTTTCAACTAGCCACTGCCAATACTCACACAGATACAACGTACTCAATGCAAGTTGTCTTCAGAATTCATTTTAACGTGACAATATAATATGGAAGTCTGGTCTTTTCAATGACAAATTTCATCAGAATTAAAGCCCGGTAAATAAAAGAAATAAGATATGCCTTATATTCAAATCAAAGTGAGTCACACTCATTATGGCCTTCCGGTATTGAAAGTTTGACATCGTCTTAAACAACTATGACTTCATGTGGACAGGTTCAATATTTGTTGTTGGATATTTGTCTCTTGGCATGGAAACAGTTTGAAGATGTGACTTAAAAAGCTTTGATTATAGCTTTATTTTATATTCTGAATAACTAGTGTCAGATGTCATCTAAGAAAATTCACAGAAATATTAAGGTTTTTTTCACATATTCTCTTCAGGAAACAGCCTTTGCATCTATTTTGTGTAACCTATCATTTTTAAAATTCTTTTGACCGCAATGAAAAAACACACGATCAATATTTTGCGTAATTTTGTGCGAAATACACGTGTCATTAGTGACAATCAACAGAGTGGCATTTGAGCATGACCTTCGCATGACCAGCCTCTCCAATCACAGCGAACGATTTCAGGTATTTGCTGCATTGCAGAATTCACCCGGACAAAGAAAATGGAATCGTCCACGAGCACTCGATATTATTACTTTCCTTGTATACATAAACACAGCATAGTGAAATGACAATGGCTGAAAAGTATTAATTTGAGCTTAAATTTACATTTAGATCTAGGCACAAAAGTAATCTTTTCGGAGTGTAGGTTGGTATGACAAATTAATCGTCTCAAATAGCTTTCAAATTAAAATTGGACACACGATTACCACACTATTACCATTTTATGATAATAGCTCATCTACCTTGAGCATGGGCGCTATCAAGTATCAAAACATTGACTTGTAATGTTTATATGGTGAGGCATACGACCGAGTTCCTTGCTCTATGGTTGAGCATGGAGGAAGAGTTGGGTTGAGTAAGTCTATTTTAATAAAATGCGTACATGAATTATTGCTCGTAATAAATGACTTCTGTCATTCAGGAGCAACTACCTAGTTGAAAGTGCCAGTGAAAATATAATAATAAGATAATATGCATGAGCTGCACTCACGCAAGCACGTTGGCTTGAAAGAAAAACAAGGCGGCCCAGTTTCCATGTCATGCGTAAATATCCATCACTAATTTGTTAATCATTGGGGAAAACAAAAAAATAAATAACTAAACAATGTCACAAAGGGGGGGGGTAACTTGTCTCAAGTAGACATTTAAATATGTGCTTGTCTACATGAACAACCTCTACAATGCAGGTTTAGCAATTACTTAATTAATAGGGATAGTTAATAATCTAATAATTTTGAGTTTGCAGTTTGGAGATTTCCAATTGCTGGAGCATTTCCAATAGGTAACAATCTATTTTCAAAATAACAAATTGGACTGTTTCTGGCGTGTACCATTAAAATATAGCGGGTCCTAAATTATATATAACTTGCGTTTCGCATCACGTTTTAAATGCTGGACAACACACGGGAAGAAGGTGGAATTCGTATTATGTATTTGCTATTGGGTCTTCCAGTGGATTAAAAAAAAACGAACATACAAATTAGTGATGGAAATTATTACTATTATTTGCCTTCTAACAAACCTGACCCGAGTCCAATGAATGCAACTATCATAATATCTTTTAAATTTACCAAATATAACTTTTCTCAGTGACGTACGGTACATTTTGTTCGTGACAACAGCATTGCTTATTCTGTTTGTACATAAGAGTAAAGAATTTCTTTTAATGGCATGATTCTCTAGATTTCTCTCAATTTCTGGATTGATATGCCACGTTGTCACATCCTTTGCAAAAAAAGGAACACAACATAAAATTTGCACAATGTTTCCTTATTTCAGTACTTTTTCCGTCCATTCTGTATGCATTAAAAATATTAAAAAACCCATTGTTTTATCAATCACTGACATCATTTTCTAAAATATTAAACATTTTTCTTTCAATAGAAACGTCTTTTGGACATACAAAATTAACTTTCACCTTGTGTTTTAGTGTGATTGTTTATTTGTTAGGTATGCAATATTGTCGGTCCTAAGATAAACAGCAACTCGACCAGAATTCTCTTTTAAATCAGTATCAGCATACCCATGCACAGCATGTGATATTTTGACATTGAAGGAGCATAAACCGTCATCAGATTTGCCTTTAATGTAGGTGTAAAATAAATTCACGCTCAGCTATATCCTTAAGGACAAGTAAAACGTACTCGATTTATCACATAAACCCCATTTATATTTAAAACTAAAAAAAAACAGGCCTAGGCCCTATTATTATGAGAAATGAAATAATCATATTTACCATAACATTTGAAATAGTCTCAGTGTGGGCGCTCATCAGTATAAAAACCGCAACGATAAACAGACAGCTAATGGCAAGGATTAAGTTGTATTTCCTACACTTCAGACGAGAACGCCGGCACCCCATCACTTCCAAATACGAGTAGCATCAGCAATGTCAGAAAATCTGTCGTTTATTTCGGTGGTCGTGATCATCAAACCGAAGAGCAAGCATTCAATGGTTATTGGCTCAAAACGTGTTGCTTACAACTTATGTACGGGTGCGGCACTTGTCGTCATTTACAACTACCATTTCCATAACAATGGCCAAAATCGATACTTTCCATAACGTGATTGTTAGAATCGCTGCATCGCTTCCATTTTAAAAATTATGACTAGTGTTGTTCAGTGTCACGGTGGTAATTGTTTTCACGGTACAGTGGTTTTCTATACAGAATTGGCGTTAACAATGGTTTGATTGCACTTCGTGGTTTTACATACGGCTTGAAATAACACGCTACGCTGAATACTCGCTCTCCCATGCGTTTTTTCCCCAGTATTTGTTAAAAAAGGGGGTTATGTTGGAAGCGCTTTGAGACATGGTGTATAAAGCGCTATATAAAAACCGAATATTATTATTATTATTATTTAGTTTTTGGTGGATGGTCGGGCATCCAATTTGCTAAAGATATGTCCGTTACCGAAGGCCGGATTGAGTTCTGATAAAGGCATATTTTGAACGCTTTCGCTGCAGCCAACGGCAATAGCCTTAGCCGAAGTCGCTTGATTGACAAACGGCTCTATTACGGACGGTGTCCAGGAGTGCTTTGCAGCTCTTCTTGATAACGGGATAATTTATCTTGCCAAAACGACTTATGGAATAAATCGACATGTCATACTTACATATTTTTCTTCTGAGAAAGTTGACTTAGTTGCGGTAAGTCGTCTATAATAATAATTCATAAATACCTGGGACAGTTTATCCATTCTGAGTGGACGAGAGGACATCACGTGGGGGTGTTTAAACGGACGATATAACACCGGCTAGGAGTGTTTAAACATGGTCTGGCAACTTTTTGTCAAAGAGGGCGCTATCACGTTTGCGCGGAGCGCGCAAATTTGGTAAGCCGCATGCGGGCATAGTTTATTTCGCGCAAGTTGGAAACTTGCGTGCGATAGCTCGAAACTTAAGCGCGCGATTTCGAAAATTGCGCGACGCGGTTTTTCTACACGCATAGAAATTCAACGCCGAGTCGAGGTGAGCTAAGGCTAAACTGTCAGATTTGTTCTCAACTTTTACAGGGTTTTTGGATATTTTTAGGAGAAAGGTATTTATGAATGGGAATCAAAGTGTGTTAAATCGGTTTTAAACTAGAGTTTAAACGGTGATATTATCGGTGATATTATCAAGAACCAGGCCTCGGCGGGTTTAAACCACTAGTTTAAAACCTCTTCACCACACATTGATTCCCTTATAATAATAATAAAAATGGATTTATAGAGCGCCTTATGTAAGCCTCAAACCGCTTTAGTACAAAATTAAGAACAGGTGACTTGGGCGAATTTAAGGCAAAAGGTGAATGGTAATAAACACACTAAAACACCTAATACTATCCGAGTTACATAAATACAAAAACAAACATATCAAACGCGAAAAAAGGGATAAAAGGCTGTAAAAAGGGATACAAAGAGGAGGATTAAAAGAGGGGAGAGGTTACCCGCATATACAGCCAGATCCCTTAGCATCTGACTTAACAGTAAAAGAAAAAAAAATATTGAAAAAAAAACAAAACATAACCAAGCAGGTTAGTCAGTTCTAAACAAACAAATGTGTCTTTATGCTCACAGGAAGACTGTTCCAAAGTTGTGCTGCAGATTGACAAAAATGATTGGTATATGTGGTGTGTCAATATCTCAGCTGCAGTAAATCTATATCTCAGTAAGTTCAGTATTTATCTGGATATAGAATGGCATATCTGGTGCGACACAGACAGCCCTGTAGCCAACACCATACACCACCCATTCAACCACCTTCTCATTGGCAGTTACTTTTCTTTTTATTTGGGGGGGGGGGTTATAGTTCGTAATTCATCAACAACGCTACAATAACTTGACACTCAAACACACTTTCATAACTGTTTTTGATTTCGCTTATTATCTTATAGACCAAGTAACCCTTGTACATTCCAGGTCATTTCCTGGCAGGCAAGATACTACACTGGTCACATGGAAAAATTACATGTTGTGTGATAATTTCCTCACAAGTTAAAGAGTTATAAAACTAACAGCTAAACAAGTTAAGAGATGTTCCCCCTTTCTTTATATCAGAAGTTGATAAAAAAAATCAGACAATGCAATCTCGATTAAATAAAACATTTTATGTTTTCTTCCATTGGGCTGTGTAAAAATCGTGCCTGCAGGCAGTTCAGGCTCTGTGGCTCGTTTGTAAACATGTGATGTCCCAGGTTACAATGTACCTCATGATAAAATGCACCGAGTGCCTACATGTTGTCATTAACTTGCTGCTTAGTTACATCATGTGTACATCGTTGTAATTTATACATTATCGTGCATATATTGTAATGCATGACAACATTGAAATAAATGTTAAAGCTGATGATGATGACGTTTATGGAAGTTTGGGAATGTTTATATCGGTAGATATGCCTAAATGGTTTAACTATTTCATAAATCTTGACATAAAAACCATGCAGTTTGAATTGCGTCCAAACTTACAGTCAGTCAATTAGAATTCTCAAGAAAAAATTGTCATGTACGAGCCATCGTAGTCGTTTACGGCTAAACCAACAACTGTTTAATAATACACCGAACGATCAATGCTTGCAATAAGTGCACAATGAAGAGCTTTTATGTATTGTCAGTATTCTTGACTATGTCAGACTGCAGTTTGTTATTAACTGCCATAGTAATGGCGGTAGTCAAGAACATATAGCCTTTAGTCAAGGCGCACGCGGCACCCTTCGATATCACGCACGACTAAAGACCAGTGCGAGCGGCGAAGCCACGAGGTTGGCGACTCGTTGGTAAATCTCCCCACATGTATGGGTGTAGAAACGTTAAAACTTTTTTTTTTATTTATCGCGGACACAGACGATTCCTACGTACCTCTACTGCTCTAGCCCCACTTCTGTTGCCAAGAGATCAATGATTCACATCTCTTGGCCACAGTGGGGCTAACCTGCCTCTAAATGCAATTGTTCATAACCAGGCCTATAATGTGTATTGTTATTATTTGTCATTTTCCATTGTCAAATTAAAATAAACATTCCTACTGTATTTGCCAGACAGTATTACCCATCTAAATGTAGAAGAGTCTAATATCTAGCTGACGGTGATTGGTTAAAAGCAATCGCATATATAAATATATCATGATCATGAATCACTGATTAGCAAAACGAGTTGGTAATGGGGCGCTTCGCGGCTTCGCCGCTCGCGCTGGTCTTTTTTTCGTGCGTGATATAGGGGAGTGCCACGTGCGCCTTGACAAAAGGCTAGCAACAACCTTAAACCGGGTCACTGTCGTCGTGATCTAAACGGGCCGTACTCATATTATTGCGCCCCTGCGTCCGAATTTTGTACAAAATGAAAACTAGGTCGTACACACCAGTTGGAATATTAAAAAAAAAAATTGTCTGATGCGTATACGCAATGTCAGTGAATTGCGCAAGAACACATTCGGCAAGAAGATGAAAACCGTGCGCCTATTTCCAAATCTGTACTACACAAGTTTGAAAGAATACCGAGATGTACAGAGGGCAGTGACTTCATGGAAGGAAATTGGGAAAATCTTCTGTAACGATTGGAAGGAATGCAAGCATATAAATCAATCAATTTATGAAAAGATCATTGCACTTCATAAAAGTATGAACACATGTTTGCGTGCGTTTCTGAACGCGAACGCAAATGTAATGCGTATCCATTTCTTCTTCCAATGAAGTATGAACGTTAAATCAGAACTCGCAGTGTTGGGTGCGTGCGCGCAGTCGCAGCAAGTATGAATTAGACCTTTCACCTTATCGTATGGTGTTCCATAAAGCAAAAGCGAAAAGTTCCGTCGCCTCAAACCAAACCGGCAAGACATGTCAAGCCGAATAATGGCCGGAAATAAATTCTAGTTAAAATTGAGTATAAATCATGAACGCAGCTTGCTCGAGCAGCTCGATAGACGGATTTGTACTTGAATCTGCCTTGCATAGTCCCAAATCCGAATATTAAATTTTGATGATCACTTTTCTGTCATATTCAGACCGTAAGTCACAGGAAATCGGGGGTACTCCGAAGGCCTCGCAAAAGCATGTTCAACGGGAGTGGTGTACACAAAGTATGCACGGTCAAATCACCCTCACAGCATTGCTGGATTTGTTCAGGCTTTACACCATTGGAAAGCCCGTCTCATAATGGCTCTCTTCTAGATTGTTTTTCAGTGGCTGTGATGTTTTGGAAGCCAAAAGTGCCGACGTCTCAAACCGGCAAGACATGTCAAGCCGAATAATGCCTGGAAATAAATTATAGTTAAGACTGCCATAACTCATGAACAAAGCTTGCTAAAGAAACGAAATTTGTACCTGGATCTGCCTTGCATAGTCCCGCATCCGAAAGTAAAACGTTGATAGCAACTTTGCTGCCATCTTCAGACCGGAAATCACAAGCGAGGGGGGTACTCCAGAGCCTCGCAATAGCATGTTCAACGGGATTTTTGTCACAGAGCTGTCCAAAAGAGAAACGCAATGTATTAGCCCCACTCTCTTGTCAATCACGTCGCGTTAAAAATCGTCACGGCCAAGAAACTAGAGTTAATCTATAGCCCTTTAGACGGGCTTTCCAATGGTAAAAACATGCAAAAATCAAGCAAATTAATGGGGGTGATTTGAACGTGCATACTTTGAGTTTCTCTTTCGGACTGTGTACAAAAATCCCGTTAAACATGCTTTTGAGGAGCATTCAGAGTACTGTCACTTGCCTGTGATTTCTGGTTTGAAGATGGCAGAAAGTAGCCATAAAAACTTAAGTTTCGAATACATGAATATGCAAGGAAGATTCAAGTACAAATTTCGTCTCTCTAGCATTATTGGTTAATGAGTTATACTCAATCTTAACTCAAAATTTATTTCCAGCCATTATTCGTCAGGATATTTCTTGCTGGTTTGAATACACAGCCCTTCTTTGCTTAGTTGCTATTGTATTAGACCCACTCTCTTGTCAACCACGTCGCGTTAAAAATCGTCAGAGCAATGAAACTAGTGTTTATCTACAGCCCTTGAGACAGGTTTTCCAATGGTAGAAAACTTGTAAAAATCAAGCAATTTTAAGGGGGTGATTTAACCATGCATACTTTGAGTTTCTGTTTCTGACAGCACTGTGTACAAAAATCCCGTTAAACATGCTTTTGCGGAGCATTCGGAGTATCGTCACTTGCCTGTGATTTCTGGTCTGAAGATGGCACAAAGGAGCCATACAAAGTTAATTTTCGGATACAGGAATATGCAAGGAAGATTCAGGTACAAATTTCGTCTCTCTAGCATGCTTAGTTCATGGGTTATACTCAATCTTAACTCAGAATTTATTTCCAGCCATTATTCGTCAGGATATTTTCTTGCTGGTTTCAATACACAGCCTTTCTTTGCTTAGTTGCTATTGTATTAGACCCACTCTCTTGTCAATCACGTCGCGTTAAAAATCGTCAGAGCAATGAAACTAGTGTTAATCTACAGCCCTTGAGACGGGCTTTCCAATGGTATAAAACTTGTAAAAATCAAGCAATTTTAAGGGGGTGATTTAACATGCATACTTTGAGTTTCTGTTTCTGACAGCACTGTGTACAAAAATCCCGTTAAACATGCTTTTGCGGAGCATTCGGAGTATCGTCACTTGCCTGTGATTTCTGGTCTGAAGATGGCACAAAGGAGCCATACAAAGTTAATTTTCGATACAGGAATATGCAAGGAAGATTCAGGTACAATTTCGTCTCTCTAGCATGCTTAGTTCATGAGTTATACTCAATCTTAACTCAGAATTTATTTCCAGCCATTATTCGTCAGGATATTTCTTGCTGGTTTCAATACACAGCCCTTCTTTGCTTAGTTGCTATTGTATTAGCCTCACTCTCTTGTCAATCACGTGGTTAAAAATCGTCAGAGCAATGACAACTTAGTGTTAATCTACAGCCCTTGAGACGGGCTTTCAATGGTTAAAACTTGTAAAAATCAAGCAAATTTTAAGGGGGTGATTTAACCATGCATATTAGTTTCGGTTTCTGACAGCAACTGTGTACAAAAACCCGTTAAAACTATGCTTTTGCGGAGCATTCGGAGTATCGTCACTTGCCTGTGATTTCTGGTCTGAAGATGGCACAAAGGAGCCATACAAAGTTAATTTTCGGATACAGGAATATGCAAGGAAGATTCAGGTACCAATTTCGTCTCTCTTAGCATGCTTAGTTTCATGGGTTATACTCAATCTTAACTCAGAATTTATTTCCAGCCATTATTCGTCAGGGATATTTCTAGCTGGTTTCAATACACAGCCTTTTCTTTGCTTAGTTGCTATTGTATTAGACCCACTCTCTTGTCAATCACGTCGCGTTAAAAATGTCAGAGAGCAATGAAACTAGTGTTAATCTACAGCCTTGAGACGGGCTTTCCAATGGTATAAAACTTGTAAAAATCAAGCAATTTTAGGGGGTGATTTGACCATGCATACTTTGTGTTTCTGTTTCTGACAGCACTGTGTACAAAATCCGTTAAACATGCTGCGGCATTCGGAGTATCGTCACTTGCTGTGATTCTGGTCTGAAGATGGCAAGGATATACAAATTAATTTTCGATACAGAATATCAAGGAAGATTCAGGTACAAATTTCGTCTCTTAGCATGCTTAGTTCATGGTTATACTCAATCTTAACTCAGAATTTATTTCAGCCATTATTCGTCAGGATATTTCTTGCTGGTTCAATACACAGCCCTTCTTTGCTTAGTTGCTATTGTATAGACCCACTCTCTTGTCAATCACGTCGCGTTAAAATGTCAGAGCAATGAAACTGTGTTATCTACAGCCCTTGAGACGGGCTTTCCAATGGTAAAAACTTGTAAAATCAAGCATTTTAAGGGGGTGATTTAACATGCTACTTTGAGTTTCTGTTTCTGACAGCACTGTGTACAAAAATCCCGTTAAACATGCTTTTGCGGAGCATTCGGAGTATCGTCACTTGCCTGTATTCTGTCTGAAGATGGCACAAAGGAGCCATACAAAGTTAATTTTCGAAACAGGAATATGCAAGGAAGATTCAGGTACAAATTTCGTCTCTCTAGCATGCTTAGTTCATGGTTATACTCAATCTTACTCAGAATTTATTTCCAGCCATTATTCGTCAGGATATTTCTTGCTGGTTTCAATACACAGCCTTTTTGCTTAGTTGCTATTGTATTAGCCCACTCTCTTGTCAATCAGTCGCGTTAAAAATGTCAGAGCAATGAAACTAGTGTAATCTACAGCCCTTGAGACGGCTTTCCAATGGTATAAAACTTGTAAAAATCAAGCAATTTAAGGGGGTGATTTAACCATGCATACTTTGGTTTCCTTTCGAACAGCACTGTGTACAAAAATCCCGTTAAACATGCTTTTGCAGTGCATTCGGAGTATCGTCACTTGCCTGTGAATTCTGGTCTGAAGATGGCAGAGAGTAATTATACAAACTTAATTTTCGGATACAAGAATATGCAAGGAAGATTCAGGTACAAATTTCGTCTCTCTAGCATGCTTAGTTCATGAGTTATACTCAATCTGAACTCAGAATTTATTTCAACCATTATTCGTCAAGATATTTCTTGCTGGTTTCAATACACAGCCCTTCTTTGCTTAGTTGCTATTGTATAGACCCACTCTCTTGTCAATCACGTCGCGTTAAAAATGGTCAGAGCAATGAAACTAGTGTTAATCTACAGCCCTTGAGACGGGCTTTCCAATGGTATAAAACTTGTAAAAATCAAGCAATTTTAAGGAGATGATTTAATCATGCATACTTTGAGTTTCTGTTTCTGACAGCACTGTGTACAAAAATCCCGTTAAACATGCTTTTGCGGAGCATTCGGAGTATCGTCACTTGCCTGTAATTTCTGGTCTGAAGATGGCAATAAGGAGCCATACAAAGTTAATTTTCGGATACAGGAATATGCAAGGAAGATTCAGGTACAAATTTCGTCTCTCTAGCATGCTTAGTTCATGGGTTATACTCAATCTTAACTCAGAATTTATTTCCAGCCATTATTCGTCAGGATATTTCTTGCTGGTTTCAATACACAGCCTTTCTTTGCTTAGTTGCTATTGTATTATACCAACTCTCTTGTCAATCACGTCGCTTTAAAAATGGTCAGAGCAATGAAACTAGTGTTAATCCACAGCCGTTGAGACGGGCTTTCCAATGGTATAAAACTTGTAAAATTCAAGCAATTTTAAGGGGGTGATTTAACCATGCATACTTTGAGTTTCTGTTTCTGACAGCACTGTGTACAAAAATCCCGTTAAACATGCTTTTGCGGAGCATTCGGAGTATCGTCACTTGCCTGTGATTTCTGGTCTTAAGATGGCACAAAGGAGCCATAAAATTTTAATTTTCGGATACAAGAATATGCAAGGAAAATTCAGGTACAAATTTTTGTCTCTCTAGCAAGCTTAGTTCATGAGTTATACTCAATCTTAACTCAGAATTTATTTCCAGCCATTATTCGTCAGGATATTTCTTGCTGGTTTCAATACACAGCCCTTCTTTGCTTAGTTGCTATTGTATTAGACCCACTCTCTTGTCAATCACGTCGCGTTAAAAATGGTCAGAGCAATGAAACTAGTGTTAATCTACAGCCCTTGAGACGGGCTTTCCAATGGTATAAAACTTGTAAAAATCAAGCAAATTTTAAGGGTGATTTAACCATGCATACTTTGGTTTCTGTTTCTGACAGCACTGTGTACAAAATCCCGTTAAACATGCTTTTGCGGAGCATTCGGAGTATCGTCACTTGCCTGTGATTTCTGGTCTGAAGATGGCACAAAGGAGCCATAAAAATTTAATTTTCGATACAGGAATATGCAAGGAAGATTCAGGTACAAATTTCGTCTCTCTAGCATCTTAGTTCATGGTTTACTCAATCTTAACTCAGAATTTATTTCACATTATTCGTCAGATATTTCTTGCTGTTTCATACACAGCCCTTCTTTGCTTAGTTGCTATTGTATTAGACCCACTCTCTTGTCAATCACGTCGCGTTAAAAATGGTCAGAGCAATGAAATAGTGTTAATCTACAGCCCTTGAGACGGCTTTCCATGGTATAAAACTTGTAAAAATCAGCAATTTTAAGGGGGTGATTTAACCATGCATACTTTGAGTTTCTGTTTCTGACAGCACTGTGTACAAAAATCCGTTAAACATGCTTTTGCGGAGCATTCGGAGTATCGTCACTTGCCTGTATTTCTGGTCTGAAGATGGCACAAAGGAGCATAAAATTAATTTCGGATACAAGAATATGCAAGGAAGATTCAGGTAAAAAAAAAAAAAAAAAAAAAAAAAAAAAAAAAAAAAAAAAAAAAAAAAAAAAAAAAAAAAAAAAAAAAAAAAAAAAAAAAAAAAAAAAAAAAAAAAAAAAAAAAAAAAAAAAAAAAAAAAAAAAAAAAAAAAAAAAAAAAAAAAAAAATCCCGTTAAACATGCTTTGCGAGCATTCGGAGTATCGTCACTTGCTGTGATTTCTGGTCTGAAGATGGCACAAAGGAGCCATACAAAGTTAATTTTCGGATACAGGAATATGCAAGGAAGATTCAGGTACAAATTTCGTCTCTCTAGCATGCTTAGTTCATGAGTTATACTCAATCTTAACTCAGAATTATTTCCAGCCATTATTCGTCAGGATATTTCTTGCTGGTTTCAATACACAGCCTTCTTTGCTTAGTTGCTATTGTATTAGACCCACTCTCTTGTCAATCACGTCGCGTTAAAAATGTCAGAGCAATGAACTAGTGTTAATCTACAGCCCTGAGACGGCTTTCCAATGGTATAAAACTTGTAAAAATCAAGCAATTTAAGGGGTGATTTAACCATGCATACTTTGAGTTTCTGTTTCTGACAGCACTGTGTACAAAAATCCCGTTAAACATGCTTTGCGGAGCATTCGGAGTATCGTCACTTGCCTGTGATTTCTGGTCTGAAGATGGCACAAAGGAGCCATACAAAGTTAATTTTCGGATACAGGAATATGCAAGAAGATTCAGGTACAAATTTCGTCTCTCTAGCATGCTTAGTTCATGGTTATATCAATCTTAACTCAGAATTTATTTCCAGCCATATTCGTAGGATATTTCTGCTGGTTTCAATACACAGCCCTTCTTTGCTTAGTTGCTATTGTATTAACCACTCTCTTGTCAATCACGTCGCGTTAAAAATCGTCAGAGCAATGAAACTAGTGTTAATCTCAGCCTTGAGACGGCTTTCCAATGTATAAACTTGTAAAATCAAGCAATTTAAGGGGTGATTTACCATGCATACTTTGGTTTCTGTTTCTGACAGCATGTGTACAAAAATCCGTTAAACATGCTTTTGCGGAGCATTCGGAGTATCGTCACTTGCTGTGATTTCTGGTCTGAAGATGGCACAAAGGAGCCATACAAATTAATTTCGGATACAGGAATATGCAAGGAAGATTCAGGTCAAATTTGTCTCTCTAGCATGCTTAGTTCATGGGTTATACTCAATCTTAACTCAGAATTTATTTCCAGCCATTATTCGTCAGGATATTCTTGCTGGTTTCAATACACAGCCTTCTTTGCTTAGTTGCTATTGTATTAGACCCACTCTCTTGTCAATCACGTCGCGTTAAAATCGTCAGAGCAATGAAACTAGTGTTTATCTACAGCCTTGAGACGGCTTTCCAATGGTATAAAACTTGTAAAATCAAGCAAATTTAAGGGGTGATTTAACCATGCATACTTTGAGTTTCTGTTTCTGACAGCACTGTGTACAAAAATCCCGTTAAACATGCTTTTGCGGAGCATTCGGAGTATCGTCACTTGCCTGTGATTTCTGGTCTGAAGATGGCACAAAGGAGCCATACAAAGTTAATTTTCGGATACAGGAATATGCAAGGAAGATTCAGGTACAAATTTCGTCTCTCTAGCATGCTTAGTTCATGGTTATACTCAATCTTAACTCAGAATTTATTTCCAGCCATTATTCGTCAGATATTTCTTGCTGGTTTCAATACACAGCCTTCTTTGCTTAGTTGCTATTGTATTAGACCACTCTCTTGTCAATCACGTCGCGTTAAAAATCGTCAGAGCAATGAAACTAGTGTTAATCTACAGCCCTTGAGACGGCTTTCCAATGGTATAAAATTGTAAAAATCAGCAATTTTAAGGGGTGATTTAACCATGCATACTTTGAGTTTCTGTTTCTGACAGCACTGTGTACAAAAATCCCGTTAAACATGCTTTTGCGAGCATTCGGAGTATCGTCACTTGCTGTGATTTCTGGTCTGAAGATGGCACAAAGGAGCCATACAAAGTTAATTTTCGGATACAGGAATTGCAAGGAAGATTCAGGTACAAATTTCGTCTCTCTAGCATGCTTAGTTCATGGTTATACTCAATCTTAACTCAGAATTTATTTCCAGCCATTATCGTCAGGATATTTCTTGCTGGTTTCAATACACAGCCTTCTTTGCTTAGTTGCTATTGTATTAGACCCACTCTCTTGTCAATCACGTCGCGTTAAAAATCTCAGAGCAATGAACTAGTGTTATCTACAGCCCTTGAGACGGCTTTCCAATGGTATAAAACTTGTAAAAATCAAGCAATTTAAGGGGGTGATTTAACCATGCATACTTTGAGTTTCTGTTTCACTGTGTACAAAAATCCCGTTAAACATCTTTTGCGGAGCATTCGAGTATCGTCACTTGCCTGTGATTTCTGGTCTGAAGATGGCACAAAGGAGCATAAAATTAATTTTCGGATACAGAATATGCAAGGAAGATTCAGGTACAAATTTCGTCTCTCTAGCATGCTTAGTTCATGAGTTATACTCAATCTTAACTCAGAATTTATTTCCGCCATTATTCGTTCAGATATTTCTTGCTGGTTTCAATACACAGCCTTCTTGCTTAGTTGCTATTGTATTAGACCCACTCTCTTGTCAATCACGTCGCGTTAAAAATGTCAGAGCAATGAAACTATGTTATCTACAGCCCTTGAGACGGCTTTCCAATGGTATAAAACTTGTAAAAATCAAGCAATTTAAGGGGTGATTTAACAATGCATACTTTGTTTCTGTTTCGACAGCACTGTGTACAAAAATCCCGTTAAACATGCTTTTGCGGAGCATTCGGAGTATCGTCACTTGCCTGTGATTTCTGGTCTGAAGATGGCACAAAGGAGCCATACAAATTAATTTTCGGATACAGGAATATGCAAGGAAGATTCAGGTACAAATTTCGTCTCTCTAGCATGCTTAGTTCATGAGTTATACTCAATCTTAACTCAGAATTTATTTCCAGCCATTATTCGTCAGGATATTTCTTGCTGGTTTCAATACACAGCCCTTTCTTTGCTTAGTTGCTATTGTATTAGACCCACTCTCTTGTCAATCACGTCGCGTTAAAAATGTCAGAGCAATGAAAACTAGTGTTAATCTACAGCCCTTGAGACGGGCTTTCCAATGGTATAAAACTTGTAAAAATCAAGCAATTTAAGGGGTGATTACATGCATACTTTGTTTCTGTTTCGACAGCACTGTGTACAAAAATCCCGTTAAACATGCTTTTGCGGAGCATTCGGAGTATCGTCACTTGCCTGTGATTTCTGGTCTGAAGATGGCACAAAGAGCCATACAAATTTATTTTCGATACAGGAATATGCAAGAAGATTCAGGTACAAATTTCGTCTCTCTAGCATCTTAGTTAATGAGTTATACTCAATCTTAACTCAGAATTTATTTCCAGCCATTATTCGTCAGGATATTTCTTGCTGTTTCAATACACAGCCCTTTTGCTTAGTTGCTATTGTATTAGACCCACTCTCTTGTCAATCACGTCGCGTTAAAAATGTCAGAGCAATGAAACTAGTGTTAATCTACAGCCCTTGAGACGGGCTTTCCAATGGTATAAAACTTGTAAAATCAAGCAATTTTAAGGGGGTGATTTAACATGCATACTTTGAGTTTCTGTTTCTGACAGCACTGTGTACAAAAATCCCGTTAAACATGCTTTTGCGGAGCATTCGGAGTATCGTCACTTGCCTGTGATTTCTGGTCTGAAGATGGCACAAAGGAGCCATAAAATTAATTTTCGGATACAGGAATATGCAAGAAGATTCAGGTACAAATTTCGTCTCTCTAGCATGCTTAGTTATGAGTTATACTCAATCTTAACTCAGAATTTATTTCCAGCCATTATTCGTCAGGATATTTCTTGCTGGTTTCAATACACAGCCTTTTTGCTTAGTTGCTATTGTATTAGACCCACTCTCTTGTCAATCACGTCGCGTTAAAAATGTCAGAGCAATGAAACTAGTGTTAATCTACAGCCCTTGAGACGGGCTTTCCAATGGTATAAAACTTGTAAAAATCAAGCAATTTTAAGGGGTGATTTGACCATGCATACTTTGAGTTTCTGTTTCTGACAGCACTGTGTACAAAAATCCCGTTAAACATGCTTTTGCGGAGCATTCGGAGTATCGTCACTTGCCTGTGATTTCTGGTCTGAATATGGCACAAAGGAGCCATAAAAAGTTAATTTTCGGATACAAGAATATGCAAGGAAGATTCAGGTACAAATTTCGTCTCTCTAGCATGCTTAGTTCATGAGTTATACTCAATCTTAACTCAGAATTTATTTCCAGCCATTATTCGTCAGGATATTTCTTGCTGGTTTCAATACACAGCCCTTCTTTGCTTAGTTGCTTTTGTATTTAACCCACTCTCTTGTCAATCACGTCGCGTTTAAAAATGGTCAAAGCATTGAAACTAGTGTTAATCTACAGCCCTTGAGACGGGCTTTCCAATGGTATAAAACTTGTAAAAATCAAGCAAATCTAAAGGGGTGATTTGACCATGCATACTTTGAGTTTCTGTTTCTGACAGCACTGTGTACAAAAATCCCGTTAAACATGCTTTTGCGGAGCATTCGGAGTATCGTCACTTGCCTGTGATTTCTGGTCTGAAGATGGCACAAAGGAGCCATGAAAATTAAATTTTCGGATACAGGAATATGCTAGGAAGATTCAGGTACAAATTTCGTCTCTCTAGCATGCTTAGTTCATGAGTTATATTCAATCTGAACTCAGAATTTATTTCCAGCCATTATTCGTCAGGATAGTTCTTGCTGGTTTCAATACACAGCCCTTCTTTGCTTAAACGCAGGAGTTATAGATTCAAGGGGCCTTTTGGAAACAGTGTCCTTAGTCCGAGATAAAGGTATCAAAGAGCTCGACTAATTTAACTTGGAGAAAATTACAACATTTTTTATTACCAGGAAGATTATTAAAAAGTCGAATTCAAATAAAAGTCTGAAATTTCTCATCCCTGTAATCAGCATTGCTATTTGAATACCATGAACATTGTGGCACTAGATTTGAGTGAAATACATCCAACTTTATGACATAGGGAAAATTTTTTCGTAATATGCAAGGAACAGGACAAATTAAGCGCTTAGAAAAACTTTGTACAGAATATTAGCAAATCTAGGTTCTTACCTTTTGTTCTTTTTTACTTTCAACTTTTAAGCATGAACTAATTTTAAGCTTATCTTAATTTAAGAAAGTTTACAATTTAACGTCTGATTTTTTTTTAACCTACAAACCACATTTAGTCAGATTCACTCTGTTCGCTGCAAGAGCCTTCGAACGTGCAGAAAATTTGTTTTCTATTCTATGATGCCCATCTTAGTCAATACTCGTTAAAAAGTCGAATATCAACCTATTGTAATTCTTCCCTAAACAGCCTTTTGCTGAGTAAATTGTAAAACAATTTATATGGTTAATTGTCCAGCATACTTTGTTTGTATTTGAAAATTGTAAGATCCGTTAAACATGTTTTAACATCAGCATTGGTAGTGTATTCCTGAATTTGGTTTGATTGAGCAAAGTATTACAATAATTTTCGAAACATATTGAGGATTATACAACTTGTCTTCTACTGCTAAGTCAAAGCTTATAATCTGAATAGAAATTTATTCAAGCTATGTCAAGAATTTCTCTGGTTTCAAATCAGCACCTTTTTGCTGAGTTCTATTAACTGATCAATTATGTCATTACGTCGTTATCTTGGTTCAGCTATTGTATAGTTTATCTACACCTACGGCTTTCATAAAGCTTATAAAATAAGCAATTTAAGGTTGAATACCCTTGCAACTGGATTTCATTATACAACTTGTGACAAAAATCCTTAAAATGGTTTGCGCATCGAGTTCGTCATTGCCTGTAATTCGGTTAAATGCTTCAGGCATGGAGCCATACAAGTTAATTTTCGGATACGAATATGCAAGGAAGATTAGGTACAAATTTCGTCTCTTGCGTTAGTTATGAAGTTATACCAAGTAATCAATTATTTCAGCATTTTCGTCAGTTATTTCTTGCTGGTAATACAAGCCCTTTTTCTCTGATTTCTATGTATTAATCCCAGCTCTTTGCTTCAATCTTGCGTTAAAACCATTCTGACAATGAACTTTAATCAAGCCCTTGAGACGGGTTTCCAATGTATAAACTTGTAAAAATTAACAATTTTAAGGGGTGTAATTAACAAGCATATTTGATGTTCTGTTCTGACAGACTTGTACAAAATCCCGTTAAACATGCTTTTGCGGAGCATTCGATTCGTTAATTCATGTATTTCGGTCTGAATTGGCAATAGGGCCTACAAATTAATTTTCGATACAGGCATAAAAGAATTCAGGTACAAATTTCGTCTCCTAGCATGCTTAGTTCATGGTTCATACTTCTCTCTAGAAGTTATTTCAGTCATTATTCGTCAGAATTATTTCGCTTTTCAATACACAGCTTTTCTTTGCTTTATGCTAGTTTTAGCACTCTCTTGTCATCATCGCGTTAAAAATGTAGCAATGAACTATGTTTACACAGCCTTGAGACGGGCTTTCAATGGTATAAACTTGTAAACATCAAGTCTTCTAAGGGGTGTTTACCATGCAATTGAGTTTCTGTAACAACAGTTAAAAAATCCGTTATAACATGCTTTTGCGGAGTATTAGATTGTCACTTGCCGTGTGAATTTCTGTTTTGAATGTCACAAAGGAGCATCAAATTTAATTTTCGGAAAGGAAAATGCAAGAAGTTCAGGTAAAATTTTCGTTCTAGCATGCTTAGGTTCAGATAAATCTCAATCTTAACTCAGAATTTATTCACCATATTCGTCAGAATTTCTTGCATGTTTATACTACAGTACTTCTTTGCTTAATTAGTTTTTACTTCTCTTGTCAATACGTCGCGTTATAAATGGTCAAAGTCAAGAATCTATGTTAATCACAGCCCTTGAGACGGGCTTTCCAATGGTATAAAACTTGTAAAAATCAAAATTAAGGGTGGTGATTTAAGCACTTTGAGTTTCTGTTTCTGACAGCACTGTGTACAAAAATCCCGTTAAACATGCTTTTGCGGAGCATTCGGAGTATCGTCACTTGCCTGTGATTTCTGGTCTGAAGATGGCACAAAGGAGCCATAAAAATTTAATTTTCGGATACAAGAATATGCAAGGAAGATTCAGGTACAAATTTCGTCTCTCTAGCATGCTTAGTTTGAGTTATACTCAATCTTAACTCAGAATTTATTTCCAGCCATTATTCGTCAGATATTTCTTGCTGTTTCAATCCAGCCTTCTTTGCTTGTTGCTATTGTATTAACCCACTCTCTTGTCAATCACGTCGCGTTTAAAAATGGTCAAGCAATGAAACTGTTTAATCTACAGCCCTTGAGACGGGCTTTCCAATGGTAAAAACTTGTAAAAATCAAGCAAATTTAAAGGGGGTGATTTACCATGCATACTTTGAGTTTCTGTTTTGACAGCACTGTGTA
>CM063243.1:11343506-11550341 GCA_032158295.1 Pycnopodia helianthoides
AAATACGGTAAAGGAAATTCGGAAAAAAATTTTTTTTAAACATGTTATTATATTATAAATTTAAAAATTTAAAAATAAAGAAAATCAATGTCAGAAATATTTTTGAATTTAACCGTTTTTTCTCTTTGTTAGTTGCTATTTATTAAAAAACCCCAACTTTCTTGTCAATAAACGTGGCGTTAAAATTGGTATTGAGGGAAGGGGAAAAGTGTTAAAACTACAGCCCTTGAAAGACAGGCCTTTCCGGGGTATTTAAAAAATTGTAAAAAATAAAAGGAAATTTAAATTTGGTGTTCCTGATACTTTTGTTTTTTTCTGAAGATTTGGGGTAAAAAATCATTAAAAGGGCCTTTGGGAGATTCAGTTTGTCACTTTTGCCCTGTCATTTTTCTGAGTGGCAAAAATAGCCATAAATATTTTTTTTTTTCCGAATAAAATATCAAGGAAATTAAACCCCAAGGTCCTTTCATGCTTAGTTAATGAGTTATACTCAATCTGAACTCAGAATTTATTTCCAGCCATTATTCGTCAGGATATTTCTTGCTTGTTTCAATACACAGCCTTTTTTGCTTAGTTGCTATTGTATAAAGACCACACTCTCTTGTCAATCACGTCGCGTTAAAAATGGTCAGAGCAATGAAACTAGTGTTTATCTACAGCCCTTGAGACGGGCTTTCCAATGGTATAAAACTTGTAAAAATCAAGCAAATTTAAAGGGGTGATTTAACCATGCATACTTTGTGTTTCTTTTTCTGACAGCACTGTGTACAAAAATCCCGTTAAACATGCTTTTGCGGAGCATTCGGAGTATCGTCACTTGCCTGTCATTTCTGGTCTGAAGATGGCACAAAGGAGCATACAAAGTTTAATTTTCGGATACAAGAATATGCAACGAAGATTCAGGTACAAATTTTGTCTCTCTAGCATGCATAGTTCATGAGTTATACTAAATCTGAACTCAGAATTTATTTCCAGCCATTATTCGTCAGGATATTTCTTGCTGGTTTCAATACACAGCCCTTCTTTGCTTAGTTGCTAATGTATAAGCCTCACTCTCTTGTCAATCAAGTCGCGTTAAAAATCGTCAGAGCAATGAAACTAGTGTTAATCTACAGCCCTTGAGACGGGCTTTCCAATGGTATAAAACTTGTAAAAATCAAGCAAATTTAAAGGGGTGATTTAACCATGCATACTTTGTGTTTCTTTTTCTGACAGCACTGTGTACAAAAATCCCGTTAAACATGCTTTTGCGGAGCATTCGGAGTATCGTCACTTGCCTGTGATTTTGGTCTGAAGATGGCACAAAGTAGCCATAAAAATTTAATTTTCGGAATACAGGAATATGCAAGGAAGATTCAGGTACAAATTTCGTCTCTCTAGCATGCTTAGTTAATGAGTTATACTCAATCTGAACTCAGAATTTATTTCCAGCCATTATTCGTCAGGATATTTCTTGCTTGTTTCAATACACAGCCCTTCTTTGCTTAGTTGCTATTGTATTAGACCACACTCTCTTGTCAATCACGTCGCGTTAAAAATGGTCAGAGCAATGAAACTAGTGTTTATCTACAGCCCTTGAGACGGGCTTTCCAATGGTATAAAACTTGTAAAAATCAAGCAAATTTAAAGGGGTGATTTGACCATGCATACTTTGTGTTTCTGTTTCTGACAGCACTGTGTACAAAAATCCCGTTAAACATGCTTTTGCGGAGCATTCGGAGTATCGTCACTTGCCTGTGATTTCTGGTCTGAAGATGGCACAAAGTAGCCATAAAAAATTAAATTACCGAATACAGAAATATACAAGGAAGATTCAGGTACAAATTTCGTCTCTCTAGCATGCTTAGTTAATGAGTTATACTCAATCTGAACTCAGAATTTATGTCCAGCCATTATTCGTCAGGATATTTCTTGCTGGTTTCAATACACAGCCCTTCTTTGCTTAGTTGCTAATGTATAAGCCTCACTCTCTTGTCAATCAAGTCGCGTTAAAAAATCGTCAGAGTAATGAAACTAGTGTAATCTACAGCCCTTGAGACGGGCTTTCCAATGGTATAAAACTTGTAAAAATCAAGCAAATTTAAAGGGGTTATTTGACAATGCATACTTTGTTTTCTGTTTCGACGCACTGTGTACAAAATCCCGTTACAAATGCTTTTGCGGAGCATTCGGAGTATCGTCACTTGCCTGTAGATTTCTGGTGTGAAGATGGCACAAAGTAGCCATAAAAATTAATTTTCGAATACAGGAATATGCAAGAAGATTCAGGTACAAATTTCGTCTCTCTAGCATGCTTAGTTCATGAGTTATACTCAATCTAACTCAGAATTTATTTCCAGCCATTATTCGTCAGGATATTTCTTGCTTGTTTCAATACACAGCCCTTCTTTGCTTAGTTGCTATTGTATAGACCCACTCTCTTGTCAATCACGTCGCGTTAAAAATCGTCAGAGCAATGAAACTAGTGTTAATCTACAGCCCTTGAGACGGGCTTTCCAATGGTATAAAACTTGTAAAAATCAAGCAAATTTAAAGGGGTGATTTGACCATGCATACTTTGTGTTTCTTTTTCTGACAGCACTGTGTACAAAAATCCCGTTAAACATGCTTTTGCGGAGCATTCGGAGTATCGTCACTTGCCTGTATTTCTGGTCTGAAGATGGCACAAAGTAGCCATAAAAAGTTAATTTCGGAATACAGAAATATGCAACGAAGATTCAGGTACAAATTTCGTCTCTCTAGCATGCTAGTTCATGAGTTATACTCAAATCTTAACTCAGAATTTATTTCCAGCCATTATTCGTCAGGATATTTCTTGCTGGTTTCAATACACAGCCCTTCTTTGCTTAGTTGCTAATGTATAAGCCTCACTCTCTTGTCAATCAAGTCGCGTTAAAAATCGTCAGAGCAATGAAACTAGTGTTAATCTACAGCCCTTGAGACGGGCTTTCCAATGGTATAAAACTTGTAAAAATCAAGCAAATTTAAAGGGTGATTTGAACCATGCATACTTTGTGTTTCTTTTCTGGACAGCACTGTGTACAAAAATCCCGTTAACTTTGCTTTTGCGGAGCATTCGGAGTATCGTCACTTGCCTGTGATTTCTGGTCTGAAGATGGCACAAAGTAGCCATAAAAATTAATTTTCGAATACAGGAATATGCAAGAAGATTCAGGTACAAATTTCGTCTCTCTAGCATACTTAGTTCATGAGTTATACTCAATCTTAACTCAGAATTTATTTCCAGCCATTATTCGTCAGGATATTTCTTGCTTGTTTCAATACACAGCCCTTCTTTGCTTAGTTGTATTGTATTAGACCGACACTCTTGTCAATCAACGTCGCGTTAAAAATCGTCCGAGCAATGAAACTTATGTTAATATACAGCCCTTGAGACGGGCTTTCTAATGGTATAAAACTTGTAAAAATCAAGCAAATTTAAAGGGGTATTTGACCATGCATACTTTGTGTTTCTGTTTCGGACAGCACTGTGTACAAAAATCCCGTTAAACATGCTTTTGCGGAGCATTCGGAGTATCGTCACTTGCCTGTGATTTCTGGTCTGAAGATGGCGAAAAGTAGCCATAAAAAATAAATTTTCGAATACAGGAATATGCAATGAAGATTCAGGTGAAAATTTCGTCTCTCTAGCATGCTTAGTTAATGAGTTATATTCAATCTTAACTCAGAATTTATTTCCAGCCATTATTCGTCAGGATATTTCTTGCTTGTTTCAATACACAGCCCTTCTTTGCTTAGTTGCTATTGTATTAGACCCACTCTCTTGTCAATCACGTCGCGTTAAAAATCGTCAGAGCAATGAAACTAGTGTTAATCTACAGCCCTTGAGACGGGTTTTCCAATGGTATAAAACTTGTAAAAATCAAGCAAATTTAAAGAGGTGATTTGACCATGCATACTTTGTGTTTCTGTTTCTGACAGCACTGTGTACAAAAATCCCGTTAAACATGATTTTGCGGAGCATTCGGAGTATCGTCACTTGCCTGTAATTTCTGGTCTGAAGATGGCACAAAGGAGCCAAACAAATTTAATTTTCGGATACAGGAATATGCTAGGAAGATTCAGGTACAAATTTCGTCTCTCTAGCATGCTTAGCTCATGAGTTATATTTAATCTGAACTCAGAATTTATTTCCAGCCATTATTCGTCAGGATATTTCTTGCTGGCTTCAATACACAGCATTTCTTTGCTTAGTTGCTATTGTATTAGACCCACTCTCTTGTAAATCACGTCGCGTTAAAAATTGTCAGAGCAATGAAACTAGTGTTATTCTAAAGCCCTTGAGACGGACTTTCCAATGCTTAGTTCATGAGTTATACTCAATCTTAACTCAGAATTTATTTCCAGCCATTATTGGTCAGGATATTTCTTGCTGGTTTCAATACACAGCCCTTCTTTGCTTAGTTGCTATTGTATTAGACCCACTCTCTTGTCAATCAAGTCGCGTTAAAAATCGTCAGAGCAATGAAACTAGTGTTAATCTACAGCCCTTGAGACGGGTTTCCAATGGTATAAAAATTGTAAAAATCAAGCAAATTTAAAGAGGTGATTTGACCATGCATACTTTGTGTTTCTGTTTCTGACAGCACTGTGTACAAAAATCCCGTTAAACATGCTTTTGCGGAGCATTCGGAGTATCGTCACTTGCCTGTAATTTCTGGTCTTAAGATGGCACAAAGGAGCCATACAAATTTAATTTTCGGATACAGGAAAATGCTAGGAAGATTCAGGTACAAATTTCGTCTCTCTAGCATGCTTAGCTCATGAGTTATATTCAATCTGAACTCAGAATTTATTTCCAGCCATTATTCGTCAGGATATTTCTTGCTGGTTTCAATACACAGCCCTTCTTTGCTTAAACCGCAGGAGTTATAGATTCCAAGGGGGCCTTTTGGAAACAGTGTCCTTAGTCCGAGATAAAGGATATCAAAGAGCTCGACTAATTTAACTTGGAGAAAATTACAACATTTTTTATTTACCAGGAAGATATTAAAAAAGTCGGAATTCAAATAAAAGTCTGAAATTTCTCATCCCTGTAATCAGCATTGCTATTTGAATACCATGAACATTGTGGCATTAGATTTTGAGTGAAATTAACATCCACACACTTTTTCATTTTACATGAATGAGAGAAAATACTTTTTGGTATCAGACATTACTTGCTTCAATAATGTCTATAAACAGGACCCAATTTTAAAGAGCGGCTTAAGCACAAAACACTTTTGCTTACCAGAATAAGGTTAGCAGCCCAAATACCTAAAGGTTCCACATGTACCTTCTGTGACTGGTTTCTGGCTTAGTTTTGCTGAGCAGAAATTTGTCAAGCAACATTTTTTTTCTTAAGCAGCTGCGCAAGTTCTTAATGAGCTTTATGATCTTATTTTCCATTGGTAACTATTTTTTATAGAGAGTAAACGTTTTTTTTCTCACCAATTCTCTTGCAAACTGTTTCTTGATCATATTACCAAGCTGTATCTCCATAACAACCTACAAAACAACAACAAAAAGCTTTATTAGTCCTGATGCAACATTTCTACATTCACTCGTTCTCAAGGCGGGTGGCAAAGTCCACCGCAGCACTTTGCGGGGGCGCCGCGGCGCAACGCGGGATGCAGAGTAAAATGTTTTTTGTGTCTTCCCTTAGTTGCTATTGTATTAGCCCCACTCTCTAGTCAATCACGTCGCGTTAAAAAGAGTCGCAGCCATCAAACTAGTGTTAATCTACAGCCCTTGAGACGGGCTTTCCAATGGTATAAAACTTGTAAAAATCAAGCAATTTTAAAGGGGTGATTTGACCATGCATACTTTGTGTTTGTCTTTCGGACAGCACTGTGTACAAAAATCCCGTTAAACATGCTTTTGCGGTGCATTCGGAGTATCGTCAATTGCCTGTGAATTCTGGTCTGAAGATGGCAGAGAGTAATTATACAAACTTAATTTTCGGATACAAGAATATGCAAGAAAGATTCAGGTACAAATTTCGTCTCTCTACCATGCTTAGTTCATGAGTTATACTCGATCTTAACTCAGAATTTATTTCCATCCATTATTCGTCAGGATATTTCTTGCTGGCTTCAATACACAGCCCTTCTTTGCTTAGTTGCTATTGTATTAGCCCCACTCTCTTGTCAATCACGTCGCGTTAAAAATCGTCATAACCATCAAACTAGTGTTAATCTACAGCCCTTGAGACGGGCTTTCCAATGGTATAAAACTTGTAAAAATCAAGCAAATTTATGGGGGTGATTTGACCGTGCATACTTTGAATTTCTGTTTCGGACAGCACTGTGTACAAAAATCCCGTTAAACATGCTTTTGCGGAGCATTCGGAATATCGTCACTTGCATGTCATTTCTGGTCTGAAGATGGCACAAAGGAGCCATAAAAATTTAATTTTTGGATACAAGAATATGCAAGGAAGATTCAGGTACAAATTTCGTCTCTCTAGCATGCTTAGTTCATGAGTTATACTCAATCTTAACTCAGAATTAATTTCCGGACATTATTCGTCAGGATATTTCTTGCTGGTTTCAATACACAGCCCTTTTTGCTTAGTTGCTGTTGTAATAGACCCACTCTCTTGTCGATCACGTCGCGTTTAAAATGGTCAGAGCAATGAAACTAGTGTTAATCTACAACCCTTGAGACGGGCTTTCAAATGGTTTAAAACTTGTAAATATCAAACAAATTTAAAGGGGGGATTTGACATGCATACTTTGAGTTTCTGTTTCGGACAGCACTGTGTACAAAATTCCCGTTAAACATGCTTTTGCGGAGCATTCGGAGTATCGTCACTTGCCTGTGATTTCTGGTCTGAAGATGGCACAAAGGAGCTATAAAAAGTTAATTTTCGGATATAGGAATATGCAAGGAAGATTCAGGTACAAATTTTGTCTCTCTAGCATGCTTAGTTCATGAGTTATACTCAATCTTAACTCAGATTTTATTTCCAGCCATTATTGGTCAGGATATTTCTTGCTGGTTTCAATACACAGCCCTACTTTGCTTAGTTGCTATTGTATTAGCCCCACTCTCTTGTCAATCACGTCGCGTTAAAAATCGTCACACCCATCAAACTAGTGTTAATCTACAGCCCTTGAGACGGGCTTTCC
This sequence comes from Pycnopodia helianthoides, assembly GCA_032158295.1. Classification (NCBI taxonomy): domain Eukaryota; kingdom Metazoa; phylum Echinodermata; class Asteroidea; order Forcipulatida; family Asteriidae; genus Pycnopodia; species Pycnopodia helianthoides. Next base: position 11,350,640 of record CM063243.1, read on the forward strand.
AATGGTATAAAACTTGTTAATATCAAGCAAATGTATGGGGGTGATTTGACCTTGTTTTGTAGAGTGTTCTTCGTTTTATTTATTATTGAAATGAAATGATGAAAACCAAATGGAAGTTTGGCTACTCTGCCTTTTTTTGATAGGAAATAAGAAGAGGGCAATACTTGTGCCAAATAAATTACAATGCACTTGGTTTGGTCGAATTAATTAGCTTGTTACTGCGGTGTGCCTATTAGCTGTGTACTACTAGTACTGCCAAGCAGCACACCACAGCAACAAGAGTCCTAAAGAAAGTAATACTAATGCAAGTGCTGAATTGAGAGCTAGGTAGTAATTAACATACATACACTCTGGTACCTGCTATGACTGCGACTTCATCCAGGAGTTGAAATGATAGAAGTGAGAGAGAGAGTGCGTGTGTAGTCAACTTGTATATACACGTGCGTGAGTTAGGTTACAGGAACGCACCTGGCGTTGCGTAACGAAAGGAATGCATGAGGGCCGCCCGGGCGATTTTAATATAACAAAGAAAAATACTGTAAGGTCTACTACATCTGCATACTTGAGTTTCTGTTTCGGACAGCACTGTGTACAAAGTTCCCGTTAAACATGCTTTTGCGGAGCATTCGGAGTATCGTCACTTGCCTGTAATTTCTGGTCTGAAGAAGGCCGAAAGTAGCCATAAAAACTTAATTTTTGAATACAGGAATATGCAAGGAAGATTCAGGTACAAATTTCGTCTCTCTAGCATGCTTAGTTCATGAGTTATACTCAATCTTAACTCAGAATTTATTTCCAGCCATTATTCGTCAGGATATTTCTTGATGGTTTCCATACACAGCCCATCTTTGCTTAGTTGCTATTGTATTAGCCCCACTCTCTTGTCAATCACGTCGCGTTAATAATCGTCAGAGCAATGAAACTAGTGTTAATCAACAGCCCCTGAGACGGGCTTTCCAATGGTATAAAACTTGTAAAAATCAAGCAAATTTAAGGGGGTGATTTGACCGTGCACACTTTGTGTTTGTCTTTCGGACAGCACTGTGTACAAAAATCCCGTTAAACACGCTATTGCGGAGCGTTCGGAGTATCGTCACTTGCTTGTGATTTCTGGTCTGAAGATGGCACAAAGGAGCCATACAAATTTAATTTTCGGACACAGGAATATGCAAGAAAGATTCAGGTACAAATTTTGTCTGTCTAGCATGCTTACCTTATGAGTTATACTCAATCTTAACTCAGAATTAATTTCCAGCCATTATTCCTCAGGATATTTCTTGCTGGTTTCAATACACAGGCCTTCTTTGCTTAGTTTATATTGTATTAGCCCCACTCTCTTGTCAATCACGTCGCGTTAAAAATGGTCAGAGCAATGAAACTAGTGTTAATCTACAGCCCTTGAGACGGGCTTTCAAAGGTTTAAAACTTGTAAAAATCAAGCAAATTTAAAGGGGTGATTTGACCATGCATACTTTGAGTTTCTGTTTCGGACAGCACTGTGTACAAAATTCCCGTTACACATGCTTTTGCGGAGCATTCGGAGTATCGTCACTTGCCTGTCATTTCTGGTCTGAAGATGGCACAAAAGAGGTCATAAAATTTTAATTTTCGGATACAGGAATATGCAAGGAAGATTCAGGTACAAATTTCGTCTCTCTAGCATGCTTAGTTCATGAGTTATACTCAATCTTAACTAAGAATTTATTTCCAGCCATTATTCGTCAGAATATTTCTTGCTGGTTTCAATACACAGCCCTTCTTTGCTTAGTTGCTATTGTATTAGACCCACTCTCTTGTCAATCACGTCGCGTTAGAAATCGTCAGAGCAATGAAACTAGTGTTAATCTACAACCCTTGAGACGGGCTTTTCAATGGTTTAAAACTCGTAAAAATCAAGCAAATTTAAAGGGGTGATTTTACCATGCATACTTTGAGTTTCTGTTTCGGACAGCACTGTGTACAAAAATCCCGTTAAACATGCTTTTGCGGAGCATTTGGAGTATCGTCACTTGCCTGTGATTTCTGGTCTGAAGATGGCACAAAGGAGCCATAAAAAATAAATTTTCGAATACAAGAATATGCAAGTAAGATTCAGGTACAAATTTCGTCTCTCTAGCATGCTTACTTAATGAGTTATACTCAATCTTAACTTAGAATTTATTTCCAGCCATTATTCGTCAGGATATTTCTTGCTGGTTTCAATACACAGCCCTTCTTTAATTAGTTGCTATTGTATTAGACCCACTCTCTTGTCAATCACGTCGCGTTAGAAATGGTCAGAGCAATGAAACTAGTGTTACTCTACAGCCCTTGAGACGGGCTTTCCAATGGAATAAAACTTGTAAAAATCAAGCAAAATTAAAGGGGTGATTTGACCATGCATACTTTGTGTTTCTGTTTCTGACAGCACTGTGTACAAAAATCCCATTAAACATGCTTTTGCGGAGCATTCTGAGTATCGTCACTTGCCTGTCATTTCTGGTCTGAAGATGGCACAAAGGAGCCATAAAAAATCAATTTTCGAATACAGGAATATACAAGGAAGATTCAGGTACAAATTTCGACTCTCTAGCATGCTTAGTTCATGAGTTATACTCAATCTTAACTCAGAATTTATTTCCAGCCATTATTAGTAGGGATATTTCTTGCTGGTTTCAATACACAGCCCTTTTTTGCTTATCACTCTAAACACAAAAGTGCTAAATACTAGGTGCTAAGCAAGTGTGTGCACCTTAAGTGCACAAAGCAGCACCAATAGTGTTACATTTTCTCCCACAAAGTAGAAGTGCTGAATATGATTGCTGAATATGATTGCTGAATAGTGAGGCTTCCTTGACTGCACCTGAGGTGTTAAATTAACACTTTGTATACTGAAATGGCAATACCAATTAGCACCTATCTTCGGTGTTATGCAAGACTGTTTTTGATTGGTCAATTGATGTGAGGTGATCACGCAGACTTTCGCCCGCCGCCATGTTGATGCATATGCCCTGTGAAACTTTACACGATCGTTCAGCAAATTTGACAAGGTAAGCAAACAACAAATTGATTATTACACCCAAGATGGTTTTATTATCATGCATGGATCAAACTGAAGTTACACTTGCTTTTGTTGATGACAACATTTTAAACGATTTCGTCTAGTGAAAAGGCCCGTTCTGATTCAACATTGTTCATGAATCATGTGCGTTGACTGCATGGGCATGCAGCATGCATGCATGGAGGCCATGGCTCGCGTGTCATTAAACCTACACTCTACATGTACATGTGTACGTGAGGTCGAACGTATAGTCCACGTACGATCCAGCTCCATTCAACGTGCAGTAAAATCCTTCATTATGGGCCTGTGAATTTATATAACAAGTAGGATTTGATGAGTCGTAATCTGCATTTTATATTGCAATATAACTAATAAGCACAGGAGGCATACCCTAGATATCTTTTATTAAACTCCTAGCTTTAGTGATTTTCCATAGATTGAAATGTCTAAATTGTTTTTAACAGGTCACCACATTGCTTGAGGAAGTGCTGAGCAGTAATACCACAAAGCAGCCCACTCTCATTGCCTTTGTCGCCAAACCACAGATACATCAGATCGTTTTTAAGATAAAGAACTACCGCTTCCCCCTTCCATCATCGAACATCACATCAGCTGTGGATATACTCTTCAAGAGCCACTGCACCTTCAACTTTGAATATTCCGCTCAACTACCCAACTTCTTTGGCTACCTGCAAACTCAGATATACGGACTGAAATATTCAGGAAAGGTGCCCCACGAGTCATTGAATTTATAGCCAGGGCACTCAAGGTACTGTGAGTGCTCATCACATGGAGAGTTTGAAGCATTGTTAGTATCTTGTTCCTTTAGTTTGGTGTTTTTATACATTTGAAGCTTTCGGATTTCAAAACAAGGAATCTGAGTGTTAACTTCTAATAAGAGTGAAGTTGGTTTGAGGTGATTTATTGCTGTATTATGTTGATAGAAGACAATTAATCATTCTGTATTTCAGATACAGGGATTTGGTAGGGATTTAACCTGTTCTGTGTCAACCTTCAGTTAGAAAATCTCAGGGGCAGATCCAGAGGCGAGATATTGGGGGTCAAACACCTCCCTTAATCTAGGCCATTGTGTTTTAGTTTATGCAAACAGTCTTATTTACAAGCTGATTTCATGTGTCTGTTTTGGGGAGTTTTTGGTCTTGTTTATTATGCTGGGGTGGTCTTTTGGCTTTTGCACTGAAATAATCAGACCAGGGTCACTGCGGAAACTTAGTGATAAGAAACAAAATTTGAAACAAATCTGTAAAGCCTGAACTACCCCCCCCCCTCTGTAAAAAAACCAATGGATCTTATAATATTTAGAGAAGTTTATATATTTGTACGTTCATGTGTTGCGACTGAACTTCTCAAATTTAATATGTTCTCATGTTTCTGATAATAAAATTTTACATAAACATGTACATGTAACTCAGTTGAGTACTTTATTTTGTGTCCTAGAGTTGCTGAAAATAGCACCTAAAGTGCTCTAGTTTAGCTCTTATGGGTGCAGCACCTCAATGGCAGTAGCACCTAAAGTGCTCTAGTTTAGCTCTTATGGGTGCAGCACCTCAATGACAGTAGCACCTAAAGTGCTCAAGTTTAGCTCTTTCTAAGTGCTACTATTGTAGCACGCATGCTCGTGCTAAACCAGCACGCCAAGTGCAGTCACTATACAAGCTCTTAAAAGTGCTAAATATTGAATCTTTAAGTGTTAGAATTAGCACTTCAATTTTTAGAGTGTTGAGTAATAGCCTATATATTATTTTGAGGGCCTAAAACTTAATTTTTCATCTTTGTTTTCGGGGAGAGGGGGTAGGGGGCTATCTTTTGAGCGCTTGCTTGGACTAGGTGTTTCCATGGTGCTTGTTAATAACACGAAACCACTGATAGCCCGCTAACTGGCTATTCCCGCTTGTGTATTGGACTCACTGCACTGCGTGGCTCTATGCATGTGTACATGTACATGTACATGCATGTATTCCATACATTGTACACACAGTCATGTACATGTAAACACTACATGTTCACCCAGTCATGTACATGTAAACACTGTAGGCCTACATGTTCACACAGTCATGTACAGGTAAACACTGTACATGTCCACCTTGGCATTTATTATTAAAGTACATGAAACGAGCAATGAAATTAGTGTTAATCCACAACCCTTGAGACGGGCTTTCCAATGGAATAAAACTTGTAAAAATCAAGCAAATTTAAAGGGGTGATTTGACCATGCATACTTTGTGTTTCTCTTCCGGACAGCACTATGTACACACAAATCCCGTTGAACATGCTTTTGCGGAGCATTCGGAGTATCGTAACTTGCCCGTGAATTTTGGTCTAAACTTCGCAGAAAGTTGCCATAAAAACCTAATATGCAAGGAAGGTTCGGGTACAAATTTCGTCTCTCTAGCATGCTTAGTTCATGAGTTATACTCAATCTTAACTCAGAATTTATTTCTAGCCATTATTCGGCAAGATATTTCTTGCTGGTTTTAATGCGGACTTCTCTGAGTATAATTGCCAAATGATGTTTATCCTGCTCCAGCACTTCTTTAAGGTCTTCAAGAACTACACTCTTCACAGAGTCAAATGCCTTTGACATTTCAAGAAGCAAAAATGTGAAGTTCGTAGCTATCAGCTGTGATGGCCTTTTCTGCTAGGATCTTTAAAGTGAAGACTTGTTCTGTGGTGCTTATACCGTGTCAATAAGCGATTCTCCTCGTTTAATATATGGCCAATATTTTGCGGATTATGGTCAGTAAGACAATTGGTCTTATGTTCTCTGGGGGTCCCTTTGGTTTGCTTGGCGTGGGCAGGGGGATAATAATTACTTCTTCAATGTAATTTGGATAGATAACTGGGTTTGCTATATCATTCAGAGTAAGAGCGACTTCTTGAGCAATTATCTCTGGTCAGCAATTCAGCATTGAGGTTGTCTTTTCCAGCACTCTTGTAATTGTTTATGATTTGATGGCTTTCACAACTTCTACTTTGGTGAATGGTTTGCTCATTGTTTGTGGTGGAAATTCTTCAATTATAGCATCTTCATTCAGGTCAAACTTGCTTTGAAATTAGTTCCTGATGATCTCTTCTAGACCATCTGCATCAATGACCGCATTACCGTTTTCGTCTGATTGGGTTTCATCTGCTGTAAGTTTCTGATGACCTTGAAATATTTTGTAACTGATTGGTTATACATCATCTGGTAGTTTGCGCGTTTTCATTTTGTCAGCGCGCGCAAACGCACAAGCTTAGTCACCGTTCACGGCATGCAATAGACCCATTGCACAACGCGCAGCGCACTCACACGCGCCTTTTCTGTCTGCCATTTTGGGTGTCAAAATCGTGCACAAACATACATTTTTGAAAAATGCTCGAAAACTGCAAAATTTGATGGTTTCTGTTAGGGACCGTTCTTCTCCATTCCGTTAAGACCTCTGGAGTCATGTTTTAGTATATTTTGTAGCCCAAATAGCCCAACGAAGCCGGTGTGTCCCTTATACTGAATCGGGATTAGTTTTTTTGTCAATACTGCGAATGCTACAGCTGACCTTTTTAACAGTAAAGTTTGAACTTTTCTAAAGGGGAGTGAACTTCTTTACCGAATGCATTTTGTCAACTCATCGACTGCATTCTGAACATGAATGTTATGAATGATGTGCATACGTTCGTCAGGGACTACGTCCAACCATGTTCGTTTTACGTGTACATACATAATACTGTTGTTATTGTAATAAAATTCGTTTATTTTAGGAATCACTTCAGGCGAGTTACCGGTACATTTCAAGTTTATTAGAATTATGGTACTACATTATGTGTTGGCGCAGGGATATTTTGAACAATATTTAGGGCACTGGAGCGCTGAAGCCAGGGCGCTGTCTTTTATCGCCAAATACGTCGGCCTGGCTTGGGGAGCTCACACACGTCTTTGTCTCCTTACTATGTAAGTTAGTTTAATTTAGTTCTTAATAAATTAGTTCTTAATCAAGAAAAGGAGCTTACTTGTAGTGTTTCATGATTCCCGTGTGGCCTTTTATTATAGAGCCATAACATTGGTGTTTTCGGGTTCGTTTCCCCTTCATTTCCACTCAACGCGTTTCTGTTCGTGAAACGCCTGGTGTATTCGATCAACAATGTCTGTGACACAAATATTACATACAATCTCGCCGTGTGAAATGAAAAAGTCATGTTTCACCGAGTGATTTTGTTCTGCGACAATGCATGAACGGAATGCATCAAACATTTATTTAATATTACTCACAAATAGATCCTTGTCTTTGCCACCCCCCCCCCATACACACACACACACACGAAAACTCGTCCAACCAGACTCTACAGCAACTTCAAACTAAACAACGTTGACAACTCAATGTAGAAATGAACCTTGTCCGCCGTGACACGACCTTGCCTCATTTATTTACTTGTTAAATTATTTCTTATCTTTTATCAGGGCAACCCGTTCACGAACAATGTGGTAAAAAAGAAAGAACCATGCAGAATAAAACGTAAATTAAGAGGAGAAAATTGACAGTATTTTAAAATATACAGAAGTAAACATGTATCTATATTTTAATTTAAAAAATCACAAAAAACAACAACAGCAGAAAATAAACTGAATAAAAGAAAGTAAAGCGGTCATGAAACATTACGTACAACTGAGTATAAAAACTTCAGTCAAAAGGAGCAACAAGATAATATCAATTCTAAAGCGGTGATTAAAACTTCAACACATTACGTACAATTTAAAACGTTAGCTTTGAGCAGGGATTTAAACGAAGCAGTTGTAGTGGCAGATCTGGTAGTTTTACTTACATTGTTTCAGGCAGTAATCCCAGTAACAAGCAGACTATGTTTTGAGCACTCGGTTTTGTATTATTTTAGGAATAGCAAGTGTGTCATCGGTCGCGTGTCTAGTTGTGTAATAATACACATCAAATACTCTTTTATAACATCTTCTGAGAGGTAAAAAGGGGCAAGATCATTGGTACATTGTACATGAGCACTGCTCGCAGATACATGAACCGCTTTTGTAGAGGCATCCAGCCTAATGTATCAAGTAAGTCACTGGAAATCACCTAGAATTAATTTGGCAGCACGCTTGTGTAGTTTAAACAACTTTTCCTTGCGCATGTGAAACCTTTCAGACCAGATTTGCGAGCAATAAATCGAAGTGGGGTCAAATAAACGCATTGTAGAGCATTTTGATAGAATCAGCTGGAATAATGGTCTCACACGGCGAAGCATGCCCAACTTAGCTTGTACTCTACTCACAACCTTGTCTATCTTGTCTGTCCATTTTAATTCATCATCAATAATCACTACAAGACACTCAGTTTTATTAACTCGTTTAAGTACAATGTCATTTACTCCCACTCTTAAATCAGCAATGTTGTTAATTTTGCTCTAGATCCTATAATCATCACATTTGTTTTATCGTAGTTTAAGACAATACGATTTTTGTTCAACCAGCTAGAGATCTGCATCAGAGCATAGGGACAAACGGGACGCAACGATTATTTTGGAGCTTGTTCCAACTCAATATTAGGTCGATAGAGCATTTGTTATTTATTTTTGCTTAAAATACAATAAAGTCACAAACAATAAAGTCACAACGTAATCTGTATGTTTGTTTTCATTCTAAGTCAGGTGCAAGTTTACGCATCAACAGATTCCGAACAAATCATCTATTTTATTTTATCAAAATTCTGAATCAAATGAACGTAGATCATGAGACTTACAAAGAATTATCAAATAAATGAGTTCCTTGGGTGATCTAAGTATAAAACATGCTGCCTATCTAACCCCATGATCCCGTGAGTTTGTGCAGTGCGCCATAAGCATATTCTGATCCGTATTATGTTTGGGGCAAAATGCCATATTAGGAAAACTTTTTTGAAGCGTTTAACGTATTTCTTCCTGTGATTCAGCTACGAAACCCCTAAAGATGTTGCTACAAATGCTTGGTATTTTGCTGGTGGTTATTGTTTTGGCCTTTGGGTATCTCTGTCAAGATTACCATCAGCACCGATGGCCTGCCAAGAACTTCCCACCTGGGCCATATGGATGGCCAGTGCTTGGAAGTCCCATCATGATGAATCCCCAAGTACACCTTGAATTTGAGGAGCTATGCCACAAGTACGGCAATGTCTTCAGTATGGCATTGGGTGAGTCATTGTTGTGAAGAAAATTAGCCACGCAGGTCTGGGTTTCTTAGTAGAATCTAAACCCTTCGTTCGATATGAAATAGCCATAATATTGTACCATAAATTCAACTTTATTCGTAAACGCGTGTTGTTCTATAATGGACAAGGCGATTTTTTTTTTTTACACGTGACAACTGTTTTTTTTAATTATACCACTTTAAAATCACAACATCATAATATCTGTGTTTCGTTGTTCCGCGAACGTTATGACTTGACACAGACCATTTTTAAAACATTTAAATTTAGTCTCAGACAACATCAAGCGTTGAAACATACCACTGTATTAGCATTTTGTGGAATTAAAAATTTGGTTCAGCAAAAAGGCGGACCGTGGTTCACGAAGTAAAAAAAATTAAAAATTCGAGGCATATTCTTGAGGATCATTATATTCTACTTTTAAAACATCTTTCCAACTATATTCATTTCATAACGAACGCTTTCAACCATTATTCATTTTTCATAACGAACGTTTTCATACGATTTTTATAGCCCAAACCGCCCGTAAAGTGTCCCTTTTAAAAATGATTCACTATCTAAATTGCTTTGTATAGGTCGTTTTGTGGTTGTAGTTGTCAATGGAAAACAAGCCATCAAAGAGGCCATTGTGACGAATATGAATGCTACGGCCAGCCGAGGGGAAAACTATGTCCAGAAACTATACAATCCAGGTTTTAAAGGTACGAAAAAATGAGTCTTTCCCATGAAATGTGCTAGTACTCGGTACGAGTAGTTACATTTACGCATGCGTACAGACACTATCGGATGGCAAACTGCATCGACTTGTGCATTAGGGAGACGCACAAACGCGTGTGCATCGCGTCACCCTAAGCCCCTTACAAAAAGGGGCAATGTTCCCTCATTTTGCGCACGCGCGATGTGCAGTTTACATAATTATTTTATGGGAAAAGTTTATTGGCTAATGTGATGTGCGAGACCTTTGTAATGGGTACCGGTATTTAAAAAATATAATGTTCATTTGCTCACTTTTGAAACAAAGTATGTAGCCTAATACATTTGAACAAAGGTATTGGCATTTGTGGGATATCGATTCCCAAGGGGTACCGTCCGATAAAACATGAAATATTGATTTTGAGATTATTCCACTGGCTCAGCGCAAATCTCCAACGCTTGACATAGGCCTACTCCAATAATTTTCCTTAGAATGCCTTAAAGCATCTTTACAGCGTTAAAATTAATACTATACAGATAACAAACACATTATTTGTTCTTTGTATTAAGGAATTATTGATGGAATTTATTCGGAAAACTGGAGTAGACAACGACACTTCACTCACACAACCCTGAGATCCTTTGGAGTAGGCAAGACAAGCTATGAAGAAAAGGTGATGGTGGAAGTAGATAAAACACTCGACAGATTCAAGGTTTGTGTCTAACTCAGACTTGACAAAACATGACCGCAACGCCCCCAACCTCTTTCCCTGCATGCTCACACATACAAACAAATGCAAATTACAAGTCAAAAACATCCTAAATGTGTATACTCTTTTCTCAGTAGCCGGTGGATATTAGATATTTAGAGCAAGTCAATTAGGCCTATTGGTAGTAAACTTTTACAATTATTCCATTTCGTTGTAAAAATTCACCAGAAATGCTGACTGCATATTATTTTCACGAACCTAAATTTATGTAGAGAAATATTCTTACAAGCTCAGGTCATTTCATTGTATGCGTTATTCTAACTATAGCAAACCATATCAAAGATGAGTTATAGTATACTTCGAATATACGACGTGGATAAACCAAGACAACGAAAAGTGTTTTATCTTAATGTTATTTTTTTTTTTTTTATATATATATGTCAGGTCAGATGGAGTGTCTTAAGGTTTGTTATAATAATTCACTTGAAATAATGTTCACCTCATTACAAGTGCTTGAACATCTTGGATTAACAGTCGTGATTCTTATTTCATCTCACTTTTCAGCAAAAGTTGGGTCAGCCATTCAACCCGTCCATGTTATTATCAGTCGCAACCACCAATATTACTTGTACCGCCACAATGGGAGTCCGTTTCAACTGCACCGACGACAAATTCATTCGTTTGTCTAAATACTCACAACGCTGGTTGGACACGATGTACCGATCACACGCCCTCAACGCTTTCCCCTTTATTCGACCTTTCGCCAAGAAGCTCAAAGATGACGTCAAGGAGGCTTTTGAGAGTCTAGCAGGATTCGTACGCGAGGAGATCGAGAATCACGAAGCCAGGTTTGATGTGGACAGTGAGCCACGAGATTTCATCGACTGCTATCTGACTGAGATGCGAAGCGATCCAAAGCATTACACCAGAGAAGATCTAACCTTCATCTTGGTCGATTTATTTCTCGCTGGAAACCAAACAGTTGCACTCGTGTTGACCTGTGTTTTTCTTCACATGATTCGTAACCCGGAAATACAAGAGAAAGTCCACCAGGAAATTGTAGAGGTAGGTAGGCTCCTAACCAGGTGTGGTGTATACAAAAATTGAGGTACAAATAAGAAGAACTTAAAGATATTCGGAATGACCACTATCAGACTCCTTACAAAGTTACACAGAAATAAGCATCGCTGTTTCTTCAGGACATTGTCATAACACATTTTGATTGTTACTTCTTGTAGAGTAACAGTTAAATTTGCCTCAAATATTTCACAGTTTTTACGATGTATGGTGTATATTTCCCATATACAGGAAGTAGGTTGTACTCGGTTGCCTACTATGAAGGATAGAGACAACTTGCCGTACACAGTCGCCGTTATCAAGGAGGTCTTGCGGCACTTCTCACAAACACCCGTCTTAAGTCGTGGTGCCACGAAAGACTTCGTTTTAGATGGTTACAGCATACCAAAGGGAACAAACCTCATGATAAATCTGTGGTGGGTATTTTATAAACAACAATTAGAAAAAAAATCAAGATCCTAAGACATGTTGAGACCACAACTCTACAACTTCTCAAATTACAAGTTACAGCTTCAATTTTGAAGTAAGTGAAAAGGCAGAATGCACAATAGACTAATTGTGCCAAAGATCATCGGTATTCCATGGTTGAATTTATTAAGTGTTCTCCTCTGTCAACGTGTGTGAAAATCTACACCAAAAGGTGAAATCTTTGATTTTTCAGGGTTTTCGTTCAGGGGCATCGCATGGGGAAAACTCTTACTCCATGTTGTAGCTTATTTTGTTTTAACTTAGTATGCAAAACGTGTTTTCTTCACCGTGACGTTATTGGTGTTAAATTAAATTAACTCAAAGTTTATTATTTAAAAATCGTAAACTACATCAAAATGTTATTAAACCCTGCTAACTATAATTAGTTAAACTAGTGAACCAACCTTCCTATCACTGCCCCTATCACTGAGGGGCAATGCCAATTTGTGGTCTATATTAAAACACTTCTGTACCTATTTTTTAATTATTACAAATTAAGCCTATTGAAGATTTTAAGAATCCTGTTTTTTTAAAGAATATAACAGATCCGCGGGGTTAACCCTCAGGACAGGCCAGTGCAGTAAAGTTTGAAGATACAAGGTAGAAAAGTCCATTTAGGTTTAAAGACACTGGACACTATTGGTAATTGTCAAAGACCAGTCTTCTCACTTGGTGTATCTCAACATATGGATAAAATAACAAACCTGTAAAAACTTGAGCTCAATTGGTCGTCGAAGTTGCGAGATAACTATGAAAGAAAAAACACCCTTGTCACACGAAGTTGTGTGCTTTCAGATGGTTGATTTCGAGACCTCAAAATCTAATTCTGAGGTCTCGAAATCAAATTCGTGGAAAAATACTTCTTTCTCGAAAACTATGTCACTTCAGAGGGAGCCGTTTCTCACAATGTTTTATACTGTCAACCTCTCCCCATTACTCGTTACCAAGTAAGGTTTTATGCTAATAATTATTTTGAGTAATTACAAATAGTGTCCACTGCCTTTAATGATGGGTAAGGGTCAGGATTAAAGTTGATGTTAGGGTAAGGATAATGGGCCATGTTTGACAAGGGTAAGAATTAGAATCATTATAAAAGTCAGAATCAGGATCAAAGTCAGCTTTGGGGTTTGGGTTTCGGGTCACAGTAAGAGACAAATTAAGGATCTGTGTAACGTTTAGGGTCCTGTCTTACTGCCTCAAACTCAAATTCAGGTTTAGTGTCTAGATGGTATAACCATAGTAACTAATGTAGTGTTAAAATTGTTCTCTGTTGATAACCAAATCAGAGTGACTTTATCAAGCCTTTCGACGGTTGTAAACTTGTTGGTTTCTTGCAAAATTATTTCAAAAACTTCAAGCTTTACTTTATTCTGATCCCCCTTGTATCCCCTTCTATATACAGTATCGGTTCTCTGTATACCCTCAGCTATCGCTAGCCCTGACCTCCTAATACAACAATACTCGCCAGTGGTATTCCGAAAAGGATTACCTTTTTTGAGAAGGGACCAACACACCCAAACTATTTGGGGGGCACATTGGTGCATTTATAATACTGTAACCTTGATCGTTTAGAAAAGCATTTGTTATTTAGATCTCAATATTGAATGCTTGCTGGATTTATGAAGTTTACACGCTGCACACGCACAATAAGTCCCTGGGGAAACGCCAGTTGCCTTCAATATGTTATTCTTTGCAACAGAAAACACGCTGCCAGTTGCTTTCAATGCTCTTTGCAACAGAAAACACGTAATATTAATCATTGTACAAAGAATCGCCGTGCATCTAGCCTTTTTTCCGGAATTTTAAAAGCATTTTTGTAGAATTAAGTTCAAAAAGTTAACGATAAATCACTTTCCATTGGAACTCCTTTTCAGATTTGACAAATGGGACAGCTTGCAGGAGATTTCCCAACTAAAATTACTGAAACAGTACTTTTCACACAGAACTGAACCTAGTCCGGTTTGATCTGCTATCGTTTGCCTGGCCCAAAAACTTCGGCCGGGCCCTCAATGTAGCCGGGACCAATTGAAGCAAAACCCTGTGGGCTGTGGCCCAAACCCTGATCCTGTAGACAGGACACATGTATCCAAAACTTGGAAAATCTTGTATAGCTTATGACACATTTAGCGTTTTATTTCAAAAACGTGGCCCTAATTTGACCTTTCCTTTCGGTCACAACAGGAAGTTCAAATTTTTAAAAATCACATTTCCTAAACCACGTGTCATAAAGTCATAATGTTGAGTGATATCTTGAAACTCATGACACAATCGCATTTTATTCAAAACCTGACCCCACTTTGACCGTTCCTTCCGGTACAAACAAGAAATTAAAATCAAGAAAAATCATATTTCCCGAACCACCTCTTATAAAGTAATATTCTTTTTGCCGAATGTAGCATACAGCACCTATAACATTTTATCTAAAAACATAACCGAACTCCAGTCTTATGGTTAGGTTTGTGGGCACAGTTACTGTCAAACGAGGGTCTGCTTAACGTTTAGGATCGTGGTCTTTTGCCTCAAACTGAAGGTCGGAATCACGGTGTAGATGGTATAATCATATAACTATAGTAAAATTATGAAATGGTAGAATATTTTCCTATTGATAACCAAATCTGAGTGACTTTATCAAGCCCTTCGACGATTGTTAACTTATTGGTTTATTGAAAAATTATTTCACACAAAAAAAAAATACAAGTTTTACTATATATTCTGTTCCCCGTGCCTCTTCTATGCAGTATTGGTTCTGCATATCCTCAGCTATCGCTATCCCTGACCTGGTAATACATATAATACTCGTCAGTGGTATTCCGAAAAGGATGACCTTTTTTCAAATGGGATCAACAAACCCAACAAATTTGGGGGGCACAATGGTGCATTTTGTTTAGAACAGCATTGTGTAAATAAGTACTCGATATTGAATGCTTGCTGGATTTATGAAGTTTACTTGTTGCACACGCACAACAAGTCCCTGGTGATTCGCCAGATGCTTTCAATAAGTAGTCCTTTGCAACAGAAAACACGGTGCCCCAAAAGCGTGGCCCCAATTTGACCTTTCTATGGTGGCCCCGAAGGGACATCGCACATCGCAAATATGTGCGCAGACTTATGCGATGTCGTAAAATTAATCGCAACTGCGTGCGCAGACTTGTGCGATGTCGTGAAATTAATCGCGAATCATATTTCCTCAAATATAACCAGAACAGCTTTGTGTTTGTACTTCACCTAATGTCTATTTTTTCCTTGTTGCTATAGGTCTGTCCACCACGATCCCAAAGTATGGCAAAATGCTCACGATTTTAACCCAGACAGGTTCATGGATAGTAGCCTATTGGGTGGACACACTACTGGCGTGCTCACAGATAATGATAATTTACTCCCATTTGGTGCTGGTAAGTATTATATTCTCAAAACATGCACAATAGAAGACCTTGACAAATCATGCAGACACTAATTGATTTTCGTTTCCTACAATCCCCTTCTTGAAGTGAAGAAGGGAATGGGAAACAATGGAGTTCACGTTTCACTGTTGGCCGCTTCTCAAACTCCAAAGAGTACACATTCAAATATTCATCAATTTCACACCAATGTAATATAACAAAGAATATTATTTTTTTTTTTAAGCTCTGATATGTGTAGACTGATTACTTTCCCGAGTTCTGTGAAAAGAAGCACCCGGGAAAGTACTGAATATATTACACATCGGTGTAGGGGGAAATATGTAAGGGACATAGATTTGTTTTTGTCGACGTAATGCTGATTTATAGGCAAAATTATAAAGAAAGATATTTAAAAAGTGGCATGTGAAATTTTCAGCTGAATACATTGTCTACTTGCTGAGAAACCAGCAAAAGACCGTCACGGTAATTTCACACGAACGTCGAATCCATCCAAGTTTAGCGACGTGACAGCGGGTACCAGCCGCATCTGGCCTTAGCATTCGTGAACGGACACCAACCCTCAGAAATCTGAGAAACGATCGTTGCTCAGAATCGTATGTTTTGGGGTTTCGAAGGTTATCCTTTCTCAAAATAGTTTATGTTATCAACAGCTGCAGTGCTTCTCACCAAGTAAGGGTTTCGGGTCATTCATTTTAGACCCTACCTTTAAAATTAATAATGTTACAATGGTTTCGAGTCGGTTGCTTGCTCTCAGTTTGCTCGAAACAGGAAAGAAAGTCACCAGTTACGTTCAGATTTGTCCAGTCAACACAGATTAAAAAAACTATTGTCAATCTTCTCATTTTCAGGTCGAAAGGCGTGTATGGGCAGACAGTTGGGCAATATGGAGCTTTTTCTCTTCTTTGCTTGTACGATGCAACGATTCAAAATCTCAGTCCCTCCTGGTTATGATAAACCTTCAGATACACTAACGACCAAGTTCTTAAATAACCCTCCGTTTTACGAGCTCGTGGTTAACTCTAGATACTAGTGGTGTGTTCTTTCCGAACAAAGTCCTTAACGAGGGTCTCCATGGTCAAATTCAGGTTTTTTGTTATCCGATATATAAAGTCAGTATGAAAATTCAATAAATAAACAAATAAAATGAATAAATAAAATATACAAATAAATAAAAACATATTTTTGAAAACATGTTTATAATATTTTGCTTACGGTATCTTTCAAGAGGTGATTCACAAGATAAGCATACTATTGTTGGACCCTGTTATAAAATGCATGAATAACTCCTTTTCATTATCTATGTGTAAAGTCACTGATTTATTGTAGTTTTACATTGTAGTTTTATGTTGATTATTTTCTCCAGTGGAATAGTTTTTATTACGGTTCATTATTCTTTATAGCCGATAAAGTAATAGTTATCATTTGATTAATTCTTCCTGTTCCTCCTTTGTCCCTGACATTGAACGAACCACTGTATGACTTAATCAGCTTTTGTATACTTTATCAAGGGTTTACTTTTATTTATTTTCTGGTGACCATGACTTCTAACTGAAGTTATTGTATTTTAAATTAGGCTTTGAAATTTATCCAACTTCTTAATTGATTTTCAACTGCTTGTTAATTTACAAACAGTTGTTGGCTTTCACATAGATCAATGAAATAACAAGCAGTTGGTTCCAGTATGAGAGGATCAACAGCTGTCCGTTGCGTTTCTTTCAAAGCAAAGTTTCGTGTTTGTTAGCTTTTTACAAACATCGAGCCGTTCGCAATCTCTTGGTATAGAGGTAAAACCTGTGACACTGTGTAATACGGGATTTGTTTAGTACATCTTTGTCAATATCACTCTGAAAACAACCTCACATTGCTCCCGAGAGCATCTAGAGCCCACAATTTTCGTGAAATCTCGCTCGCAAGATTGGTCTCATAAATTGCTTGACAGTGTGTATGGTGAATAGAGACCATGTAAAGTGTAGATGTACAGCCATAAATATTACGCAAGGCTCTCATGTTCAATCACATTACCCAGTTGAGTTTTTAGCCCTTTAATTCTTGTATTTAATTTTTAATATAATGGTTTTTTATGTTTTACCTATAGGCTGCGGTTTGGATTGTTTACATAGTCCTCTGTTTGTTTTGGATTTCTTGGTCTAACTGTTATTCTGAGTCTTCTGTTTAATGTATTGTAATATTTTTAAAAGCCTGAATTAATAAATAAATAAAAGAGACAGAGTAAAAAAAAATGCCTAATTTATCAGACTACAGATTTTCGAATTGCACTTTTTTCTCTTTAGTACACGATTTTAACAATACAAGAGTGTAATTTGGCATGTTCACTTTACAGTGTTACTGATTGCATGCACGTATCTAGCGAAAGCGTAAGTTCCCTATAGAAGAGAAAACAGAAATTAACTACTTGCCAACCAAAAGGACCTATGGTATAAATACACACAAATAATAGTTATAGGACTGACGTTTCGACCCTAGCAGAGTCTTTCTCGAAGGCCTTCAAAAAAGACTCTGTTAGGGTCGAAACGTCAGGCCTTAACTGTTTTTTTGCTTTCCCATCGGAGAAGAGAATATTATTTATTTTCCCTATGTGACTTAGTAGGGTTAATCCCATTTCCGTTTACGTTTTTGTTTTCGTCTGCAATAACTTATAAATATTAGTGACTGTGGTGTTAATTTTATTTAATTAACACATTTAATATACAGCATACTTCCACCACCATATATATCATAATACTTGTATTACTAATGATGAACATCTAGTTCGCATTACTACGTGGTCCCGAACTATTTTACATCAATTTAAAGTCTCGACTTAGTTGCGTTCATTTAAAAAAGAAAATACTTTAAGAACTACTATGGTTTTTGAGACAAGTTTATTAATTAACTGCGTACCATTTTGTATCATATGTACCATTCTCGTGTCCTTTACCGGGTTGTTCGTTTTTTAGTTTGTTGCAAATATTTCTCTGTCTCGATACAGTCGACTCACCAATTTTCATTCCAAAAAAATGATGTACTCTTTTCAATTTCAACCCCACTTTCTCCTCAGTGTGGGTTTTGGGGGTTTGGTGGGTTTGGGTTGGTTTTTGCGTTTTTCGTCCCGTCCGTTCTTTCGCATTTACAAAATCGCAACACATTGGTGAGTTCGTGATACTGTTAATTCAATACACTCTAAACAGTTCACAGTAAAACGTTTCATGTTTACAGTTAGATTGCAAAGAGATTATTGCGACTAGAATTAAATCCGTGACATTTTCCCTTCGGCTCCGTCTTGAGGGCGCCCTTTTAAATGCACAGCGAAGCCGTTCAATAATGTTGTTGGGGTTTTTTTGCTAGGGGATTTTACTGCAGATATACGGATGAGTAAGAAGCCGAGAATCCACTTTTCTGGATAGATCCATCCGATTGAAGCCAGACCGTCATCTGGTTGCCAGTAGAGATGAAAGACCCCATAACAGACCCAGATCCACACAATCTAAAGAGACACGCGGGCATGGTTAACTGTCACTTATCATTCCTGCGTTTAATTGTTCAAGAGAGCATGCACGAAATAAGACTTCTTCTTTTTTTGTCCGTTATTTTTTTTATTCGGTGGAGGTACCGGGTTCAAACATCGTTACTATTCAGACCGTTTATTAAAAATCTGACTTTAGTTCATCACTAGAGATTGTTTGCCTTGTTCTAAAATGAGGCTTATAGGAAAGGCTTATGTTTGGGTTAGAGTTAGGGTACTACTAGCCAAAGTGAAGAAAACCTTGTGTTTTTTGTTCGTACAATCAAGCCTAGCCCACACCCTAACTCAATCCTCACCCCCATCTTAGCCCTCCCTAACCCTGTCTCTAATGATACCGAGAGAAAACAATGCTATATTTTTTCGAGGAAAACTATATAACTTTTTTTTTTCGAGGGAACGAAATAATTTATTTTTAGGGTGAGGTAACGAACAAAATATATGGAGGGAATGAAATTTCGAGGGAACGAAATGGTATTTTGTTTGAGTAAAATATTACTTTGAGGCAACGAAATTATATTTTGAGGGAACGCGGCAATATTTTGAGGGAATGAGTTATTATTTCTAGGGATCCCACAATTATTTTGAGGGAACCAAATTCCTTCCGTATTTTGTTTCTCTTAATTTTGTCTTCTACCTGTCCCTATTGGAGCGCCGTATTTTTTAATATGTCCACAATATTTTCTGTATAATTTTCTTAGGGATATTTGAGGTAAGCTGAAGGTGCTTTATTGTGCTTTTTGCCAGCCATTGGTTACTATTATGACTGACGGAAATCACGGAAGTATTTTTTTCCTTTTTATTTTTATTTTTTTTTTGAAATTATGGCCTATCCACCGCGTTGAATTAAAAAATGAAACAATTATCATCTTTATGTACACATTAAATCACGATATGAAAACATAAATAGTGAAACAAATATTACACTGAACAAATATTATTCACTCACCCCGATGGTACATATTCATTAGCCACCTTGATGGAAAGTCTGTCCCATTCACATGTGTCTCCATCTTCAATATCAATGTTGTCAATGCTTAACTGTACGTGCTGTCCCTCGGGTGCCTGTGTTGGTCAACCATAAAGAGCACAAACAAATAGGACTATATAATGCATGTTTAGCGTCCTATTTTAAGTCAATTTTAACTCCAAGATTAACATTTTAATTGAAAAAAAATAATAAAACAAACACAAAACAACACCTACACCCTCAACCCCTCCTTTAAAAAAATATCACACCAAAACCCACAAACAAACAAAACACGTAGTAGTAGCAAACCAAACAGAATAAATTCGGGACAATATAGAACTGAATTCGCACTACGGCCATGAATTTTAACAGGCAATTTGAACCCACATTTTAGACAGAATTCGTTTGATCGAACGAGGATTTCAAAGGTTAAAATTCAAATTTGGGATAATAAGCTTGACAGTTTACAATAAACTGTACAGTTAACGAATGACGAAGACTTACAGTAATGGTCCAGGTGCAGTCAGCATCCTTCGGATAATCACCTGGATATGCGGGTGAAGTGAACGTTCCAGACCCGCTCAACGATCCCCCGCAAACTGATAAATACAAATATATGTAATATAATAACAATACTCTCACAATACATATCAACTTTTAAAAACTTTGTAAATTAGTAAAAACGAACAAAAATATAAATGACCCCCCCCCCCAACAAACAGCAATAAATGCATATAAACGATCAAATTTACGCTTTAAAAATCACATTAAAAATTACGAAATAAGGAAAAGAGAAAAGTCACAAAAAGGACCACAAAAACTCCAAGGAAGACACTAGGAAAAAAGACAGAGGGCATTAGACAAAACAATAGATGATCTGCCTAGGAGAAAGACAAAAGTGAAACAAAACACTATCACCAAAGGGATGTGTCACTCCGAATCTTTTTAATCACATAAATAATCAAAGGCCCAAAACAAGAAATCGAACCTAAGTTATATCTAGGGAATACGTGTGAACCACGATACGATCAAAATCAAACAGCCCTTTTCAACTCGACCAGTATTTCTCTACTCAATTTATGAATGAAATGAAACGTAATGACAAGGGGTGATTCTCACCTCCTCTTGCGACTTCTTGTAAGTTTTCATCCGGCTCACGGACCATGAATGGTATGCCCTTTTCCATCAACTCCTTCATTTGTTTGAGAGCCAGCTCATCCTCTGTCATCTGGGCCGAGCGTTGTCTCTCTGGCTCTTGGATGGTTGTTGCCAGTTCATCTCCAAGGACTGGTAGGCTGGTTACAGAAAATGCTACTAGAATTACGGTGAGGGCCACCACTGCACACGCCATTCTATCTGCATCAAGACGGAAACAATTTGGTACAAGTTTGTTTTTTTGCTCAACAAAATTTGACTAAGCTTTTATAGGTTGTAGTTTATATATGAATAAGATACACTTAATAGGTAGTCTTGAATCTCCTTCAAACAAGGGGTGGTATAATGAGTAACAGGATTGGTTAAAATAGCCTCAGATTTGTTTGTTTGTCGAATTTCAATTATGGAGATAATGCTATGGTTAATTGGTGCAGATCTCCCGATACCCTAAACAAAAAGGGGGGAAAACATTCCCCAGGCCTGCTGAGGGTCAGCGGCTTAACGGGACAACTGCATTACAAGCTACAAAGACCATGAATTCAAAATCCATTAACGATAAGTAAAAATTATGGAGACAATTGTTATGGTTAATTGGTGCAGACCTCCCGAGGACAATACAAGGACGATTTCACAACGACTGCTGAGGTCAATGGCTGGATAGGACCATACAATAATTAAAAGTTACAATGGCCATGAATTCAAAATTCACAACTGAAATGTACCAAGTTATTTGTAGTGCTTAAGTTTTATTCTTTACATTTCACTGATTTCAAACTGTGATCCACCTGCTGGTTATTGATGAAAGACGTATAAGTTTGGTTTGGATTTACAATGTGATCAATTATTAAAATACGCCTGCAGTCCATGCCACACTGATGAAAGGGCCTATTGCCAGTGAAATACAATATTAATTACGTGCCCATTCTCTAAACTGGTCGTATTAGTTTGGAAAATGACTCCATGTACTACAATCAATTTAAAATGTGGGTGTTGTTGGGGGGGGGGTTGGTTTTTTTTGCATCCTACTGTTAAAGGGTCCTGAATGAGATCCAATGTCCTTGTCATTTTAATTACATGCGCATTACTGCACTCTTACGCCGATTCATAAATAATAAAAAAGATATTGCATAAACAAAAACAAATAAATATACATATATGTGTTTGTTTTTGAGTGTACTTAAACTAAGACCCCTGCATGTTTTAAATGGACAAAACATCCTTTCAATTTTAGAAGGTTTCAATAAGACGATAATTACTCTTAAAATCTTCAATTATGAAAGTGAATTGAAGTTGTCATTAAGACGCAAGATTTAACCATCTATTTGGTGTATATTATAAGAATCGCTTCAGAGCCACACAACATTTTCAGAGCTGTCTTTCAGCAATTTCACATCACGTTGGTTAAACTATTTTTTACCAATAAGAGATAGAAGGAGCATATTTTAGTACAACATGAAGATTCCATTTCTCATTTTACTGTGTATGATCGCGTCATCAGACTGGGTGTCAAGTGTCGCAGAGCGGACCCTTGCGCCACTCCACTCGGACCAATACTGACAGACAGCTCAAGACACAAGAACGGAAAGCAGTGACAACAGATTAGAAATCACCAAAAGATCAACCATTTAATAGAAATGCCCATCCCAGCCATTTTGGCTACAATCAATCTTAAAGTTTTACCCATGCTAATTCCTTATCAACGGGCTGATAGCTACAAGTACAACACTGGTTTTAATATATATAAGTATACATCCAGACTTTAATATAAAATAAGTACCCATGAATTGGCTCCACAATAATATTACGAGCTGACTTAAACTTGTGTATAGCAGCTCGTTGTTTCGGAGACTCTGTTTAAACCCGCCTGAGAGAACCCAGTAGAAAAGTAGACCCGCATCCCCGTCACCATCGGTAGACCCGCCTGAGCCGCCCACTCGAGGTTGCGGTGACCCTGACCACACCCAGGAAGGTTTGACACAGTCAAGTAAGCGTCACGAGAACTCAATGCCTTTGGCTTTGACACCGCTTATCCACAGGTCCGAGATTCCCGGGAGGATTTACGTTGCTGGAGGGCCTCAAACACCCGCCGGACCACTACCCGAGCTACGGGTTGACACGACAGCCTCAACGCTGGCTTATCTGTCCGCTGGTTCACACCCACCCAAAACAGTGCTCTTATCAGCACCCACAACGCAAATCTCCCCCACTTGAAAACATTCCTTTGGTTATACGGCGCTACACAAAACCCAGAACACCCATTAGCCCAAATACCTGACATTACATAACAACCAGGGGGTTCGATCAATAGTCCATCGTATGTTTGGCCTATAACAAAAGAAAAGTTTATATATAACCCTTATATGAATAAAAGAAGTAATTTTTCCCCACCTTGTTACAATTACTCCCTTTTTAAGAAAATTACTACTTTCAAATTTAATTGGATGCATCAACTGATGAATTATCATCTAATTATTAATTGCAATAAATCTACGCACATTACATTTCCTCTGTTGGGCATCTAATTAGATAATCTGCACCCAAATTATCTGAACCTTTGATAGCCTTTACAAGGTATCGATAAGGCTGTAGGCTAAGTGCCCATCGCATTAACCTACTATTATTTACACGACTTTCAGCTACAATCCCGGCCAAAATGCTTGGGCCACCCGTTCCTAACGTTACAATAACCATACAATAACCATTCCCTGTCTCACAATAAACATTCTCTCCCCCGTCCCCGTCCCCCCGCTCAATGTTGACTGGAACGCAGAAGACCGTGCAACAGTATGATTCAACATTGAAAGGGGGTAGGGGGACCCAACCAGATATGGCCGGGATAGTAGTGCGCACACTGTTCGTGGCTGTCTTGGTCTGTTTACATTCTAAACCCACTATGAGTCACGTGACTACGGTTGCCGATTGTGGCTATACCTGCGGTATGTGGATTCCAGTCTATATACAATACAACTACCCACGAGTAAGATATGCAACAAGAAAGACAGAATAAGAAAGGAAGAATAATGCAAAAACAAAACAAAACAAAATAAGGCAAATAAAAACTACTCTAACAAACTTCTTTAACATGAAAAACGCCATACTCTAAAAAAGTGTCCATATCGGAAATGGTTGATCATACTTTTGTCATTATTCAAAAGCACTATGGAAACAAGTAAAAAAAAAAAAAAAGCAAGCGCTCCAAAATGCCCCCCACCCCCAAACAAAAAAAATAATAATAATAATTTAAAAAAAATAAATAAATAAATAAACAAATAAAAAGACTAATAAATAAAATAAAATAAAAAAATTAAATTAAATAAAATGAAATAAAAAATGAATGAAAATTGCCTGGTGGCGTGGATAACGGATGCGCAAAAGTTCCCAACTAACCTATGAAACACGCTCAACGTAAGCGCGGAATTATCTGCTTCTGTAAGCACCGATTTTTTATTTATTTGTTTACGGTAAGCAGTGCCATGAAATTATTAAGCAGAGCCATATCATTGTCAAAACACGGAGAGCCACGTCAAGTTCATGCGTGCGTCACTCTATGGTACGGTGTGCATGCAGAAGGACAGCGCGTTGGCAATGAGGCTGGTACCCACACTGCCAACATGGCTGGCAGTGCGTACAAACTTTTGCTTGGGTCACACAACTTCTGTATGTTTATTTTACATCTTCAAATCACATTTTTCTTTCACTAGAATCACTTCAAAACATAACAGATTTGTTAAAAAATCTGATCACCAATAAGTCGATGAGTAATGTCGTCTGCACATATGCAAATCAGTCCAGATTGATGTGTAGTGCATTAAACGCTTGTGTTACACTCTGGAGAAAAAAAGAGGGAAAAAACATCAAGATGGCTCTTGCCAAAACATCCGGTTTTCACGGTGTCAAAGCTACCATGAAAGTTCTAGGGTAAGTCAAAGACATTCTTTGTGCCTCAGATTGACAAAAATTGAAATAGTATAAAGAATGTGTACGGTTTTAATCTGGAACAAGGCGCGAACTTCGGAATTTTTAAAGCCCAACGTTGTACACTATGACATCATTTAAACAAAGCCCAAATTTGTCCCTGGCTTTCAGGCAATGTACATTAACATTAGGGAAGACTCACTGTCCCTGATGTGGGGGATTATTAAATTATTGCACAGTACAATTTTTGTTTTATTTTGTGTAGTACACGTATCAAGATATGTTTGATATCTCTGAATCTCCTGCAAAACGGAATAACAATCTTAATTGTATCATTTAATGACAGTCGAAGGCGTTGATGTTCTCAGAGGAAAGATTTCTGAGAGAGACTCCCCTAGAAAAGAATGGACTCAACCAAGTTTGTCGGTAACTTCTGTTCCAACGTGTTGAGAAATTATTAAGTTAATCACTACTATGGGTGTTACTGTGAATTACAGTATCCAAGTACATGAACATGTTACTGGACTGGTAGAAACTTCCCACCGAACTGTGTGCAGTAGGGGTAGGGGGAATTTAAAAGTTGCTATTTTACAAAAACAAAAACAAACAAAGAAGGCTTTACAGCGTTAAACGGCAAAAATGAAGTGTTGAGATGTTGAGAATATCTCCCGATCCAAAATTCATAACGCACTTTTAAGCAAAACAATTAGCCTTTTTAATATAATTTCAGGCAAGTTCGTCCCCAAAAGGCTAAAAGCCACTCTTTGTAAGGGGCTACAAGAAAATATTTCAAATGAAAATAGCTCAGAGGAGCTGATGGTGGCAATCAATATTCCTCCTAAAACAGTCATTTTGGGGGGTCGATTTCTTAGTGCACATTTTGACACCCACAACGAGTGGACAGGATAGGCAACATTGAAAGGGGGCAGGGGGGCCCAACTTAAATAATTCTTAAGCTTAATGTACTTAATAATGAAAGGTTATGTGTTCTTTGTGGACTCTAATGCCCTTTCCATGTTGAATAAAAACCTTTTGAAAAAAGTGTCCATATCGGAATTGGTTGATCATACTTTTGTTATTATTCAAAAGCACTATGGAAAGATTTACCAGATTCAATTTTTCCCCATTTCTTTTTTATAAAAGATGCAACAAGAAAGACAGAATAAGAAAGGAAGAATAATGCAAAAACAAAACAAAACAAAATAAGGCAAATAAAAACTACTCTAACAAACTTCTTTGACATGAAAAACGCCATACTCTAAAAAAGTGTCCATATCGGAATTGGTTGATCATACTTTTGTTATTATTCAAAAGCACTATGCTATGGAAACAAGTAAACAAAAAAGCAAGCGCTCCAAAATGCCCCCCCCCCCCAAACAAAAAAAAAGAAAAAACAAAATAATAATTAAAAAATAATAATAAATAAATAAATAAAAAGAATAACAAATAAAACTAGACCTTAGGTGTTTGTGAACAAACACATAGCTGTTCCGTTTTGTTGTAATTTGATCAAACGCTCTGTATCAAGCTAGCAAACATCACAAAGATACACGTGTTGCCGTCAACATTCGGACAGTATCGTTGATGGTCGGACATTTCCGGGTGTTTATGGTTGCATTGTAAACAGAATCCATGGAATCATAATGCAGTCCTGTCGGCCGTAGATCCAGGAGTTTTTGAGTTTACGCTCAAGTCAAAGCTGGCCTTGGCCAATATCAATACCAGGCGTAATGCCAGCTATTGTTATTTAAAGCCAATGCAGGCGTTGTGCCTAAAAAAAGCAATTACAGAGGATACTCTCGCAGTTTTACCGACTGGATTTGGCAAGAGTCTAGTATTCGAAATGTTACCACAGATGTCGACACGGGCGAAGGCGAGTGCCATCATCATATGCACTCCGTTGAATTCCATAATCGAAGAGCAGCTATCCAGGTAACAATTAAATAAGCCGGGCCTAATATTATTGAAATTCAGGTGCAGACATGGTTTCCCTGGAGATGACCCCCGACCCTGACAGGTTGCGTCATGCTCTATTTTTGACCTAAGATTTTTAACAAGAGACGTCAAGGAATCTTTGGTCAGGGAACCAGACTACAAGATGATTTGCAACTTATCAAATGCCTTTTAATTAAAAAAACACCCTAACTTTTCATATCATATGTTGGTCACGCACAAATCCAATGGGGTGTGTACAAACCAATTGGTCCACCTTCGGTTAGGAATAAACTGCGGTACAATCTCCAACGCATTGCCGTAATTGCGCAATACAGAGTTTGTTTCATGCTGCTGGGTCAACCGCCACAAATAAGGGAACTAATCGTTGTCCGTAGGGGGGCGCAGAGCGCGCTATCTAACCCCTCGGGCGCGTGAACGCCTGACACTACCAGCATCGCGTAACTTTTTAATCTTTTTTAGTATAAGGTAGAGATTTTATTTATAGGTTTTCCCGGCCAATTTCAGCAAAAAATCATTCAATGTCATTAACATGCATTCAATTTCATGCATTTTCTCCTAATCCCCTCGAACTAGGGTTTCTTTTAAGCTCTTAATGCATTCAATTTCATTTAAGGGCATTCAAGACTACACTTTGACCATTCTTAAGTATTTGCAATTGATGCATTCAAATTAAGACTCACCGAAGCGAACATGATTTTTCTGCTAGTTTGCGTTTTCTTTTTCATTTATGTGCAACGAATTTCAACTTCTTTGCATTCAAATTAAAGATGAGTTTTGGCTTTATGAGTAAAATGAGAATTATAGCTCCTTTACTGGCACATAAGTTGTCCTTTGTAAGAGGAGTTTCCATGTATTTTACACCATTATTTACATCATGTGTTTTTTCTTAATTGAAATCGTTGTTCCTTTTGCGTTGTTACCCTTCCTTTAGTTTAAGTCTACACTTGATAACTTTGAAATGCAAAACTAATTATTTTGCTTTAGCCTTGATATGTTTTGTTTGCCCTGGTTATGTTGTCTCTGTTTTTCTGTTAATGTCAGGACAATTTCAAATTAGACTTTAACAAATGTTTCAAAGGAAATTGAAATCTTACAATAAGGGGTCGTTATACAATTTAAAAATAAATTAATGTTATTCTTGAATGTTTCAACCCGTCTCGCCCTATAAATCTACATTATTCACTGCTCTGGACCAACCTCGGGCAGTCATCTTTTTAGCCAACATTGTTTGGGCATTTACTTGGAGATAATGCCAAATAAGTTTCATTTAAAGTATCTGCCTTTGAAAGGCAGCTATACGATCAAGAAAGCATACATAACATAGAATTTGAATTTGAATGCAAGCTTTTGGAAAATGTTTGCTCATAAATGAAATTGAATGATTGACCAGGTCTTGCTTATGGCTTTTGCGAAATTGAATTATTCTTACGGCCTAGTGAAATTGAATGATCTGATTTGACTAGTGAATGCTAAACTAGTGAAATTGAATTACTCTTTTTGACTGTTGAATGCTGATTCAACGGAGCATTCGTTTTCAAACTAAATTGAATGAGCCGGGAGTTAAAATGAATGGATTTCTGATGAAATTGGCCGGGAAAACCTATATTTAATTTTTTTTTTTAATTTTGTATTTGTTGATGCAACTACGCTATAAAAGTTACATGAAATACTGCAAAAACATTTTATTAAAGAAACAATTGCAAAAAAAAAGAAACCAAACATGTATCAGAATTAGTTGCGATGATCGTAACCCTCTCTACAGACGGGCTGTTTACCGGAGGGTTACGAGGTGTTGTGCTCGAGATTCGACCATAAGTGCAATTTCGACCAATGTTGACAGACTATAGTACCAGATATGCCCAATTTTTACCACTTTCGAAAATCATGAAAGAAATTCTAAGAACACGGGCTTGATCTTCAATGTCTAAGGAATCCAACCATAACACTCAAAACATTGACAACATATTTTGAAGAAAAAGGGACAAAACATTACTAGAGACGGAGCGAAATGCTCGTGAAGCGAACACAGACGATGGTTGATGTTTTAAACCCCGCACTTCATTACCTCTTGACCGATCAGCGTAAATTTCCGACCAATCAACGCAAACCAAGGAAAAACAGACCGGCTGTAGCCCGCGAAACGGCTATTTCCGCTCGCGGACTCACTGCAAGGGTGTGCAAGTGTCGGCGCTCGGCTGTACACATGTTCATGTACTTGAATAATAAATGCCAAGGTGGACATGTACAGTGTTTATCTGTACATGACTGTGTGAACATGTAGGCCTACAGTGTTTACATGTACATGACTGTGTGAACATGTAGTGTTTACATATACATGACTGGGTGAACACGTAGTGTTTACATGTACATGACTGTGTGTACAATGTATATATTACATGCATGTACATGTACTTGTACACATGCATAGAGCCACGCAGTGCAGCGAGTCCAATACACAAGTGGGAATAGCCGCTAAGCGCAGTGATGCTTACGATTCATAGACTTGATTTCAAGTCTGAGATCGCGGTTATTCCTCTGTATCAGGCACGAAAAACGCCTCCACAGATGAGCTGTCATGGGCCAATCTAACAATGGGCGCTATATGGGCCAATAATGTATTGGCTATCAAGTAGACTATAGAAGCCACGATCCCAGGCTTTGAACCAAGTCTTATACACGGTTCACCGTAGTAGATTAAATAAGGAGATTCACTAAATTTCTTTTCTATTTTGGTATTGAGGGTTAACCGTTTGGTTTTCTGCCAAATAACCGAATGAGGTGGTTCAAAAGAATATGAACAGGTTATGTGTTGTTTGTCGACTCCAATGCCCTTTCCATGTTGAATAACCACCTTTTTCGTTAAGTTAGCAGCAAAAATGCCATGGTGAATCGTGTGGTGAACCGTCAGACATGCACGCAACAAGAAAGTTTGGACATGTATTTTTGGCGCTGGCGCAAGGCGGTCATGCCAGGAATCGTCATTGTAACGCCTCAGAGTGAATAGGCAATGGTGTTTCTATCCGGACGGGTTATTTTGGGAGCGACACCGGTGTTAATTTGTGCTATTTCATGAAATCCATACCGAACACACAAAATGGCGAGTTTGATATAAAGAAATATATACTTCGAAGAAACGAAATATTTCACAAGAACCAATCCAAGTGAAATTATTAATTTAGGTTTACCCGATGAATATAGTCATGTTTTATTTGTAAAGCGAGTCAAAGTCATGTCAAGGAGTCCATTTACAGAGAGCATGATTATGCAGTGTGAGAAATGCAGTTGTAAAATCTTTTAGTTTTACTTAGCGCCAAACAGAGGGTAATAAAGTTACGTCTAACACAATGCACGCTCTGTACGATTTGCTACGGGATAAATTACACGTTGCCGCTATTTCTCTCTGTGATTTTCCGCTCCTCCGCAAAAGACCTATATATTCACGGTTTTCGTTCGAAATTAAGCCACGAAACACCATGTTGTAAAATGGCTCTTGCTTTCTATAACTATGTATCAAATGCTTTGCTTCACTTATGAATTGTCTCTGATCCACCAAAGATTGCAGTATATCTGTGTGCAGTCAACTCCGCAAAATAAACTAAATGAACTTTCAGACAATCCCGCGCAAATTGCTTGGGCCACCCATTCCCAACGTTACAATAAACATTCACTGTCGACATCCCCCCGACAATAAACATTCTCTCCCCGTCGTCCCCCCCCCCCCCACAAAAACATCCTTGCTGTTTTTTAACGCCCTACTCAGCAGTAAACGGACATTCAGTGTCTTTGGACAGTCATAGTCTTTTTAAAGCCTAACTTTGTAATTAAAAAACAAAAATCACCCTGAAAGAATTTCAGACAATCCCGGCCAAAATGCTTGGGCCACCCGTTCCTAACGTTACAATAACCATACAATAACCATTCCCTGTCTCACAATAAACATTCTCTCCCCCGTCCCCCGTCCCGCCGCTCAATGTTTACTGGCGTCTAAGGAATCAAACCATAACACTCAAAACATAATTGAGAACATATTTTGAAGAAAAAGGGACAAAACATTACTAGAGAATGTGACCTGGGCCCAATTTCATGGAGCTGCTTAAGTAAACAATTTGCTTAAGCACGAAAATAGCTTGCTTATTTTACACATGTTACTGGCCAAAATTTCATGCCTTATACATTGCTTGTGACTGGTATTTAGCTGTTGTTTACTTAGCATATAACAATTGAGTGTATAGTCTTGGCCGGTAGTCTGATTTTTCTAAGCAATGATTTTTTTGCTTAAGCAAAATTTTCTGCTTAAGCAGCTCCATGAAATTGGGCCCTGGGGTTGTTAACTTTCAACTTGAGGTATTTTGAATGACATAGGCACTAAAAAATAAATAGTCCTATTTGCCAAGAGGTGTAGGGATATTTTTCAAGATTGATGCCCGGACGCAGGGAAAATTTCACCGGCGTTGAGGTGTTTTCACTTGGAAGGAAACAAACTAGTAAGACTAAACTAAATAAACTCCCATAGGAACCAATGCTTATGATAAATATTCAAAAATACTCACAAGTCTCTCAACCTCTTGAAAACCAATCAAACAAGTTTACAGACGACTGAACTTTAGAATTCTTTTCATTTGTTGGCAGGTCAGCCGTTTGGAATTTTTCCTAACTACCCCAGACGCGAACAACAAAAATTTGTCTTTTCCCAAAACCGACTTGCTGCCAGTTTTCGTGAAGCACTTCTCCACTTCCCCGGTCAAATAGGGCCAACTTTAAGGCCTTAATTTATCAAGTCTCCTCAAAAGTTGAAGCACAGAACCCATGTGTTGTGAACAATTCTTATATTTACGCAATCTATTAATAGCATGACCCCCAAAACGTTATAAATCAAAACAGTTATACTGTTTCATTGGGTGTTTCTTTTTTTTTCTTTTTACTTATATTTTTTTATTCACTTATTTATTTATTTATTTATTTGTATATATATATATATATATAAATAATGAGTAGGGTAGATGGCCTTAGCTTTCGATCCAAACCGGACCTTCTTCAGAGGCATATATATATATCTATATATATATTTTCTTTTTTGGGGGGGGGGTCTCAACTTGTTTTTGGTTTGCTTCATTTATTGAATTGTTTATTTAATAATGTATTGATTTGCTTATATATTTCTTCTTCCCTTTTCATTTAGTTATTTTTTGAGTCCCCATTCAGTATAGATACATGTTGCCGTCTGTTGTTTTCTCCCAGTCTGGTTGGGTGCACTCGTATTACTATACATTGTAAACTCACGGGGTTAAAGTACCAACACCGTACTAGCGCAGTGGGATAAGGTGCTGGGACTGTCTCAACACTTGGACCACGCGATCCAGGTTCGAA
This sequence comes from Pycnopodia helianthoides, assembly GCA_032158295.1. NCBI lineage: Eukaryota > Metazoa > Echinodermata > Asteroidea > Forcipulatida > Asteriidae > Pycnopodia > Pycnopodia helianthoides. The sequence goes on from CM063243.1 coordinate 11,383,094, forward strand.
TGCCGTCTGCACTAATATAGGTTCAAGGCCTTTTGCTGTCTGTGGCAACAGTGTGATTGGGATCTGCCTTGCTTCCTCCCCTAAGGTGTCAGGGCCCTAGTGGCTAGGCAGGGGAGACAGGGGAGGATATGCTGCTGGGTCAACCGCCACAAATAAGGGAACTATATCGTTGTCCGTAGGGGGGCGCAGAGCGCGCTATCTAACCCCTCGGGCGCGTGAACGCCTGACACTACCAGCATTGCGTAACTTTTTAATCTTTTTTTAGTATGAGGTAGAGATTTTATTTATTTAATTTCAATTTGTTTTTAAATTTTGTATTTGTTGATGCAACTACGCAATAAAAGTTACATGAAATACTGCAAAAACATTTTATTAAAGAAACAATTGCAAAAAAAGAAACCCAAAACATGTATCAGAATTAGTTGCGATGATCGTAACCCTCTCTACAGACCAGTCATTGCGCAGCGTTCGGAAAAGTGCTTCCTTTCATTTGTAGCGTATGCACGGCAGTCGCAGTTTTGCATATATAATGAGCTAGGAGGGCACATTTTCAAAAAATCATATCGTGAAAATTCAGCCATGTAAAAATACAAAAATGTAATATTATGAACGAGGAATGCTTTATTGTAATAATAAAAATCATGGAAGAATTTTTAATTGTTCAGAATTGAGAAATATTCGACTAGAAAAATTATCATCGTTGTACAAAAATAACGGTTTCCGAAAAAGTCCCTTTTCTAGCATTTAACGGAATTGTGCAGAAAAACTTGAATCATGTGTGTTTAGGTACATTATTAATCTACTCATACGCTATAGTCGTTTTTGCTGAAGCCACTCGAAACAGTCGGGGGCACCCTAAGTATCCGTCGCCGTCAGCGTTAACATTCTCGGTAGAAAAATCCGCCATTACCCGCTGGTCTAATGGGAGCCCGAATGTGATTGGTCAGGATGTGCAGCGTGCCAAGCGGTCAAGCGTGCCAACTGACTAATCAGCTACTACGTAACAAAACGCAAGGCAACCATGGTTTGGCACGATTCCCTGCTCCGGTCATGCAATCTACGACAAGAAACCGGTGCCCGACTATTATTCGTTGTTATGATGTTTGGCCGGGTTTAGCTTCAGTTCTTTGGAAGGATCTGTATCTTTACGTCGCAGAAACCAAAACTGGCATAAACGAAATATAATTTTCATAACAAAATTTCATAATTTTTGTCAAGAAGATCATCAAAAAACATGACAAAATAAATAGCGTCGTAAGAACAAGTAAAAACCACAAGGCCTTTTTCGACCAATGTTGACAGACTATAGTACCAGATATGCCCAATTTTTACCACTTTCGAAAATCATGAAAGAAATTCTAAGAACACGGGCTTGATCTTCAATGTCTAAGGAATCAAACCATAACACTCAAAACATAATTGAGAACATATTTTGAAGAAAAAGGGACAAAACATTACTAGAGAATGTGACCTGGGCCCAATTTCATGGAGCTGCTTAAGTAAACAATTTGCTTAAGCACGAAAATAGCTTGCTTATTTTACACATGTTACTGGCCAAAATTTCATGCCTTATACATTGCTTGTGACTGGTATTTAGCTGTTGTTTACTTAGCATAACAATTGAGTGTATAGTCTTGGCCGGTAGTCTGATTTTTCTAAGCAATGATTTTTTTGCTTAAGCAAAATTTTCTGCTTAAGCAGCTCCATGAAATTGGGCCCTGGGGTTGTTAACTTTCAACTTGAGGTATTTTGGATGACATAGTCCTATTTGCCAAGAGGTGTAGGGATATTTTTCAAGATTGATGCCCGGAAGCAGGGAAAATTTCACCGGCGTTGAGGTGTTTTCACTTGGAAGGAAACAAACTAGTAAGACTAAACTAAATAAACTCCCATAGGAACCAATGCTTTTGATAAATATTCAAAAATACTCACAAGTCTCAACCTCTTGAAAACCAATCAAACATGTTTACAGACGACTGAACTTTAGAATTCTTTTCATTTGTTGGCAGGTCAGCCGTTTGGAATTTTTCCTAACTACCCCAGAAGACAAAAAAAACACGCGAACAACAAAAATTTGTCTTTTCCCAAAACCGACTTGCTGCCAGCATTCGTGAAGCACTTCTCCACTTCCCCGGTCAAATAGGGCCAACTTTAAGGCCTTAATTTATCAAGTCTCCTCAAAAGTTGAAGCACAGAACCCATGTGTTGTGAACAATTCTTATATTTACGCAATCTATTAATAGCATGACCCCCAAAACGTTATAAATCAAAACAGTTATACTGTTTCATTGGGTGTTTCTTTTTTTCTTTTTTAACTTATATTTTTTTATTCACTTATTTATTTATTTATTTATTTGTATATATATATATATAAATAATGAGTAGGGTAGATGGCCTTAGCTTTCGATCCAAACCGGACCTTCTTCAGAGGCATATATATATATATCTATATATGTATATTCTTTTTTGGGGGGGGGTCTCAACTTGTTTTTGGTTTGCTTCATTTATTGAATTGTTTATTTAATAATTTATTGATTTGCTTATAAATTTCTTCTTCCCTTTTCATTTAGTTATTTTTTGAGTCCCCATTCAGTATAGATACATGTTGCCGTCTGTTGTTTTCTCCCAGTCTGGTTGGGTGCACTCGTATTACTATACATTGTAAACTCACGGGGTTAAAGTACCAACACCGTACTAGCGCAGTGGGATAAGGTGCTGGGACTGTCTCAACACTTGGACCACGCGATCCAGGTTCGAATGCCGTCTGCACTAATATAGGTTCAAGGCCTTTTGCTGTCTGTGGCAACAGTGTGATTGGGATCTGCCTTGCTTCCTCCCCTAAGGTGTCAGGGCCCTAGTGGCTAGGCAGGGGAGACAGGGGAGGATATGCTGCTGGGTCAACCGCCACAAATAAGGGAACTATATCGTTGTCCGTAGGGGGGCGCAGAGCGCGCTATCTAACCCCTCGGGCGCGTGAACGCCTGACACTACCAGCATTGCGTAACTTTTTAATCTTTTTTTAGTATGAGGTAGAGATTTTATTTATTTAATTTCAATTTGTTTTTAAATTCTGTATTTGTTGATGCAACTACGCAATAAAAGTTACATGAAATACTGCAAAAACATTTTATTAAAGAAACAATTGCAAAAAAAGAAACCCAAAACATGTATCAGAATTAGTTGCGATGATCGTAACCCTCTCTACAGACGGGCTGTTTACCGGAGGGTTACGAGGTGTTGTGCTCGAGATTCGACCAAAAGTGCAATTTCGACCAATGTTGACAGACTATAGTACCAGATATGCCCAATTTTTACCACTTTCGAAAATCATGAAAGAAATTCTAAGAACACGGGCTTGATCTTCAATGTCTAAGGAATCAAACCATAACACTCAAAACATAATTGATAACATATTTTGAAGAAAAAGGGACAAAACATTACTAGAGAATGTGACCTGGGCCCAATTTCATGGAGCTGCTTAAGTAAACAATTTGCTTAAGCACGAAAATAGCTTGCTTATTTTACACATGTTACTGGCCGAAATTTCATGCCTTATACATTGCTTGTGACTGGTATTTAGCTGTTGTTTACTTAGCATAACAATTGAGTGTATAGTCTTGGCCGGTAGTCTGATTTTTCTAAGCAATGATTTTTTTGCTTAAGCAAAATTTTCTGCTTAAGCAGCTCCATGAAATTGGGCCCTGGGGTTGTTAACTTTCAACTTGAGGTATTTTGGATGACATAGTCCTATTTGCCAAGAGGTGTAGGGATATTTTTCAAGATTGATGCCCGGAAGCAGGGAAAATTTCACCGGCGTTGAGGTGTTTTCACTTGGAAGGAAACAAACTAGTAAGACTAAACTAAATAAACTCCCATAGGAACCAATGCTTTTGATAAATATTCAAAAATACTCACAAGTCTCAACCTCTTGAAAACCAATCAAACATGTTTACAGACGACTGAACTTTAGAATTCTTTTCATTTGTTGGCAGGTCAGCCGTTTGGAATTTTTCCTAACTACCCCAGAAGACAAAAAAAACACGCGAACAACAAAAATTTGTCTTTTCCCAAAACCGACTTGCTGCCAGCATTCGTAAAGCACTTCTCCACTTCCCCGGTCAAATAGGGCCAACTTTAAGGCCTTAATTTATCAAGTCTCCTCAAAAGTTGAAGCACAGAACCCATGTGTTGTGAACAATTCTTATATTTACGCAATCTATTAATAGCATGACCCCCAAAACGTTATAAATCAAAACAGTTATACTGTTTCATTGGGTGTTTCTTTTTCTTTTTTTTAACTTATATTTTTTTATTCATTTATTTATTTATTTTTTTATTTGTATATATATATATATAAATAATGAGTAGGGTAGATGGCCTTAGCTTTCGATCCAAACCGGACCTTCTTCAGAGGCATATATATATATATATATCTATATATATATATTCTTTTTGGGGGGGTCTCAACTTGTTTTTGGTTTGCTTCATTTATTGAATTGTTTATTTAATAATTTGTTGATTTGCTTATATATTTCTTCTTCCCTTTTCATTTAGTTATTTTTTGAGTCCCCATTCAGTATAGATACATGTTGCCGTCTGTTGTTTTCTCCCAGTCTGGTTGGGTGCACTCGTATTACTATACATTGTAAACTCACGGGGTTAAAGTACCAACACCGTACTAGCGCAGTGGGATAAGGTGCTGGGACTGTCTCAACACTTGGACCACGCGATCCAGGTTCGAATGCCGTCTGCACTAATATAGGTTCAAGGCCTTTTGCTGTCTGTGGCAACAGTGTGATTGGGATCTGCCTTGCTTCCTCCCCTAAGGTGTCAGGGCCCTAGTGGCTAGGCAGGGGAGACAGGGGAGGATATGCTGCTGGGTCAACCGCCACAAATAAGGGAACTATATCGTTGTCCGTAGGGGGGCGCAGAGCGCGCTATCTAACCCCTCGGGCGCGTGAACGCCTGACACTACCAGCATTGCGTAACTTTTTAATCTTTTTTTAGTATGAGGTAGAGATTTTATTTATTTAATTTCAATTTGTTTTTAAATTTTGTATTTGTTGATGCAACTACGCAATAAAAGTTACATGAAATACTGCAAAAACATTTTATTAAAGAAACAATTGCAAAAAAAGAAACCCAAAACATGTATCAGAATTAGTTGCGATGATCGTAACCCTCTCTACAGACCAGTCATTGCGCAGCGTTCGGAAAAGTGCTTCCTTTCATTTGTAGCGTATGCACGGCAGTCGCAGTTTTGCATATATAATGAGCTAGGAGGGCACATTTTCAAAAAATCATATCGTGAAAATTCAGCCATGTAAAAATACAAAAATGTAATATTATGAACGAGGAATGCTTTATTGTAATAATAAAAATCATGGAAGAATTTTTAATTGTTCAGAATTGAGAAATATTCGACTAGAAAAATTATCATCGTTGTACAAAAATAACGGTTTCCGAAAAAGTCCCTTTTCTAGCATTTAACGGAATTGTGCAGAAAAACTTGAATCATGTGTGTTTAGGTACATTATTAATCTACTCATACGCTATAGTCGTTTTTGCTGAAGCCACTCGAAACAGTCGGGGGCACCCTAAGTATCCGTCGCCGTCAGCGTTAACATTCTCGGTAGAAAAATCCGCCATTACCCGCTGGTCTAATGGGAGCCCGAATGTGATTGGTCAGGATGTGCAGCGTGCCAAGCGGTCAAGCGTGCCAACTGACTAATCAGCTACTACGTAACAAAACGCAAGGCAACCATGGTTTGGCACGATTCCCTGCTCCGGTCATGCAATCTACGACAAGAAACCGGTGCCCGACTATTATTCGTTGTTATGATGTTTGGCCGGGTTTAGCTTCAGTTCTTTGGAAGGATCTGTATCTTTACGTCGCAGAAACCAAAACTGGCATAAACGAAATATAATTTTCATAACAAAATTTCATAATTTTTGTCAAGAAGATCATCAAAAAACATGACAAAATAAATAGCGTCGTAAGAACAAGTAAAAACCACAAGGCCTTTTTCGACCAATGTTGACAGACTATAGTACCAGATATGCCCAATTTTTACCACTTTCGAAAATCATGAAAGAAATTCTAAGAACACGGGCTTGATCTTCAATGTCTAAGGAATCAAACCATAACACTCAAAACATAATTGAGAACATATTTTGAAGAAAAAGGGACAAAACATTACTAGAGAATGTGACCTGGGCCCAATTTCATGGAGCTGCTTAAGTAAACAATTTGCTTAAGCACGAAAATAGCTTGCTTATTTTACACATGTTACTGGCCAAAATTTCATGCCTTATACATTGCTTGTGACTGGTATTTAGCTGTTGTTTACTTAGCATAACAATTGAGTGTATAGTCTTGGCCGGTAGTCTGATTTTTCTAAGCAATGATTTTTTTGCTTAAGCAAAATTTTCTGCTTAAGCAGCTCCATGAAATTGGGCCCTGGGGTTGTTAACTTTCAACTTGAGGTATTTTGGATGACATAGTCCTATTTGCCAAGAGGTGTAGGGATATTTTTCAAGATTGATGCCCGGAAGCAGGGAAAATTTCACCGGCGTTGAGGTGTTTTCACTTGGAAGGAAACAAACTAGTAAGACTAAACTAAATAAACTCCCATAGGAACCAATGCTTTTGATAAATATTCAAAAATACTCACAAGTCTCAACCTCTTGAAAACCAATCAAACATGTTTACAGACGACTGAACTTTAGAATTCTTTTCATTTGTTGGCAGGTCAGCCGTTTGGAATTTTTCCTAACTACCCCAGAAGACAAAAAAAACACGCGAACAACAAAAATTTGTCTTTTCCCAAAACCGACTTGCTGCCAGCATTCGTGAAGCACTTCTCCACTTCCCCGGTCAAATAGGGCCAACTTTAAGGCCTTAATTTATCAAGTCTCCTCAAAAGTTGAAGCACAGAACCCATGTGTTGTGAACAATTCTTATATTTACGCAATCTATTAATAGCATGACCCCCAAAACGTTATAAATCAAAACAGTTATACTGTTTCATTGGGTGTTTCTTTTTTTCTTTTTTAACTTATATTTTTTTATTCACTTATTTATTTATTTATTTATTTGTATATATATATATATAAATAATGAGTAGGGTAGATGGCCTTAGCTTTCGATCCAAACCGGACCTTCTTCAGAGGCATATATATATATATCTATATATGTATATTCTTTTTTTGGGGGGGGGTCTCAACTTGTTTTTGGTTTGCTTCATTTATTGAATTGTTTATTTAATAATTTATTGATTTGCTTATAAATTTCTTCTTCCCTTTTCATTTAGTTATTTTTTGAGTCCCCATTCAGTATAGATACATGTTGCCGTCTGTTGTTTTCTCCCAGTCTGGTTGGGTGCACTCGTATTACTATACATTGTAAACTCACGGGGTTAAAGTACCAACACCGTACTAGCGCAGTGGGATAAGGTGCTGGGACTGTCTCAACACTTGGACCACGCGATCCAGGTTCGAATGCCGTCTGCACTAATATAGGTTCAAGGCCTTTTGCTGTCTGTGGCAACAGTGTGATTGGGATCTGCCTTGCTTCCTCCCCTAAGGTGTCAGGGCCCTAGTGGCTAGGCAGGGGAGACAGGGGAGGATATGCTGCTGGGTCAACCGCCACAAATAAGGGAACTATATCGTTGTCCGTAGGGGGCGCAGAGCGCGCTATCTAACCCCTCGGGCGCGTGAACGCCTGACACTACCAGCATTGCGTAACTTTTTAATCTTTTTTTAGTATGAGGTAGAGATTTTATTTATTTAATTTCAATTTGTTTTTAAATTCTGTATTTGTTGATGCAACTACGCAATAAAAGTTACATGAAATACTGCAAAAACATTTTATTAAAGAAACAATTGCAAAAAAAGAAACCCAAAACATGTATCAGAATTAGTTGCGATGATCGTAACCCTCTCTACAGACGGGCTGTTTACCGGAGGGTTACGAGGTGTTGTGCTCGAGATTCGACCAAAAGTGCAATTTCGACCAATGTTGACAGACTATAGTACCAGATATGCCCAATTTTTACCACTTTCGAAAATCATGAAAGAAATTCTAAGAACACGGGCTTGATCTTCAATGTCTAAGGAATCAAACCATAACACTCAAAACATAATTGATAACATATTTTGAAGAAAAAGGGACAAAACATTACTAGAGAATGTGACCTGGGCCCAATTTCATGGAGCTGCTTAAGTAAACAATTTGCTTAAGCACGAAAATAGCTTGCTTATTTTACACATGTTACTGGCCGAAATTTCATGCCTTATACATTGCTTGTGACTGGTATTTAGCTGTTGTTTACTTAGCATAACAATTGAGTGTATAGTCTTGGCCGGTAGTCTGATTTTTCTAAGCAATGATTTTTTTGCTTAAGCAAAATTTTCTGCTTAAGCAGCTCCATGAAATTGGGCCCTGGGGTTGTTAACTTTCAACTTGAGGTATTTTGGATGACATAGTCCTATTTGCCAAGAGGTGTAGGGATATTTTTCAAGATTGATGCCCGGAAGCAGGGAAAATTTCACCGGCGTTGAGGTGTTTTCACTTGGAAGGAAACAAACTAGTAAGACTAAACTAAATAAACTCCCATAGGAACCAATGCTTTTGATAAATATTCAAAAATACTCACAAGTCTCAACCTCTTGAAAACCAATCAAACATGTTTACAGACGACTGAACTTTAGAATTCTTTTCATTTGTTGGCAGGTCAGCCGTTTGGAATTTTTCCTAACTACCCCAGAAGACAAAAAAAACACGCGAACAACAAAAATTTGTCTTTTCCCAAAACCGACTTGCTGCCAGCATTCGTAAAGCACTTCTCCACTTCCCCGGTCAAATAGGGCCAACTTTAAGGCCTTAATTTATCAAGTCTCCTCAAAAGTTGAAGCACAGAACCCATGTGTTGTGAACAATTCTTATATTTACGCAATCTATTAATAGCATGACCCCCAAAACGTTATAAATCAAAACAGTTATACTGTTTCATTGGGTGTTTCTTTTTCTTTTTTTTAACTTATATTTTTTTATTCATTTATTTATTTATTTTTTTATTTGTATATATATATATATAAATAATGAGTAGGGTAGATGGCCTTAGCTTTCGATCCAAACCGGACCTTCTTCAGAGGCATATATATATATATATATCTATATATATATATTCTTTTTGGGGGGGTCTCAACTTGTTTTTGGTTTGCTTCATTTATTGAATTGTTTATTTAATAATTTATTGATTTGCTTATAAATTTCTTCTTCCCTTTTCATTTAGTTATTTTTTGAGTCCCCATTCAGTATAGATACATGTTGCCGTCTGTTGTTTTCTCCCAGTCTGGTTGGGTGCACTCGTATTACTATACATTGTAAACTCACGGGGTTAAAGTACCAACACCGTACTAGCGCAGTGGGATAAGGTGCTGGGACTGTCTCAACACTTGGACCACGCGATCCAGGTTCGAATGCCGTCTGCACTAATATAGGTTCAAGGCCTTTTGCTGTCTGTGGCAACAGTGTGATTGGGATCTGCCTTGCTTCCTCCCCTAAGGTGTCAGGGCCCTAGTGGCTAGGCAGGGGAGACAGGGGAGGATATGCTGCTGGGTCAACCGCCACAAATAAGGGAACTATATCGTTGTCCGTAGGGGGGCGCAGAGCGCGCTATCTAACCCCTCGGGCGCGTGAACGCCTGACACTACCAGCATTGCGTAACTTTTTAATCTTTTTTTAGTATGAGGTAGAGATTTTATTTATTTAATTTCAATTTGTTTTTAAATTCTGTATTTGTTGATGCAACTACGCAATAAAAGTTACATGAAATACTGCAAAAACATTTTATTAAAGAAACAATTGCAAAAAAAGAAACCCAAAACATGTATCAGAATTAGTTGCGATGATCGTAACCCTCTCTACAGACGGGCTGTTTACCGGAGGGTTACGAGGTGTTGTGCTCGAGATTCGACCAAAAGTGCAATTTCGACCAATGTTGACAGACTATAGTACCAGATATGCCCAATTTTTACCACTTTCGAAAATCATGAAAGAAATTCTAAGAACACGGGCTTGATCTTCAATGTCTAAGGAATCAAACCATAACACTCAAAACATAATTGATAACATATTTTGAAGAAAAAGGGACAAAACATTACTAGAGAATGTGACCTGGGCCCAATTTCATGGAGCTGCTTAAGTAAACAATTTGCTTAAGCACGAAAATAGCTTGCTTATTTTACACATGTTACTGGCAAAAATTTCGAAAGCTTTGCTTCACTTATGAATTGTCTCTGATCCACCAAATATTGCAGTATATCTGTGTGCAGTCAACTCCGCAAAATAAACTAAATGAACTTTCAGACAATCCCGCGCAAATTGCTTGGGCCACCCATTCCCAACGTTACAATAAACATTCACTGTCGACATCCCCCCGACAATAAACATTCTCTCCCCATCCCCCCGTCCCCCCACAACAACATCCTTGCTGTTTTTTAACGCCCTACTCAGCAGTAAACGGACATTCAGTGTCTTTAGACAGTCATAGTCTTTTTAAAGCCTAACTTTGTAATTAAAAAACAAAAATCAACCTGAAAGAATTTCAGACATTCCCGGCCCAAATGCTTGGGCCACCCGTACCTAACGTTACAATAATATGGTGGCCCTGAAGGGACATCGCATATTGCAAACGTGTGCGCATACGTATGCAATTGCGTAGTTGCATCAACAAATACAAAATTTAAAAACAAATTAAAATTAAATAAACAAAATCTCTAAAAAAAGATTAAAAAGTTACGCAATGTTGGTAGTGTCAGGCGTTCACGCGCCCGAGGGTTAGATAGCGCGCTCTGCGCCCCCCTACGGACAACGATATAGTTCCCTTATTTGTGGCGGTTGACCCAGCAGCATATCCTCCCCTGTCTCCCCTGCCTAGCCACTAGGGCCCTGACACCTTAGGGGAGGAAGCAAGGCAGATCCCAATCACACTGTTGCCACAGACAGCAAAAGGCCTTGAACCTATATTAGTGCAGACGGCATTCGAACCTGGATCGCGTGGTCCAAGTGTTGAGACAGTCCCAGCACCTTATCCCACTGCGCTAGTACGGTGTTGGTACTTTAACCCCGTGAGTTTACAATGTATAGTAATACGAGTGCACCCAACCAGACTGGGAGAAAACAACAGACGGCAACATGTATCTATACTGAATGGGGACTCAAAAAATAACTAAATGAAAAGGGAAGAAGAAATATATAAGCAAATCAATAAATTATTAAATAAACAATTCAATAAATGAAGCAAACCAAAAACAAGTTGAGACCCCCCCCAAAAAAAGAAAAAATATATATAGATATATATATATATGCCTCTGAAGAAGGTCCGGTTTGGATCGAAAGCTAAGGCCATCTTCCCTACTCATTATGTATATATATATGTATATATATATATATATATATATATATATATATATATATATATATATATATATATATATATATATATATATATATATATATATATATATATATATATATATATATATATATATATATATATATATATATATATATATATATAAAATAAAATAAATAAATAAATAAATAAATAAACAAATATAAGTTTTAAAAAAAATTAAGAAACACCCGATGAAACAGTATAACTATTTTGAATTAAACGTTTAGGGGGGGTCATGCTATTAATAGATTGCGTAAATATAAGAAACGTTCACAACACGTGGGTTCTGTGCTTCAACTTTCTAGGAGACTTGATAAATTAAGGCCTTAAAGTTGGCCCTATTTGACCGGGGAAGTGGAGAAGTGCTTCACGAAAACTGGCAGCAAGTCGGTTTTGGGAAAAGACAAATTTTTGTTGTTCGCGTGTTTTTTTTGTCTTCTGGGGTAGTTAGGAAAAATTCCAAACGGCTGACCTGCCAACAAATGAAAAGAATTCTAAAGTTCAGTCGTTTGTAAACATGTTTGATTGGTTTTCAAGAGGTTGAGAGACTTGTGAGTATTTTTGAATATTTATCATAAGCATTGGTTCCTATGGGAGTTTATTTAGTTTAGTCTTACTAGTTTGTTTCCTTCCAAGTGAAAACACCTCAACGCCGGTGAAATTTTCCCTGCGTCCGGGCATCAATCTTGAAAAATATCCCTACACCTCTTGTCAAATAGGACTATTTATTTGTTAGTGCCTATGTCATCCAAAATACCTCAAGTTGAAAGTTAACAACCCCCAGGGCCCAATTTCATGGAGCTGCTTAAGCAGAAAATTTTGCTTAAGCAAAAAAATCATTGCTTAAGCAAAAAAATCATTGCTTAGAAAAATCAGACTACCGGCCAAACACTCAATTGTTATGCTAAGTAAACAACAGCTAAATACCAGTCACAAGCAATGTATAAGGCGTGCAATGTACGTGTGCGCACATATTCGCGATTTGTTTCACGACATTGCATACGTGTGCGCACACGTTTGCGATATGCGATGTCCCTTCAGGGCCACCATACAATAACCATACAATAACCATTCCCTGTCTCACATTAAACATTCTCTCCCCCGTCCCCCGTCCCGCCGCTCAATGTTGACTGGAACGCAGAAGACCGTGCAACAATGTGATTCAACATTGAAAGGGGGCAGGGGGGCCCAACGAGATATGGCCGGGATTGTAGATATACCAATTGATGGTGGTCAGTTTCTAATACAAATTCGGTACTGTATAAATATACGTGAAACTTCTCTACAGCCCACACAAGGGCGAGACATTCTCGCTCAATTATCGCATAGGCAGCTTCCCTAGGCAATAGCTTTTTGCTAGCGTAGCAGATTGGGAATTTCACACCATTCTCTAGCATGCATTAGGACAGCTCCTAATCCCACATCGGACGCATCTGTACGCAATATGTATGCCTTGTCCTGGTCGGGTAAACGCAGAATTGGCGCGGATACAAGACGCTCTTTCAGAGTCTTGAATGCATCTTCCTGTGCCTCATTCCAACATACATTATTAGGCTGCCCTTTCTTTGTCAAATCGGTAATTGGCGCGATATGCCTTGTCCTGATCGGGTAAACGCAGAATTGGCGCGGATACAAGACGCTCTTTCAGAGTCTTGAATGCATCTTCCTGGGCCTCATTCTTTGTCAAATCGGTAATTGGCGCGGCGATAGCTGCAAAATTTGGGATAAATTTGCGGTAATAATTCGCCAAACCAATAAAAGAGCGGATTTGTTTCTTCGTTTCAGGGCGCTTTGCCTCAAGTACCTGCTTTACTTTTTCTGGCTTTGGTTTAATTCTACCATCACCCAGCACATGTCCCAGAAACTCCATTGACTCAAAAGCAATATTACATTTACTTGGTTTTGCAGTGAGTCCTGCACTGCGTAACCTTTCTAGTACTCGTGAAAGTGTGTGTACATGTTCTGACCAATTTAAAATGTGGGTGTTGTTGGGGTTTTTGTTGTTGTTTTTTTGCATCCTACTGTTAAAGGGTCCTGAATGAGATCCAATGTCCTTGTCATTTTAATTACATGCGCATTACTGCACTCTTACGTCGATTCATAAATAATAAAAAAGATATTGCATAAACAAAAACAAATAAATATACAGATATATGTATTTGTTTTTGAGTGTACTTAAACTAAGACCCCTGCATGTTTTGAATGGACAAAACATCCTTTCAATTTTAGAAGGTTTCAATAAGACGATAATTACTCTTAAAATCTTCAATTATGAAAGTGAATTGAAGTTGTCATTAAGACGCAAGATTTAACCATCTATTTGGTGTATATAAGAATCGCTTCAGAGCCACACAACATTTTCAGAGCTGTCTTTCAGCAATTTCACATCACGTTGGTTAAACTATTTTTTACCAATAAGAGATAGAAGGAGCATATTTTAGTACAACATGAAGATTCCATTTTTCATTTTACTGTGTATGATCGCGTCATCAGACTGGGTGTCAAGTTACTTCACTCCGGAAAAGGTAAAATAATTCAGATATAGTGTAGGACCGCATCACTTTTTGGCTCTTATCTTCCCAGGTTGGTTTAGATGTCGATGGAAACTCTCACTGATAGCTGAATCAAAACTATGTAAACATAGTCGTGTCACTCCTACACGATCTTACCACGGTCTTTCATCTGAAGTTCGAATGTCAAGTCGGACTAGAATGTCACAAGTACATTGGGACGTCAGTCTGTACTTCATTATAATTATTAGAGAACTTCCACGTCTAAATTTTAACATTCCTACTTTGACGGCTCTTCGCAGGTTTTTGTTTGTGATTGTTTTGTTGTAGACCAATGACTGCAAGTTACTTTCAAGGATATTCTGGTTTCCATCAAATATTTTGTTTTCGTTTTAAATTTTACCACTCAATTTTTTTTTCTTCCGGTAGATAAATTACTAAACAGAGAGATTGTCATCATTATGACCCTGCATCAGATGGGGCACAATTATTGGATATCATTTCTCTAATGAGTTGTAAATTGTATTAAACTCTCACACCCTTCATTCATTTCTTTGTTTTTGGCGGAACACAATCGGTGCACTGTTATGCTTATTACTACTTTAATGTTCATGCGCTTGTGATTAAACTAAGATTAAACTAAGACTGACGAAGAAACCAGATTAGTTGCATGATAATTTGTTTGTGTGATCATAAGGTAAAGGGGGAAATAACAGTTCAAAAGTTACGCCCCCCAAATTGTTTTAATGTTTACGTTTAACATGCAAAATTGCGTGTATACCTAATTTTCCATAGCGGGGAGATGAAGACGCCAACGGGCAAGGTAAAGTTAAGCAACTACCAGAGGAGTTGCCTAGTAAGGGCACACAGCAGTCTGATATGAAGTTTTCATCTGAGCAACAAGTTGAGATTGATGCTCAAATTGAAGACAATAAGAGAGGAAGGACAAGGAGAAAAGCCTTGGCTGATGTGAGTGCCCGTTGGCCAAAGGGAATAGTTCCTTACGTAATTTCTTCTGATTCAAGTAAGTCAAATACAAATTAATCGGCATTATTATAATATTTGTTGTGCTTTTTGTTTGTTTGGTTGTTTGTTTGTTTGTTTGTTTGTTTATTTGTCGTTGTTGTATAGTTGTTGTTGTTCTTACGTGCGTGCTAACACATTAACCCTTGTTTAAGCTCCTCTATTTGGTGAGCCCGTGGGCCTATAGTAGACGCCTTTTGCAGATCCAGCAATGACTATTAATAATTATAAGGAATTAATTATGTCCACCAATTTTAACGCTTATTGTGCATGAACACTATTACCCAGTATAATTGGGTGCATGTATTTCATTACTTTATATCTCAGCTCACTGAGAAGTTTTAGTTGTAGCTAACAGTCATAAAAACCACATTTGCCCTCACAGGTACCTATTCTTCCCAAGTTTCGTGACTGGGGTTTGAACCAACACCCAGATGACATTAATTTCGAATAGCTTGAGGAATGCATACTACAAACACTTTTAAGTGTTTTGATTTTCTTGATGTACCGTTTTATTTATATATAAATATAAATTCATTTGTTTATTTATTTATTTTTACCACCAGCTGCTAACACTGCAGTTATTCAGAGTGCATTTGACCTATGGGAGTCCGAGACATGCATCAAATTTGTGGCTTATACCGAGAATCAGAAAGCAGAACTCGGCCATGACGTCCATCTGGTGTTCAAGAAACTAGACGGGTATACAAATCGTTTTGGGTTTATGTCATAATAAAAACAAAAATAAATTAAAAAAAGATTCTAGCTGGTATCCATCTGATAAATTTACAGCAGCCTCAGAAGTAAACAAACTTATTAACTTTGTATTATTTTGTAAATAGGACTTTGAATGTATTGCTTTTAGTGTTAAGTCACTTCTGTATGGTAGGCCTAGTGTGAAAAATTCAGTGGGCCTAAAGGCCATACCAAAAAATAACCCAACAAGGGGGAGGGGGTGGGGTGAACTTAATGCTTTGAACATTGTAAACACAATATTCAAAGTGACACTCAAATAATACTAAACTAGGTGTTTCCTTCTTTTTTTCAGGTGTTGGAGTTGGGTTGGAATGCGGAATGAACCGGAGCAGGAGATCTCAATTGGTGCAGGATGTGAACACGTTAGGAAATTTTGTAAACAACTTTTTAGTTAAAACACTCGATGATGCCATGGTATTGTTTTGAACAGTTTGTTTGTAAAAATAAATCATCTCCGCCAAAATTTCGGTTAAAACATTATTCTGGTACTGTCACTAAGCGTTAAAGAATGCCTAGATCTCAAAAAAAAAATAATAATAATAATGATAATAATTTTTGTTTAAAGAATCACATCGTATGAATTTAAGTTTAGGCTACAATTTGCTCAGGAGTAAAGGCTATTCAAGGAAATAGGGATTTACTAAATGCTTTTTGTTCCAAACCAGACATTCACATGATAGTTTGTTGAGAAAAGAAATGTTCTGAGACATTTTCAGACAATCTCTCATCACTTTGATATATGTCCTTCTTGTGGTAATGAAACAAGTACTAAATCCAGAAAAACTGGTATACTAAACCCAAAATTATAATAATCAACTAAAGCAATGTATTATCATTCATTGTTTAGGCCTACTCATGATATTATTTATTCTGCTTTTTGATTTTACAGACTGGTACCATCGCTCATGAGATTGGACACGCCATAGGATTTCATCATGAGCAGTCCAGGCCAGACAGAGACAACTACATTAGCGTTCTGTATTCCAATGTGCAAGACAACAGGGCGGGCAACTTTGCCAAGTACGAGGCTGCAATTAGCAACTACGACGTTCCATATGACATACATTCAATTATGCATTATGATGGCACCGTTAGTGTAGTTTTTCACTCGTAAACCCAAAAGTAAAACATGTTCTCATGTATAGTTTATGTACAGTAAAAAATATGGTTCATTAATGGAACGTACTGGAAAGATCCGTTCACGAGTGTATTTCTCTTGTTCTCAACCGGTTCAAATCAATGTTTAAAATGTGTGAAATGTTTTCAATTTACAGCGTACACAGTTTTGTAGTTTTTCCTGCAACAACACATAGGCCTACACGATTAGTTCATACCGAAGCAAATTCTTAGGAGAAACATTTCCATCAGCAACAATGTTATAGTTGTGAAAATAGTTTTTTTACGACCCAAAAAATCAAAATTTTGTGGGGGGGGGGTAATTTGATTGATTGCCGATGAACGTGCACAGAATGATCGATTTTTTGTGTGTGTTTTCACTAACTCAAGACCACCAAATTTGATAATGTTCACAGTTTGGTTTTGTGATGAGTTTCTTGAAATGTTACATTTTCTCAGACACCATTTCGAACAGAAGGCTTTTCAGAGGGCAAAAATTCAACAAGCTCATTTTAGCCCTAAGCCGCCTAATTATTTTGATACAGCACTAGGGCATGTGAGCAATTTATTTGCTGAGCCTTATCGACCAAATTCATCAATTTAAAAAAAAATAGGTCTACCACTTTTAGGTAATTATTTGATGTTGGTGAGTTTCGCATGTTGAAGATCTGTGTTTTCTTTTCACAATATGCCCACAGTATTTTTCCAAAACTGGCTTGCCAACCATGATCACCAAGGAAGTGTTTGACCAGTTTGCGCTCGGGCAACGGGAGTATTTGTCATTTTATGATTCTCTTCTGGCAAATCGTATGTATAACTGCATATGTAAGTATGTGTTCTTCATTTTGGGAGAATTTAGTTTCATCCACATTATTTCTAGCATTATTCCGTGCGATTGTTATGAATGTGTGCCTAATGTAATAATAAAGGAAGTGTTTGACCAGTTTGAGCTCGGGCAACGGGAGTATTTGTCATTTTATGATTCTCTTCTGGCAAATCGTATGTATAACTGCGTATGTAAGTATGTGTTCTTCATTTTGGGAGAATTTAGTTTCATCCACATTATTTCTAGCATTATTCCGTGCGATTGTTATGAATGTGTGCCTAATTTAATAATAACACTGTGTGTACATGTATACTTATACTGCAGCAACACATGGACATGACACACGGTAGTGTGACTAGTAATTGTTTCAACGAATTAAGAAACTCTTTAAAAACTCCAAGCTTACAATTTCACGAAAGTTCTAAACTCACCTTGTGGTGGCACTTGGTCATGTCCAGGCTTTTTCACTTTAATGCTCAAGCTTTATTAACTCAGAAGTGTTCAGTTTCAACGTTGCAGCAAGTCCCCAAAACAGACAACGTGAAAGTTCACATTTGCATCATGGCGCTTGGGTGTCACGTGGTCTGTTTATTTTTGAGAGCGCCCTCTTTTGCTCGTTAAGGTTAAGTCGGCGCCGCGGTAGGATAAACTTCGTCAATACCTCATTGATAATCTTTTGCAAGACGAGACGAGCAAGGGATGCATTTTGCCTTTTTAACTGCTCACTCACTCTATGAAAAGTTTCTGAGACCAGAATTGTTTTTGTAAATCATGATACTAGCATGAACGTGACAGCATCAACACAATTTCAACAGACTATGCATAATTCTCTCCACCCACTCTTCACTTTTTCTGACTCTGTAAAAGCTATTGAAAAAATGAGATTTGTTTTTAAATAAATTTTGTGCGTACAGTGTCACAAGCTCGGTAGAAAGGATGCAGTCAAACATTACTCAATACTCAAGCATGTATATGAATAGCACACTTTGCTTTTAGAACCAAAATCGCATTCACAAGTTTCGCGAATGTTTGAACCTTTTTTCCCTCTCAGCTGATTGTGATCCTCAGCTGACGTGTGAGAATGATGGCTATAAGTTAAAGTTGAATGACGTCTGCAAATGCCACTGTAAGCCTGGCTACGCCGGCGTTAGATGTGAAGAGGACAACACTGCTACGTTACTAAGCTCCAAATGTGAGACTTTGCTGACCGAAGCAACTGGAGTGATTCAATCTCCCAAGTATCCTGCTAACTACGATAACAACGTGAAATGTGGATGGTTGATCCAGGTAAGCTACAACGTCCTTGGTGTTATTATTAATGCGATTTTGTTATGTTGCATAATGCCTCATAAGTGAACTTAATCACTGTAGCTCGCAGGAAACCTGTAAACAAGGGTGCTTGTTATAATATGAACCAGAAACACCGGGGTGACCCCTATTCTGCCACGATAAGTGTTCTGGGTTCTTTTAAGTGCACCAATCAATTGTACATGGGACCTACAGCGTCCGAGGGACAAGTCAATTATGCTAAAGTTTCTTGCTCGAGGACGCAAGTGCCACAACCAGGACTCGAACCCACACTCTGTTGATCCCAAATATTGAGTCAGCTGCCCTATTCACGAGTCAACCGTCTTGACTATCCATCGCATCAACAGTGAGCATAAAAACTGTATAATGAAAGTAAATGGTGTTATCACGTCTTCGCTTGTGCTTTGTTTCAGGGTGGTGATGGAACGACAATAACTTTAACTTTTGACGATTTTGATGTGGAACAAGCCACCCCATGTGTGTACGATTCACTTGCTGTGTACGATGATAGTATGTTCATCAGCACCAAAAAGTAAGAACCTATATAGATTCAAATGATTTCATTAGTTCTAATCAAACGTTGAAGAAAACTGTAGGATAAAGTTAAATTCAGTTCATCTAAATATTGCAGAGTCAACAGCAATTACTGATTGTGAAGATGAAAAGTACACACGAATAATAGTATTCGAAGTAATTTTGTCTCGGAGAAATTAATATTTTCGTCCTTTAAAAAAGTTTGAGGAAACTGAAGGGTAGTGCTGAATTTACTTTTAAATAGTACTGTACAGTTACTTACTATACTTGTCGAATTTGGCAATGATAAATTACCACTTCTGTTTTAAACTAGTGCATCTTTTATTTTGTAATTTCTAGGTTGTGTGGTTCATCAATTCCAGCGCCTATTACATCAAAGTCTAATCAGATGCTGATCTTCCTAACTACAGACGAGTCTGAAGGCAGGAAAGGGTTTAGTGCCAGCTACGTCATTAATCCATGTGCGCATTGACTATGAACCCCTTTTTTCGGTGTTGGGTTCTCTTGAGTCTTTCTTTAATAACTTCTTTATGATTCGCCATCTTATTTTATTAAACCTTTAGTGAGTCTTTTCCTTGATAGAGTATTCCCACCAACCTCTATCGAGTCAAGATCCTGGATCTGCCAATGCATAAAGCAAACTTGAGCGCAAAAGGCGAACTGCATTATCAATTGCATGGAACTTATCGGTTGATCGAATAATTCTGCGTCGAAATCGCATGATCTTTCTTCTGGAGTTTTATATTTTGTGACGACTTGACTTGACCGAAAAAAAAAAACTGTTTGACGCGTCGAAATCCCTTGACCTTTCTTCTGGAGAGTTTCACATTTTTGTGACGACCCTCTTGTCATTATCTTGTTTTTTACAACAAAAAAGTAATAATGTTAACCATGACACTTTTTAGTTACTCGAAATAAGTGAAACTTTTTCCTCGTCGGTTGATCATCTTAGTTTATATTTTGTACTTGGAGAAAAGAGTGACGATAACTTTCATTCAGCCATAAATCCTCTACTCCTTCATAACATGCAGGTAAAGGAGTATGCGGAGGAATATTGAGTGGGGATTCTGGTTGCCTTGCATCGCCCAGCATTGGTGCTGGTAACGATGATTGTACCTGGACAATCCAGGTATGCCCCACCATTAAAATAACCATATGTATCTATAAGACAATTCAGTGATTTCTGAGGACACTTTTGGAAACAAATAACGAAAATGTCCAAGCTGCTGAATTATCTACACATTTTCAGTTTTAGAAACAGAAGTGTTTGGGGGTTTTTTTATCCTAAAAGAAAATTGTCAAATTATAAACAGATCTTAAATTCACAATTGTTTGTGGTGCGTTTGAAACCATGGTGTGACACTTTCTTTTTCAACGTGAATTAAAGATGCCATGTCCGATTTGTGGCTAATTTGACAAAATTATTTTGCCTTAAATTTTGAATAGCATGGGCTATTTTTTATAGATTCGAGAAAGTCATACGCTCTCATTTAAGGTATTATTGTCGGGATCCAAACATTATCTCACGCCCATCAGAAAGGTACAAACAACTTTGCATGCAACTTGTGCCTTGTCCGTGGCATTTTATTTGGAAGTTCTGAAATATAGTTTGAAACAGCATCATCTGCAAAAATCCTTAAAAAACAACAACAAACAAACAAATAAACAAACTATAATCGGCAAAAATTGGGCCCAGCAACTTTAACGGCCCTGGGACACTTCCTCTGCTGGTCATTATACACTGTAGTATTTACTCGAAAGTGAAAGTCTTCCAGATTAGGTATTTATTTTTGCTCATTATTTTTGCCGCACTGGGGACAAAATATTATTGTTTTGGCTTTGACGCAACTCTTTAACAGTAAACTTGAACTACCCCCTATTTATAGTATACCTCTTTCACAACCCATTTTATAACCCAACCCTATAAAACAATTTGTTGTGGAAGTCTTTTCTTCTCACAAGTGTGCCTTACTTGTTTCTAACCCAATTTCGCATGCTCTTTTCGTTCACTGCAACATCAGGTTGGTGAAGGGTTACACGTTGCTTTGGATATCTTTGAATTAGACCTAAATTGCAACAGCGAGTCCCTTGCAGTTGCCCTGTCAGACGATGCTCTTGTCCGACCGGCCATGTAAGTACAGGCATAGGCAGATCCAGGTTGTGGTTGACTATAACTGGGATAATACGTCTTCCCGTATTGTTCAAAGATACACAATTTTGAATATTATTATAAGCTTTTGAGAACCTTAGAAAAACACAACTTGTCGTTCTAGGGAACGTTTAGAAAATAACATTAGAATAAGCATTTTTTTTTTTTTTTTTAAAATCCTTTATGGATCACTATAACTAATACTGTGTTTTCCTCACATTAAAACATGAAGAATGTTTTCATTGCACGCGTTCTCTATGAGTTGTAAAACCTCTCCTAAGTTGTGAATTTTTGGCAAGTCCGAAAAAAACGAAAAATCAAAGCGATGTTTTTTTACATGGAAAGTTTGTTCCTTGGTCGTCATGGTTTCAACCTTCTGCAAAAGAAAGTTACTTTTGAGTGGACACCAATTTATACCTTATTTTCTCTTTTTTATATAGGATTTGTGATACAACCTCACCTGACGGACCGATCGTATCCATTGGCAACCGAATGGCTGTGCGACTGAGGACAGACAGCTCTGAAGGAAGTGGTAAATTTGCCGCTTCATATCGAGCTGTTTCGACCGCTTTGTAGAATATAGAGACATTGGAGCTGACCATTTCCTTATTGTGGCGACATACATTGAACTAAACCATAATTGATTTACAATAATATTATCTTTGAAAACCTTTACGATTTGTAGTCGATTACTTGATTTAGAATATAGGCCTATTGTGGGAACTCACTGATTACAAATTGATTGCAAATCCGTTAGAGAACAAGAATGAAACGGTCAAAATCTGTTTATTCCAACATTTTGCACATCGGTATTGCGTCAATGGTACACATGTAGCTGAACATTTTGGGATAATGGAATACAATGCAATACTGTTTGTACGATTCGTTCCGATAAGTTCTTCCAAACGTTTGGGTGATCACCAAAAGAAATCTCAACTGATGGAAACTTTATTGTACAACTTCGAGCGGAATGTTATTTGCCTCGGCCCTATGGTAGACAGAACGGTAAAGTTGATGGTACTAGTAAAATATTGTGTAATGCCTTATCAAGTTTAAAATTCTAAAGGTCGCAGGGTCTTATCTTTTGAATTGCATGAAGTCGTTATTTGAACAAAGTTTTCTGTGTAATCAAACATAAGTAAAGCATGAATAACAAAATAAAGCACAATATAAAAAGAAAACAGAATATGTGTGTAGGCCAATGTTGATTTGTTTTTCTTCAGTGTGTTTTGTAATGTTGTATCTCTCGGTAGGGCCTATTGAATCTAAATTACTCTCTTAAAAACGAACAGATACAGAAAGTGATGATAAACAGTAGCCTAAATAGATAGTTAATTTACTTGATTCTGTTTCACACAATGTTATCCGAATGGCTAGTTTCACTTCAGTGCTTAATCACGAATGCATGCAACCATGGGCTTAACTGTCCATAGCGAATTCTCATCAGACTGAAGAATGTCAAATGTGAATGGTTCGTGAAACGGGAGTCCCCTTGAAAACCCTTTCACAGGTGATAAAAACGTTTATGTGGGCTGTCTCTGTTTAAACACTAGATATAACAATTGCATTATAACGGCATGAGTAAAACCTTGAATCACCGTTTGATCAATGACGTGTCCCGTTACACTTTGTACTCTTATAGAAGATCATTTGCATACAAACCAATGTGCGGCTGCGTTAAATTACCTTCACGGTTGGTTGGTCAGGACCTACCATAATTAAAGAAAACCCGCTGCCTTGAATCGGAGTCTCGTTATTATGTGAACTTGACTTGGGTTTTGTTCACTGAAGACAATATTCAGAGTTTTCCGCTTGATAAAAACCAGAAATAGGAACGATAGAAAACTAAAAACGGTCAGAGTCATTTTGTTCAAAGGACTGGCATTCCTTCCTCCGTGGTTGGTGGTAGTTCGCCGTAAGTGGCGTGCTTTCAAACGCTGTTTGCAGCTAGTTCCAGACGATCGGCATCAGAGAACACACGCGTTTGATGTATCGAGAGAATTTGTCAATAAATACCGGTGAAATTAGTCAGTTTTTGATCGGCACTGTGGGCTACAGCTCAGTTCATCCAATTTACCGAGACGTTCTGTGGATATTTACCAAGGATATTTAAGTCGTTGTTGAGGAATTTACATCGGAGGGTGAGTTTTGGTGTTGCCTTTGAGGGCAATCGTTTGAAAAAGAATGTGGAATAGATCGGCCCATACTCTATGTGTTTAGTGTGCTGAGGAGAGGGCTTGTCTGGTACAACCATGTACAACAGTCATGACAGTGTGTTGTTGGTGGGGGCCGGGCTTGAATGCATACAATAGTGGTCAAAGATGCAGTTTCGGTCTGCTTGTTTTTGCTATCGCTTCTAATTTGTAAAGTGAAAGGAAGTGGGGTTTTTATTTAAAGGTGTCACTTTTACTATTGCAGATTGAATTGGATACTCCTGAGTCCTATTCTGAGTGAGTGATTGTAGTCTGTAACATTGTTACGTAAATAAAAGTACTATTTGTATTTCTACTTAGTTAGTACTACTAGTGTTAAAAACACTAGTCCACTACACTACGGTACAAGTTACAATAATATTAATTTATTATATCTATTTTTTGTTATACTTAGTATTGCCAATTATAATTTCAAAAGATCAGGACAGGAGCCATGTAATGTGAACATGTGACAGGTGTGATTGTAACATTATTACTTAAATATACAAACAAGTCTTAGTCCGAGTTAAACTGGACATGCTGGACCTATTCATTAACAACGCTTTTTTAACATTTTGACATTATCTGGCCTATGATGTAGTGTCCAAGTGAATGCTCGTGGTACCACTACAACTGTACAAGATTAAAAATTATACCTCAGTCAAGTTAAAAGTATACATAGAGGTTTTGGATTTAGGAGCAGTTTTTTGTCACTCCCTGCTTGGAGATTTTGAATCTGTAGTGTTAGGGCATTTGTACAGTGTACTGGCACTCAACAAACATAGTTGCAATAATATTAACCCGACGGTCACAGACAGGAGGATGGAGGGTTACGTTTATCGCAACAACAAAAAACACATGAGAGTTCACTTGGACCCTACATATGCAAGATAATGTCCAAATGTTAAAAAGCGTTGTTGGGACCAGTAACTCAGTCGGACTACATGTAATACAGACTGTACAATTTGTTGACTGCACTTGCTTCTGTCATCAGTGTTGTCAGTTTAAACTTCCTTTTTGTTATGGACAACGAAGGATTGTTTCCAATCAGCCTAAAGCAGACACAAGAGCCAGAGCTGTTCAATCTGAAACCCAGAGGGGGCAGAAGCTGTATGAGTGTTGAACAACTCAGCAGTCTTTGGTTAAATTTGAACTTGTAAACTTTCATGTTCATGACTGTACAGACATGTATGTACACGAACATCAATCGGATGTGTACTTGTAGATGTACATGTACCACTACATGTACACGTGTAGTTAGCCCTGGTAGGACACCAGTCTCCGTTGCACTGCACTGACACCCATGGTATAAAGTTTCTCTACACTGTGGATGAAATTTAAACCAATGTTTATATTTTTACCTGATTTTAGAACCTGAAATTTCATTCATATATTCTTCATGTCCATAAGTATGCTTTTGATGGGTCCACAAATAACAAGATCTACCCTTCCGATTGATGTGTGAGCTTGTGTGCGCATGCGCGAAATGTGTAGCAACTCCGAAAGACTTTTGCATCTTGACTGAAGCAAACAATTTTATTAGAATTAGTTTGGTATAGTTCTACATTTAATTTAAAACAAAGGTGCTGATACTGTTTTTTGTGATATAACTCAAACTAATCCATACCCTTTGGCCTTAGCAAGACGAAAATTCTACAATTATTGTGGGTGCGCATATGTGCAAGTTTTCACACACAGAGTCAGTATAGAAAGTTACAGAGACAAAAGCGTTGTCACCAAAGGATAGGGCCTAAAATGAATAATTCTCAACCCAGCAGTCTTGAAGTTTTGGAGATAAGGAATTTGTGTAGCAAAGCTTCAGCTTCCTGCATCAAGAATATGAACAATATTTTATACCCTGGACTCTGTCGCGTTGGTTACAATGGAAGAGTCTAACCTTGGCCAACCTGTAGGTGTGTCAAGTTAATCGTGGTATACCACTATACCAGTATAAAAATAGGTCAATAATATTTTATGAAGCTTGTCTACTGGCTTAACTATGTTATTAAACAACAATAATTAACTAAACTCACAAAATATACATTGTGTACTAAGAAAGAAAAAAAAACATATGTCATTAGTATAAATGTAAAGTACATCACAGACAGTAGCTTGTGCTGTAGGTCTTTGAATTTTTGCAATGCATTTGTTTTCATTGAAATGTCAATTGATACTTTTTTTCTGACCACTCTTGACTGACCATCATTGCCAAACTTCTTTCATAAAGTATGTATTTGACTCAATGGGAGGTAACATCTGAACCCATAAAGTGAAGCCATAATAATATTTTCTCGACAGAGAACAACAAATTCCAGTGCTTATTATGAGAATCTTTGTTGTCATTCGTTTGTCAATTGAGGGTTTTAATTGTGACATTGATATTATTAAAAGAAAAAGATTAACCTACAATGTACTCCAGAAGCTCAGAAAAATAACACCGCACTAGAGGCCTGGATTTTTTTTTTTTTAATACCTGTGTGAAGTATGTTTACATTGCAACATCAGGCACACAGTATACATTGTACACTGTGTACACTAATGTTGGCACTAAGGGAGTGAACCAAAATAACTAGTGACATGAAACTCATGCTCATTTCACTTAAAAACACTGATTATAAAAAAAAAACTATGTGTACATGTATGAAATGTGAAACGAATTGGTAAGATAAAGTCTAACTGGAAAAATTCGTTTGAGTATTGATTACAGCACAGGTATAATGCAGCTTTAACCCTCTTGCTGTCTGACCATTCAATACCATTCACTGTGGTTTTGAATGATAGATAAACTATGCCAGCCTGCAATATGATACCATGAGGGAATGCATGTACACAGTACACAGTTAGTTCTGTGCACAGTTGTGCCACCGTACACAACCTTGGCAGTCGAATGGTTTCAAATGGTTGGTCAACTCACTGGAAAATGTTGCCAAGAGTCACTGACAGTAGGAGGGTTAATGACCACATTGGGGATCCATGAATTTTGTTCGAAATAGTGGTCGTTCGGTAATGCGATTTATTTGCAGCGCCTCAAACAAATTCAGACAAGTTCCAAGATGGCATCCGTGCATAGTGAGGGCTCCATAAAGTACACCCTCTTTTGACCTATGATGTGTTTCTCGCACCTTCTGGTATGAACATCACGCTCTCATGTGGAAATGTGGATTCAAAATGTGCATCTTCGGGATATCAGTTGATCAAAAAGTTAGAGTTTCAAATCCCTAGATGACAGTTGGCTTTCCCCTTTTCCATGAGAAAATACATGTAATGCCTGTCTGTCATTCTAAGCAGTTTAGCATATTGTTCAACATTAAATGTTATTTTGAGCGTTAGTTGAAGACATTCTTCTATTCCAGTGATTGCACATCAGTGCCGGCCAGATGTTTGGCATGTTTTGTGCACAAAAGTGGGGAGTCAAAGGTAATTTTTGTTATTTCGGTGTTTGGTATACATGTAGCTGTGTTCTACTGTATTTAAAATTCTTTTTGTCAAACATGAAACAATTTTTTCAACTTTACACTTTCATAACCAGGGTACTACCGTAGTTACTATATACATGTACATTACAAAAGCATTCAATCTTTTTAAAATTACGTTTATTTGGAAATACATGACAGGAAAAGGATGGTCCCCAAATTTTCCCATTTGGAAACGATGTGATCTGTGCAGTAAGAGTATAGTGTGACTGTGCTAAACTCAAGTGGTACTAAGACATGTTGCTATTGACTGTAGTGTCAGGGGGAATACAGATTCTCATAATTAACTGAAGTCACCATCTACAAGATAGTATGCTTTTCAGATTTTGCAAAATTTACACTACATTTGAGGTGATAGACCAATACCTCTTTGCTCAATTCACATTAATTTAAACTTTAAAACAAATTTAGAATAAAATGTCTACACACAACACAATGTAAATATTCTATAGTGTACACGTCTACACTTGATAGATAGTCTGACTACCAAGGGCTGTACAATAAAAATAGAGAACAGATAACGCATTGCACAAAACATACGGGTGCAGACAATTATAAACAAGACATGCGCAGCGTATGTGTTTTTATAATGAAATGTCAACATTGTGGAATGCATTTTTAAAGCCGTGGCTGTCCTACATGCTGTATGGCCTTACTCATTGTCCATATTATGTTCGTCACACTATTTTTCAACTCGTTTGAATGGAACGCTGTCATTACACACTGTGTTAGGGTGGAGTCATTTTTATTGTATTGATCTTATCATTGTTCAAATTGGCATATGGACCACAGCGTCATAATATTCTATGGTCTAAATCTACGTACCAACTCCATACTGCTTGGGTACACAAATATACCTGTCACAGACTCACAATACATGACATGTGTGACTCATGTAAATTCGCATACTTCAGTGAAGTGTCACCATGAAGAGGGGGTTTCCTGTTGATACATGTAGGTCCAAAATGAAAACAAGTTGAGAGCAAAGTGAATCATCTTATAGGCCTAAGTTTTTGCAGGGGCGTTACTGTAAATGTAGTCCATACCCCTGCACTTTGTCATCCTTTCTGTCAACATCAGGGATAAAAATACCCACTGGGCCCACAGCCAAAGTCCAGTAATTTTAACATTTGGCCAGTCACCTCAACACTGAAGTTTGGTGCTTTGGTTCAGCAGTGTTCCAAAATGAATACTTTTTAAGATCTGACTGAATTTGCAGGGCTTTGCAGTGCTTCGACTTCAAGAAAATCTCCAGTAGAAGATACATAGTAGGTAATTGTAACGCTGCACTTTGGCTTACACTACGGTAGTGTTAGCCAGAGGGCTGTCTGGGTGTCCTTTGTACAGTACACCCTGTTTTAAATTTAGACACCCTGTTTGATTGTGAGCGAACAATTTGGACAGCCATTTTTTTTTATTTCCACCAAATTTTGACACCTTTTTACCAAATCTTAGCTTAAACTTTGCTTAGTAAAGGGCACCTTTTGAGGGAATTATTATGAATACAAATTTCTACTGGAACATTTCAATGGGTGTAAAGGCATGGGGGCAATCAGGCCTACTAAGGGAATTTCTAAAAATACTACATGTTATTACTATGATTTGCATCATAATAATTGGAATCATCACCATTATATACTGAGTCTACATTACTCATCAGCGTTTCAAGGTTTTTCAATGGCTCTTAGACAATGGTACATGTAGAAAGTAACTTGATTTAAGTGTCAAGAACTTGCCCCAAAGGTCACCACTTCCTGAGCAGACCAAAATGAGACAATTCCTGGAAGTAAACATGGGAAGGTCAATGCTGAAGAATGACAGACTCATGGTTGTGTTGGAAACAATGCAATACTTTGATCAGTGGTTGCACTGCTCTTGTTTTTACTGACCTGTACATGTAGTGTTTTTACTGAATGTGAAGCTTCACACCATTGATGCATCCAAGTTATGGATAATATCATTACAGCACATGTAGGTATACAGTGTTTGCCCATTCTTTTCAGGCCTGGATTTGCACACATGTACATGTACACAAAGGCCACAGATGCCATGGCCTCTGCTGCCCCTGCCTTTTCTTGGCCTTTCTTGGTGTTCCTTCAAAATATTTTCAGAGGCTTTGAATGGAAGTGCCCTTTGCAAAATGTAAATGGCCTTGCCCGCTCAAAAGTGAAACTCAGGCTTAATATGCATTGAACTGTCCATGTGGGTTACTGATGTGTACTGGAATCTGCTGTCACTTACATTACATGTACATAATTTGATATTGGACTACACAACACTACATGTACAGGTCAGTAAAAACAAGAGCAGTGCAACCACTGATCAAAGTATTGCATGTTAGGGGCCATTCAGAATATTAGTCAATGTTCAAAAATGTTGATCTTTTTCAAAACTGTGGGTGGGTCAAAAGAACTGAAAATTTAAAACTAATAGGAAACAAATTTTGAAATTATATGAAATATAATACCCAGCGGCCCCTTTCAGATTGGCTGCCAGCATGTCTGTCAATGGTCAACCTTGTGTCAATGCCAACCTTCGCACCTGATGGGGAGATAGGATGAAGGACCCTTCGAACATGATAGGGATGAGATTGGATACATTTTACTACATGTATGTAGTTTCATACTGTACATTTCGCGTACCCTAGTCAATAGCGTTCTTGTAAATAAGGAGACTGAAAGACCATGCCATGCCCAGCCATGCTAATTGCCATAATTTAAGTATTTTTTTTTTAGGTTCATAAAGGGTTCCATTAAATTCAATGCACAGAATGCACACGTGTGTACACAACGCAATGCACGTGTGTATACACTGTATGCACAAAAGGAAATTGCCTTGACCACACTAGGGGAAAACATTATTTTACAAATATTTTACACAACTTCAAATGAGTTTCCTGTTGCGTTACATGTATGGGATTGTCGTACACAAAACTGCTGTTTTCCGGTGAGTTTGTTATGCAGGTTGAATTGTTTTTTGGTGTATTGATTCATAATAGCACCTCCTAAAAATAATTTGTTTTGATTGTGTTTTGCTGAGATGTCAAACTTCTCAAAAACAAAAACCAAAAATGTTTAACTAAAAATGTTAAAAAATCTTAAGCTACATGTACTGACCTTATTTTGAAACGGCATGTAATCAGAAGCAGAAGTCTTTTGGACCTACATGTAATTTCCTCTTTTGTTTCAACTGTACAAACAGAGTTTGGGGAGCATTTAGGCCTATTGAGAATATCTGCTTCATTTTAGGCATTTCTCTGTTTTTTATGTGGACACTGTACATGATATAGAATAGTCAGCATTTAAAAGTTGAATTTTTGGGTGGGTTGGTCAAAACAATTTTGAAAAACGATTGACACTTGTTAACATTATGAATGGCCCTTTAAAAATTTCTCTGGATTTAAAGATGAATCAAAATGTTTTGGGGTGACTTTGGGAGAGAAATGAATTGAAATTAGATAAGAATGAAAGTATTAATGTTAGAGAAAATCTACAAAGTTGCAAAATACACCCTTGGGTTCTTTCGATCAGCAGCCGATGTACATCACACAGACAAAATACTGTACTGTACAGTGCACATTCCTGTTTTTGTAATTTGACACACACAAAATGGAGCACATCACAGCATTAACATTTATATTGTAAACACAATGGAAGCATTTATATACAACAGTACATGTAATTTTACTATAATGCAATATTACCCACTTGAGAAACAGTCAACAAGTTACTGTACACACCATACAGCAATACGTGTATCTGGGAACTTCATGATTGATGTCATTGAGTTCATTACATGATGCGTTATTGGGTTTCCGTTCTGTTGACATACAGTACTTTACAGGCGTGCACTGAAAATTTGTATTTCATTATAAATTTACAACTCCTGGGATCACATATTGCACATTGAACAATGTGGTACAATGTAAGACTTGATGTCATTGTCAAGCATGGTTTTAGCTAGAATTCACAGTTTATTTAGTGTCAAAAATTTACTGTAAAAATCCTAAATTGATAAGCAGGGTGTCTCATCTGGAATACTTGGCAATTAACTGAAATTCCAACCTAAAAGTTGTTTAATGTATGCAGACTCATTTTTAAGGAACGAGCACTACTTTTCCTGGAAAATTAGCACTCCTTAACATTTAAAGTGGATTTTAAACAACTTATTAAAAAAAATGTTTGAAACATTTATTTATTCACAGTAGGAAATGAACTATGGATCAGTGATGGTGTTTATAATTTGCTTTTTAATGATTGTAGCAATCTGCCATTCAAATCCTGCAATCCGGTACGTATAATTATGCAGTTACTATGGGGGCCTACATGAATCATCAGTTGGGTACAAAAAGTAGTTTCTGTGCTAAAATTCAATCATCATGAACAGCCAGACTTTCAGGTTTCCTTCCTTTGAGGGACTATTTGTTCTTCAGTGTATATAAAATGGTCTGTTAATATCTTGGGTTTGGGTGAGTGGGTGGGTGGGTGGGTTAAAACATTCAAAAAAAGATCAACAATTTTTAATATTGATTATTCTGAATGGCCCCTTACTGAACAGTAATGAGAATAGGGATGGCTACATGTCTTGTGACTTGTGATATATCCTCACCTTGACTTATGGTATGATTTGTGTACAGCTATGACATTGACGGACATATTTCACCTTCATGTACTTGGGTTGTACACTGCTCTGCATACAATGTACATGTACATACGTGTTATTGTGTAACTGTGCATGGACAATACTTTTCTAGTTGAAAGTAAACATGCACCCACACAGTGCATGGTTTGACCCCTTGCAGATGCGGAAGGCAACGCGCAAAAAGCGCTTTCACCATTTCTGCCATTTTGGGAGTCAATTTCTTCATGTACAATTTGACTCCCCAAATGGCGGACAGGATAGGTGCGTGTGCAATGAACGTCCTGTAGTGGCAATGGCATGCTTTATTTTATCAGCAAAGCTACATTGTAATAGGCCCCTAGGCCCAATTTCAGCTGCTTTTAAGCACAAAAAGTAACTGAGCACAAAACAAATGCTTACCAACCAAAATAAGTTTAGAAGCCAAAATACCATGTCACATACATTATTTGTGACTGGTTTCACTAATTTTGCTCAGCACGAAATTGTTAAAAGCACTAATGTGTGCATAAGCAGTTCTTTGAAATTGGGTCCTGTTCAATCTTGTGAATATTCTGGACATGAATAGTCCAAGAAGTGGGTTGATGTACATGTACGTAATCAGGCAGGGCCTAAAAAAACACAGTTTGGTTGAAAACGTATGGCACATTGAGATTATGATCATGCTCTACATGTGCCCTAAACAACAAGCAAGCCTCAACCTCAAACCCCACAGGGCATCTGTGGTTACATATTTCATGAATGTCAACAAAGATTAAATGTTCTTTATTATCACAAACTTACAGTAGACTGGGGGTTACCTCAGAATGCTCAAAAGGTGAATGAGATTAGGGTACAATGGATAAAGTCAACAGAAACGTGATGGGGTAGTTGGGTTCATGTTACTTGGTAGTTTAGGGTTCTTTGTATTGTTGTCCCTTCTCAAATTGGACTTCTCAAAAAGTCAAGTTGGACATTTTGGTCTGCTGTTGGCCTACAAAAATTATGTGTAAAGTCATACAGCTGCCTTTGTTTGAAGATGTAGTCTGAGCAAAAATTTGAGTCGTGATTCGGAACTTAATTACATCAGGTAAAAGCATAACAAGCATTGACCTATCGTCCCCTTTGCCTTAAACCTAACAGACTAGGCCCGTTTGCTTTCTCATAGCCTCAATCCTCCTCTCCTTCCTTCATTAGTAGAGAGTCCAAAGCTCAAAGGACCTACCTACATGTGTACAAGTAATTTTTGCAATTCATCCTAATTTTGCTTTGGATGGCTATTGATCTGAATCCTTCTTCTAGATCATCTATGACAGGGGCCCTATCGTGGGTTGACTAGCTTCTCACTGGAAACCCCCCCCCCACCCCACCCCTGAACAAAGACTACCAACATTAGGGCTAGTTGGTAGAGCACCAGCCTGTTAATCAGAAGTCCGCAGGTTCAAATTCCATTCCAGTCAGTTGTTCTTTGTCCACCCCAAAATTGAGTTAGAGTTTTCCCAATCAGTTTCCCTAGTGGTTTATTCCCTTTGCCTTTTGTAATGTAATCAATAGTGATGAATAGTTTAGTGAAACCAGCCACTGCAGATTAAGTTTCATAATCATTTTTGGTCAGCCCTTGAATTAAAGAAGAATTCCAGGAAGGAAATCAAATTCCACAATTACAAACATATCCATTTTGTTGATACTGTATTTTTCAGGAGCTTTTTTCGTGTTGTCTATATTCCCCATATGTTTTTTTTCATTCACTAGATGTACTGTGGTAGTTGTTTACTGTAATTTATTTTTCCCTAGTGATTTGGTTGTATATAAATCAGATGTACCTGTAATTACAATCCATATTGTATTTTAAATTCAACAAGCTTTAGGCTTCACTTTACTCTACCTGCATATGTATACATAACATGTACATGTACATGTACAACACTAGTATTTCCTCCATGGTTGTGGTGCCACCCTCTAGGGGACCTACTGGTTTTTATTTACTGTCAGTTCAGTTTAATACTACATTTTAGAGGGGAAAGTTATAAAATTAAACTTGGTATAAATTTTCAGATTTTATAAAATGACTGCCATTTACATAATGTATTGTAGGCATTTGGTATAATAGAGGAATATTACAGTTATTATATTTTAAGGTAAACGATATCAGATGATAAGCAAGTATTTTGATCAAAATAACAGATTTAGTGCTGTGAAAAATGTCACCCCACTATTGCGAGGTCATCGGAACACCCCTCTAAAAAGTGGTAATGGCTTATTCTTACTCACTCAAGACAAGCCACACTCTGACTGCTCTGGAATGTGTGTTATTTTCTATGGGAGAAACTATAATCACTACTACCAGGAAGATGCAGTGAACCGAATAACTGGATTGAGGATTTGTAAATATGCGTATTGAACAAGCAATACGTTTCTAAATAAACACACAAATCCAATGTGTACATGTACAGTAAGCATATTTTCTGCAATTGATCACCACCCAAACATGTAAGGTGTTTTCTACAGGTTTTGTGCTGCAATTATTGCTTTGTTTTATGAGTGTACTGAACTTTGTTGGCTGATTTTTGATTGGCTTGCCAACTCCACAGGAAAGTAGTCAAGAATAGCTGCTACATTATGGGTCGACTCAAGTAAGTACCTTCTGCCTGGGCCTTGCTTGCATTGAGAATGACAGGTTGAAGTATTTAACAACGGGTCTGATTTTCTACATTTATTTGACACAATAACTAACTTGTAACATTTCATGACCACTGCATGACTGCTGTTGGTGGTACTTTAATGTATTATTGTCATTTGACTAATCAATTCATTAAGGTTCAAGATGTACACTGACAGTTCACTTACTGATATTAACAGCATACTGCAGTAACACACAATACTACACTACTCTAGTCTTAAGGCTTCTGTAAGTTTGTCATCTAATGACGTCTGACACCCACCATTCAATACCTTTTCGATGGTCAGTTTCAACAGTGCACTGCACATGATACAGTATATCATGGAGGAAGGAATCTCCTCCATGGTAAACTGTACCATTGAGAAGAAAGGAGAAATGTACACTCTGATGTGGAGACCTACACACACATGTACAATGTATTGTAATCAGCCTTGCCATGATTGGAGTTCTGTTTTCTGCACCAGGTTTGAAACCATGTCATAACACCAGGCATACAATGACGTAATTTCATCCCTACTATATTACTAAACCCTTGACTTAATCTACATGTAAACATCTAAATTTAACATCATATCTTTTAGAGGAATCAATTCTTCCAAGACTCGTGTCTTCGAACAGATAAACTCACAACTGTTCCTTCCATCTGTATCAATTAAAAACGGTGAACTTAGCGGCTGTCCAATGTCCAAAGATTGTCAACATTTTCCTGGTCATTGTTGAACAAAAGGGTATGACGAGAGGGGGATTCAGACAGACACCAAATAGGTATCGTGGCTTACATATAATTAAATAATGTTGGTATTTTCTTGAACTGAAAGTGTATTGATACAGCATACAGTAAGCAGCTCAAAGATCAATTTTGCCTCAATGTAAATTTTTGCTGGCCATGCGTTCAAGTGTAACAACGACCTCCCCCCCCCCCCCCATGATACCACGTGACCATGCTGGTGCCCTACCAATTTTAATATCGGGCATTGATGTGCAATGAATGTGTTTCCAATTAATGTTACGCTCAGGTACACCATACTGTGTTCATGCTGTGTACGTGGCGTTTTCTTTCCTGGTATTCTTTAAAGATGATATAATACTGTCTGCTTAACAGCAATTACACATTGTTTGCATCGGTGACCGCATTGAACTACACCTATACATGTGTAGAAGTTTACTGACAGCTACACATGTATTTTGCAAATTTGAATACATTAATAAACGTGTAGGCCTACTAATTACTGAAGACATGTATCTGACTTTGTTTCTTTATTACTGGGTTCAAGCTGACCACGTTGTTTTTTAATTTAGTCAGGATGATGTTACAATCTGTTATTTCATTCTTAGTACACTATGATTGGACACTTTGATGGTTTGTTCCCAAGTGGTTACCAATATTACCAAAGGTTTGCATACAAACTAACATTAAGTAACACTCACGTTGTTTGCCAAACTCTGATTCAATTCTGCATGCATGCCTTTCAGTTTCAGTTCACTTTTTCAAAACTTCTCTCAAACTCAAATCATACTATTAACAGACTAAAACTAGTTCTTATTCTTCAAACCTCTGGTAGGCATGTTCACATGAATTCACTTTTTATCTGAATGACATTTTTAAGTTGATGAATGCACCACCATATTCATGCAATATTATAAACTACAGTTCATGTAGTTTTATACGAATTAACCAGTTAACGCCGGAAGACGTATCCCACACACAAATATTTCCTGTGCCAGAAATCAGATGTCTGTAGGCCTATATAACACCTGCTTTTGTATTTAACTCGGAATACCAGAACGTTTTAAACATGCCTGAACATTCCATTGTGTAGCGTGCACAGTGCATGCAATCACCAGGCAACGCTTTGTTTCACCCGTACAAAGAGGGACGAGGATGTTGGAATTCTTGCTCAAAATTTCCCTTTTTCCAGGGGTTGTTGTGTAATCCCAGATTTCAAACCTTTGTCCCTTTGCAAGTACAAACAAAGATTACAAAAGATCAATAGGTTGCCACCATTGTTTATCATTTTATTCGGGTCAATGGGAGAAGTCTGAATGGTCTGAGATTCAAGCATACCATGGCTGATTATCGGCCGATGCTATTGGCCAAGGTTTTGCAATTCACAATGAACGCATCCTATATTTTCTCGAAAGAGAAAAACAAAGAAACTTTGCCTTGTTTAGTCAGGTTTCATGTAATAATGAATTATTCTGCCAGTTACAAAATATTAATCTACCTGTGGGCACAGAAAGTTGTAAGTTCGGTGCTAAGTGGTTATAAAGAGTTTGCAGTAAACAATTGATAAAGGTGTTGGAAAAAGGGTTTAAGTAACTTTGATAGCCAATAAAAAGGTTGCGTCAACCTATTGAAAGTGAATGCATTACGTTGACTTTGTTTGTTAAAGATGAAGGTCGTGTAAACTGCAAGAAAGAGAAGAGGAATCAAAACGTACAATGCTCATGTTCAAACTAAAAAAAAACAACTACTGAAAACTAACTCAATTTGTTTCAAATACTGCAGGAATTTTTTCTTTGGCTCGTCTCACGGACATCATAAGTACAGCAAGAATCCACCACAGGAGACTGCGACAGATTCCCCGTCACCAACAACTAGTGCCGAGGCTCAGCCTTCATCTTCATCGCAATCTCCCACTAGCGCTCCTAAGCGAAACAATCGTCTCCGCCGCTCCCTCAGTATGAAGAAGCTAAGGAGTAGTTTCCGTCGAAAGGACCACGCTCATGTTCCGGCAGCCAGCAAGCCTCACCAATGGCAACAAGATGAGAAGTCAGTCAGGGCTGGATCATGTAACTTTGCTGTCAAGGTTTGTCCAAATCACTGTCATTTTGTGTTTACGATAAGTGCAGATTGAGTTTTTATTGCCTTGCTTTTGGTTTGTGTGGAATGTGCTCAAAGTACTGTGTGCTTCGCACTTGAAGTCCTTTCTTTCCATTTATACATTTATAACTTTTTCTATGAGTCTGAGTTTTTATATGACAACAATATAATTTATGTACAAATTTAAAGTGTACACATTTTGCTTACATTGAAATAACAATATGAGATCTGCAAAGTACATACTTGTGTTCCACACAATAATTAAATTCATGTACTGTAGTGTGCCATCAAATGTTGTACAGTATACAATAAACCTGTTTATAAGGGTGTTAAGAGATGCTTAAAGGAACACGTTGCCTTCAAATCTCATGAAATTTTACTGTTTGGAGGTGTTCCTTATACTT
This sequence comes from Pycnopodia helianthoides, assembly GCA_032158295.1. Classification (NCBI taxonomy): domain Eukaryota; kingdom Metazoa; phylum Echinodermata; class Asteroidea; order Forcipulatida; family Asteriidae; genus Pycnopodia; species Pycnopodia helianthoides. The sequence continues at coordinate 11,420,968 of CM063243.1, forward strand.
ATTAAGAGTTGTTCTTGCAATAAAACACCTTTAATGTGTTGTAATTAGTGAATGGTAATTTAAAAAACAAACATTGACGTCTGACCCTAGAGACATGTCCCGCGAAATGTATACGTTTTTCAAGCCGTCAATACGATCGTCGATGCAATAACAGTAACGGGTACCAGACCTTCTTACACCACACAAAGCATCGGTGTTACTAGGTTGGCCCCGCTAAAATCATACATTGTACGAGAACCCTGTCTTCGCGTCGTCTACTGTATTGCAGCATGCAGGGGGAGGTCTATGGGTGGTATGGCCGCGGGGTTTTGTTGCTGCTGGTACGTCCGGCCCTGGACGCCCGGACGGACCGAGACGTGGGGACTTGCTATTTAATTATTTAACGTACATTTTTTCTTTCTTTTTTCATTCATATGTTTATTGGAATACAATAAACAGATGGTAATCGTAACATTTTTAATAAAATAATTGCTCAGTCGTAGTTCAACAGCTGCGACTGGAAATAAGACTAATAGAATTTGTCCGCCAAAATCTTGACTCTCATAAATGGCGGAGCGTTTTGTTTCGCAAAAGTCATCAAAAGCGAAGCATTTCTAAGGCACGTTTGTGTGGATCATTAAATTCTACTTTTTAAACATCTTTCCGACCGTGCTCATTATACATCAAACGCTTGTTGTAGCCCCAAAGCGCCCAACAGCGCCCAACCCGAAGGCAACGTGTTCCTTTAATAATCTTGTTATAGCCCCAGACATTTCTCCTCTCCTAAACTGTTAAGGCATGGTTCAAACATGGTTCATGCAAGCTCACATGTAGAGCAGTTGGAACAACAGCAAACGGACCCCCTGCATGCAGCACAATTTATTGTCTAAACTCTTGACCTTATCGGGTCAAGAGGTACAGGTATTGCAGGTACTTGCTGTTAAACATGTAGACCCAACAATCGGAGGAATCATAGGATGACATTTTAAAATCTGTGTTGAAGAGTTTGTATTTATGGACACCCATATAATACATGCGTATACATGTACATAGTGTACACTATACATTGTACACAAATATTTTACCTTGCTCTATGGACTGAAGAAGTGTATTAAATGGGAACTACATCTGTACATGTATTGCTGTATCGAGGGTAATCAGGACCACAATGGTTGTGAAGGAGTGCTCTACTGCTCTGTAATAATTTGATGCCACCTGCAGTGATTGATAACATACATAATTACAATCTTCCTTGTAAGTCTTGGATTGGTCCAGAGAGGGCTATAAGGGCAAACTGGGTGACCTACATTACAAGATTCTGGATATGTACAGGCCTTGAATTTCACCTAATATTTGCATGAGGGGGCCATTCAGAATAATAAATGTTTAAAATTTGAAAATCTTTTTTCGAAATTGTGAGTTTGGTTGGTCAAAAAGAAATATTTGAAAATCAAAATTCAGCTTACAATTAAAATGTCAGCAAAAAACAGTTCAGTAAGCTGAAAAAATGGCCAGCGGTCTCTCCCAGATCGTCTGCCATGTCTGTGCTGTCAGTTGTTATCAGTCAAGCTTGTTTCAATAACAGACCTCTGTTCCTGAAAAAGATGGCAAAAATGTCCTCAACTACAAAGTTGCATGCTGGAAGCCAGGAAAAACCATTGAAAACTCCTGAGCTGGGAGAACATTGATCTTGAATATTTGCTTCCTTTGAGGTATTACTTTGTTCTCCAGTGTATGTAGAGTAAATTGAATAGTATGGCAATATTTAAAAGTCAACATTTAGGGTGGATTGGTGGGTGGGTCAAAACATTTTTGAAAGACGATCAAAATGGTTAAACTCTGAATTGCCTCTAAGGTACATGTAGACTGATGCACAGTGTAATGTCTGAAATGAAAATTCAGTCTTTTCTAAATAAAGATTGAAATACTTATCACTCTGAAAGGGTTGACTTTGAACTGTACGTGCAAACATCTACCACTCCCAACAACAGCCTGAATTTTAAATTATACATAAATTAGTAAACCTCTAAAAACTTGCTTTGATCTTTTTCTTTCTCTGGTTTAACATTTACGTTGTATTTAAAGGAACATTACAGAATTGGTAAGAAAAAAACTTGTAAAAATATACTTTTGATCACAGATTTACATAAAACTCACACAGTCTAATGATGATGATAATAGAAAACATCCCTTGAAATATTTCTGTCTGAAATGCCATATTTGATGAGAAATGAATAAACTAATTTTCTGATTGGAGTTTATCGCTCAGTGAGCGTTTTATTCATTTGTTGAATCTATATGATTTCATGCAAATGTGTAATCGGGTTTTCACTATTTTCTTGTGACCCAGATGGCCAATCGATCTCAAACTTCTACAGGTTTGTCAGTTTATGTATATGGTGGATTACATAAAGTGTGCTTACACTGCCAGCAACTGTTTTGTTAGCAAAAACCAATTCTGTAATGTTCCTTTAATGTTCTCATACATTGCATACATGTACATGTAGATGCGATCATTCTTCTCTTGTTGACTTTCTTCAACAACCCTTCTGCATGATGTATTTAAACCATCTTTGACAGCTTCTACATCATGTACAGACTGGCATCATATGGAGTCCATCAACTTACTCATTCATTGATGGACTCACTGATGCTATCGTTACTTGTAGGTGCTTCATAACACAGTGAGCTCTAATGGTTTCACATGTGTTTGCTCAGAGTAGAGTTTCACTCTGCAATGTTAAACTCAGTCTTAAGAAAACTACAGGGTAGCAATATTGAACAGATGTACCCGGCCTTACACACGGACTGGTTCAGTGTTTGCATTGAAGTCAGAGTCATTGTACGTTTACGACATACACAATACACTCTCTAGACTACTGACACCACAGGATCAATGTATATTTGATTGTACTTGATCAGGTAATAGACAAGAAGTGCACAAGAGGCTAATGTGCACTTGATACAAACACATTAGAGGAACAGTACAGCACATAAAACATTACAACCTTATACATTGAAACTGTACATGGATATACGCTGAACATCAATCATGACTTGTTCAGAGTGAGATGGAGTGAGAGAGTGAATGAACCAGTGAGATGACAGAAAACAACTGTGCACACACCGACAGAACGTGATCAGAAAGTCTTTGAGAATTGACAATTTAATGTAGTACTGTACACAAGCACACTGTATTGAACCCATCAGCAGATTGCCATCAAATGTATTTTGTTGTGACTGATCATTGAGAGGGAAACAAATATAAGTAACAAATTGTTATAAGTAAAAAGTACATGTATAGTGCATACATGTAGTACATAATCTGGAGAATCCTACAGCTGCTAACTGGGAGTACAACTGAACGTATCTGGAGGGTGTTGGCACGTTGTACTAGGCTATTAAATCAATGTTGCATATATCTCCCTTCATGCTCTTATTGAATTTCCGCTGTCCTGGGGCATTCTGCCTTGTACAAATTAATCAGTTTGCTCTTCTTGATTCGACTTCAGCTCCCAGCATTACAAAGATGGTTTGGCAATCCTATAATATTACATAGCGTATTCCTCTATGTATACATACATGTACAACGTCATAGCACCACATGCTGCCAGGTTTGTGTTGACGACCGTTGGCATGTTCCAATGTTATTACTACTGACACTAGTAGCCTTTGAGAAAGACTCTGCTAGGGTTGACACGTCAGGCCACTAACTATTTTTTACTGCATGTCGTGCATGTACACTAGTTAGGAATTTTGTTGTCAGACAAAAATCAATCTCACAAATAGTTAATTAAAAATCTAATTTTATTTGTACATTATACATGTACGTATGCAATTTTTGAGGGATCGGGTTACATTTCTGAAAGTGAACTCACAAGGGTTAAGAGATATTTTCCAAATGGGATAACTTGTTTCTTAATTTGTCAAAATAATTTCAATAGGTTTTTTACATTTTTCAGTACAAATAAAGACAAAAAAATTGCAAGGAGGAATGTTTTATAAAGCAAAGGCCAGCATGAACAAGGGCAATGATTGCAGTTTGTATACTGTTTTTTAAGTCAGTTCCCTCAGTCTTAAAGCAAGGGTTCCATGAAGTGTTCACAATATACAATGTATATGTTGGCCAGCACAGAATAATGCTTTTAAAAGAATGCTGGATTCTCAACCACTACACCTTTAGTGTCAAGGGCATGTTTAGCCATGGTTGAACACAATCACTTACGTATGTAAGATTCTTCTGTACATGTAGGCCTGCACAGGATATTGCTATAATAAAAGAATGCTTAATGCCCAACCAGTAGGCCTACACTGGGCGTGTTAACCAAGGTTGAACACAATCACTTAACATTCTTCCATAATGTATTAACATGCACGTTGTAATGTACCTATGTACATGTAGATCATGTGAACTGGTGCATGCCTCTTTCATTAAACCTCGATTCTTGGAAAAGGAGCATGTAGAGGAGTTTCTTTATTGGGTTGTTCATGTGTAACACCAATGAGTATAGAGCGCCGAGGGTACAAGATAGGTATTTTGGGCTGAAATGTGAAATGTTCACCGGACGCCACTTCAGCAAGCAACTCTTTTGATGCAACATTACATCAGTTGAGACTATGACCAGTGCTATCAACGATAACAAAACATATGGCTTGCTGAAATGGCACCCATGCATATTTCACGTTCCAACAATAGATAGAGCGCCAGTTCCCCATCTTGCTTATTCGGCGCTCTCTAATGTTTGGTTATAGCTTTGCAAGACTTTTGCTTTCTGAAATGGTCAACCCACTATTGTATAATATGTACATTGCTGGGTGAGATGTATGTACTGTACATGTATACCATACGTGTACAAACATCCTCATCAAGAATTATCCAATCCACCTTTCTCAGGAAATGAGAAATGTTACGGTTAATTTCAGATGGTCCATAGTGAAAGTCCCATGTGATACTACCAGCTAATTGAATGAAAACATGCTAACATACAGAACCAGTTCTCTGGAGTCAGTCCATGGTTTTAGTCAATAGTACTGGGTCATTCCATGTCAAATCAACCAGAGGTCCCCAGGTGACCCTCTCAGATTTACATGAAACTTTGTCAAACTGTTCCACTATGGTCAAAACTAACACACACCAAAAATTAGTTTCATACTCCAAATCCTTTCCGAGATACGGCCTAAAATTTGCTTAAACCTCCCCTTTTCGGAGCTCCGCCCACCGGCCGAGTCGCGAAAACGCATCGTCGCGCTTCTTTTCCAACTTTAAGAGCCCATAATTTGATAACGACAACAGCTGTAGAGCTGAAAATTTGTAGGCTAACTAACTTTAGGCCCTAGATTCATAATTTGGCCTTAAATAACAGATATCTCATCTTACTTTTAAGTTAATTGCCCCCAAAATAGACACTTTATTCAACCGGGAGTGACTTTTAATGATTTTTGGGGTCACCCCATGACCACATTAGGGGTCACATTGATCACAAATCTCAGATAAATCATCTATATGTATCTCTACCACCAAAATCAAACATGAGCTAAATAAACTATTTATAAAGGATTGGCACTCATCCAAAGTTGGGTTCAGGTGAGAAAAAATCCAAAAACACCCCTTTCGTCATGCGAGCAGACCCCCTTGTGAACAGTGAATTTTTTTACAAATTTTTAACAGTAGTTAAACATGTTTATTAGATCTACTTATATACCAAATTTCAGCCTTGGTACTCATTTCCTTCATGGTCAGGTTGCATTTTGAAAATTACAGTTTTTTACATATTCGGGGACATAAATTGACTTAGATGGGCATTTAACAAAAGTACCACACATGTATTCTAGCAACTAGTTTCCAGAATACTGTCTAGTAAGTTGCAGTAGTTTACTTGATAAATGCTGGTAGTTTTTTCTGAATATAATTGAAGTCTGCTTTAGATAACTTGTACTGATGTCCCCTCTGTCCCTGTAGTTCTGGAGCACTGATGATTCCTATCACATCCTGAACTGGTATACAAAAACTCATTGCGGGAGTCATGTGGCCAAGACAGTGTATTTGTATTCTTTGACCTTCTCAGGAACTTCATACAGGCATCATTGTTCCTGTGATCTTCAACAATTAAGCCAATGTACATGTACCATTCATTGTCATATTATAAGCATGCATCATATCGACCTGGTTGGTCAACTCTGTTGCATCAGTACTTTGATCTGTTGCTGCGTACTATGCCCAATATGGGGAACATCAAGGGCATCCCCCAATGTTCCCGTACTTTAACACAATATTTTCCTCTTGTACAAAAGTGCCCCCCTTAAAATGAACTCCTGAGATTTCAAGCACACAATGAAGAAATCACGGGGGAGGGGGGAGGGGGATACAATATGGTCAGATGGTCAGATGGTCAGATAGGTTGTAGCAAAGGTTTTAAAAGTTCTTGTAATTTTTGTAGTGGCTGGATGCCCCATTACTGAAATAAACTAACTTGAGAAGCTGCTTGTACAAGTGTTGTCATGATTTTAGACTGCATGAAACACGGTACAACAGCTGTCCATGCCTTCATATCATTATTTATTGTATCAAGGAGCAACTTCCCAGCAAAGGCAGTATATATTTAAGTGATGGGGCAGCCAGCCAATATAACAATTACAAGAACTTGTCAAACCTTTGCTACCTTGTATCTGACCATGGACTTGAAGCCGAATGGCATTTTGTTGCCACCAGCCATGGGAAGAGTCCATGCAGAGGGGTTGGGTGGCACCACAAAGAGACCTTGGTACCAAGAGCCAGTTTTCAGGCTACCAAGAATGAGCAGATTCTGAAACCACAGCAGATGTTTACATGGGCTGATAAAAACATGATCAATGGCACTCCTATGTCAGTAATAATGATATAAAAGCTAATTGCAGAAAAGTATAAGCTAGGTGATCGCTTCTCTTCATCAAAGACTATATTATGTACTCGATCACATCATAGTTTTGTTCCTGTGGCTATTAAATGGAAAGATGAAAATTAATATGAAGCGAGTCTCTGATGACAACGTTTGCAGCATTGTTTCCATTATAGATCATGAAAAAAACAGATCAAAGTAAATGCAACAGAGTACCAACCAGGTCAATACATTGCATGTTTGTATGACAATGAATGGTACATTTTGGTACAATTGTTGAGAGATGAGAGTGTCTATGTGTATGTAAAAATCATGAGAAGATCAAAGAACTCAAATACACTGTTGCAATGAGTGTTGCATACCATTTCAGGATGTGATATGTACCATAGTACTCCAGAACTACATGGACAGAGGGGACATCGGTACAAGTTATCTAAAGCAGACTTCAATTATATTCAGAAAAAAACTACCAGCATTTATCAAGTAAACTACTGCAACTTACTAGACAGTATTCTGGAAGCTAGTTGCTAGAATACTGTACATGTGTGGTACTTTTGTTAAATGCCCATCTAAGTCAATTTATGTCCCCGAATATGTAAAAAACTGTGTAATTTTCAAAATGCAACCTGACCATGAAGGAAATGAGTACCAAGGCTGAAATTTGGTATATAAGTAGATCTAATAAACATGTTTAACTACTGTTAAAAAAATTTAAAAATTCACTGTCCACAAGGGGGTCTGCTCACATGACGAAAGGGGTGTTTTTGGATTTTTTTCTCACCTGAACCCAACTTTGGATGAGTGCCAATCCTTTATAAATAGTTTATTTAGCTCATGTTTGATTTTGGTGGTAGAGATACTTCTATAGATGATTTATCTGAGATTTGTGGTCCATCTGAACTTTTCAGAAATTTGGTTGATTTGACACGGAATGACACTACTAGTAGACCTGGAATTTTAATGGAGGACTTGGAGCCATTTACATTCATAACCTTGTTCGGGCCTAGATGCACATCGAGGCAATGTGCCTCTGCCTAAGAAAGTATTTTAAAAACAGAGTTTTCAATTTTGTTCGTGCAGATGTACACTATTCTTCGGGAAAAGTGGAATTTTTTTTAAATATGATACAGATGAAATTCTGGCCTACAGTTGAGGGTCATGCATTTACATACATGTAGATGAAATTTCAGCTGTACAATTTCATCATATATCCATACTTGTAGATCATTGCTGAAAGGCAAAGTACACCTTTGGTTTTTGGAACCGTTCATTTTTTTAAATCCTAGTACTAGTAGCACTAGTAGTATGTACATGTATACAATAAAACTAACCTGTAAAAATATCATTTCAAAAGGTGGTAGCGTTTTTTAGATATTGCCGAAAATCCGGAGTGGTTATGTCCACGCAGGAAGAATAATCCGCAATTGGAATGCACAATCTGAGATTCAAACTTTTTCTGATAAAAACTGATCTATTTTTCCATAACCACATAACTCCGAAATAAAATGATTCTCAAAATGCTTTATGCTATCGAAAGCTGCTGCACTTCTAACCAAGTAAGTTTTTATTGCAAATAATTTTAAGAGTGATTACCAAACGTATACCTTCCCTTTAACATGATATTGTGAATGGATCTGGGTACTGATGATTTTTTCTGCATACCTGGGTAGTAATAATAATAATAATACACAATTTTTATGTAACGCTTTATTCTCTAGTCACAATCTTGAAAAAAAAACTTAATTTGCGGGTCCTGGATAGTCCCTCTAAATTCGTCCAAAGATTTAAAGTATGCAAGGCTATGTGAATGATGGAATGATGACCATGGCTGCAGTATGAATTATATATAAATTCAATAAATTTTCCTTTTAATATATTTTCAGTATCTGGGCTCCATTGAAGTGTCTGAATCTAGAGGTATGCACATTTGTGAAGATGCAGCCAAACAACTTAGATCGGTGAGTAACAGTTTTAATAAAACACATTGAGGTCTTCTGAAGTCTTGTCTCTAAAAACACTGGGATTTGTTTTATTTTTAAGCCTAAAGAAGTATTTCACATGCCAAATGAAAGCCTCCCTTTTTTTTCTCACTCTCTTACAAGAGACAAACAGGCAGGGCTTTGCGGCTCCCAATGCATGAGTGGTTCTCTGCTCGACGCTGTGTTGAGTAAATTGCAAGCAGAAGCTTTTACATGTAGAACCCAAATGATTAATGCACTCATGTGAAAGTCTAGACATATGTCATTGAAATTTTGGCTATTTTTGTCCATTTGGGTACTGAGAATGTACACGTAGGTACTGAGAATGTACACGTACAGTTGTTATGTCCTTACTTTTTGTAGTGGTTTGTATCCTACACTATATAAGAGTGGAAATAAAGTGGTTGTGAGTACTGCAGTCTTCTATAATGTAACAAGAAATGGACTAATTTATACAAATTGCTCGAACTTGTTAATGGTTTGTTTTATCTAAATGCTCAGAGTTTAACTGTACAGTGGGACAAAATACAGCAGACCACACATGAATTTCTCCTTGATACACTTTTAAATGCTCGGGTTTAGATTATTTACTCGTAGGAATTTCTGATTGTCACGCATGTTTTTGATAGATGCCATATCTGATGTTGTTTGTGATACATCCAAAAATATCTTTTGGGTAGTAATGATAAGAGCACAGGTAAGAGTAAGTGCTTCTTTGACCAATGATGCACAAAACTGTCTTCATTGCTAGTCGTTTAGGGACATGAATTAAGAGTGGGTAGCTATTGCTTGTTGTCATGTCATGTGAAAACTAGAGAGACTAGTTCATCAGGGAGGTCTGTGTTGTTAACTTTGCTTCGCTTGGGTACAGTTAACGTTTAACCTTGATAGGCAATTAGCCAAATACTTCACAGTTGACCTTGCTGTATAGTTGACTATTCAAAAGGGATGAATTGCAGTCTTGCAGCTATTATGTACTTCTAGACACTGGGCAACCTGAAAACATGGAAAATATTATAAATTTGATTCGTGGGTTGACAAGTGTGTTCACACAATGTATTCATACGTAAGTATTGTACATGTTCTTAGCGATAACTTTTTATTTTGCCCAACACCGAAGTGCATGTACTTTTATGTGTGTACATGTGTATACATGCGAGTATGATTATAAGCACTATGTATACTCCCTGTTTTTCCGAGTTCTGGTACAGGAATAAACTCCACAGGCATCCCAGATAGTATTCAAGCCAACAGCCTTTTGCAGTCTAAAGTAGCTCTGTATTTACCGCTAGCCTACCGAGCTCATCTGGTGATGAGTATTATATATTGCTTAATAAATTATACATTTATGTACATGTAGGGCAATGTTCTATATCCTGATGCATTAATTACATTCGTTAAATTTGTTCAACTCTTTTTTTGCTTTTTTGTTTTTTTCATTCCATCAGAGCACAAAGAAGAAGGTCCGAGCCATATTATGGGTGTCATCAGATGGACTGAGAGTCGTTGATGAAGACAACAAGGTAAGGATGGCATTTGTAAATTGTTCCTTTGTCAAGGTCAGGTTATGAGATGGAGAAATCCTCTGAAGATTTTTCAATCTGAGAACCTCAGAAGAAGTCTGTAAAGCGCTCTGATCAGAGACGACACTGGAGAATGTGGGAGGGAAATCCCAGACAGCCATACTCGCCAGGATTGGAAAACGGCATCCACATTGTGGGTGCTAAGTACTTTGTAGGAGTCTAGATGTGGACCATGTCTACAGAATGTACTGCATCCTACATGTACACTGTAGATGACAAAATCGTAGAAAAAATTCCTTGCACTCATTCAATGAGCAGTTTTATACAGTTGACTGCCCTTCATTAATAAGCACCCTTACCATTTAAGGCTTCATCACTCACTTGCCTGCGGTTGTAAACAACAGTTCTAACAGACCACAATCTTGTTATCTCAACAAATTACCTTTTTTTCCAAGCTGCAAAGCTGTAATGTTTCTTGAATTTACCAATTCAATTTTCTAATGTACATACGAACAAAACACTTTGAAAGAGTAATGACATAGCGTAGCAGTTAAATAATTCCTGTGTGTGGCATGATGTTTGATAGAGTCTGTCATCTCAGTAAATTATGGCATTTAGTATGTAAGACAATCTTGATACTGCAGGAAGATCAGGGTGAATGTAAATCCCTTGGGTGTTCAATTGATGTGAACTTGAGTTGACCGCACTTTACATCTTTCTTTAGGTTGTAACGAAATAGTCTGCATTCACTTACCGTATTGACATCAAATTTGAATCGGACCTATCAATATAAAGCCATGCATGTGCAAACATCTAGTAGCTGGGCAGTACAGTCGCAGTCAAAAGGAAATCTTCACGAAAATCTTTTTAAAAAGAAGGGATGTTCTCAATGTTCAATCCAGTATTTTAAATGTTACTGTCTACTGTATAATGTATCAAGGTTAAGATCGCGATGTACCAACATGTACATGTAGATGCACTTATGAAAACCATACCATGCAATCCATGCATCTTACATCCTGATCCCTAAGGCATTCTGGTTCGGCTGGAATCTGACTTGAATCACTTAGACGAACTACTGGATGGCATAATACAACTACATGTGGTATTAGTGCTAGTCAACCTTACAATACCGACTGCTTTGACGGACATTTAAAGTAATAATCCGTCCAGAAACAAGCAAGTCAAAACTCTGCAGTTCCGTGGATTTGACATGAAAGTGAATCCGCTGTCAGGCTCGCCCCAGGCCATGCACTTTTACTGGATGCTGGGTCTTTTTATAGTATTGCTTCAGCAGTAAAGCCCCGTCCATTACACACTTGCGACTTGAACATTGCACTATCATGTATTTCTAGCTCCGATATAAAGAGGTTCTAGTGTAATAGTCAGAGGCATGCTGTCCAATGCTATTAGGAAGTAATAGATTGGTTTATTAAATTGAATCCATTATGGATGGGAAAGGAGTGAGAGAGAAGAGAGAGGAGGGGAGAGACAGAGAAAGTCCTAATGTGCACTGTCTTGTGACTGCCGGCATTTACCGTATATAAACAGTCTCCAGACACACTGCAAGACGTGGAGGTAGAATGTCATGTCACGGCTGAGCAGTTTTGTGCGCTGTTTTGAAGCTTGGCTGTTTACAGGGTGCAGATTTGACTCCCGGCCTGGTCCTTGGTGCTTGAACTAGACACTTAAACATTTAATTGCTTTGCCCCTTGGATGGAAAGGTTTCAGGACAATGTATAATGTATACATCACTCATACTATGATGTACATGTAGGGCAAGAAAGAACCCAGAACAAAGAACACATCATGGATAAGTGGGGTTGACATCAATGTATAGCTGGTTTTAAACCTCAAACCCCAATGTTACTGGGAGGTATTCATGTTTGAATGTGTTACTATACACATTATGAGAATTCTTTAGATAGTCATATACCCAGTCAGGCCTTGCACTTAAGCTTTTTGTGAAGTAGCCCGCCGGGCCGGTAAACTGTGCATTTTACTTGCCCCCAGGAAGTTTTAGTAGCCCAGATATAAACAGGAATTGCCATATAAATGTAATGTTCTGATGTGTTTTATACATTCATTATTTACATTTGAAAAGGAAGAAATTAGCATTTTGAACAAGTAGGTTGCACAGTTTTGAGTAGCCCACAGGGCAAGTTGAGAAGTGGTGTTTACTAGCCCATAGCATTTTTTACTAGACAATGTACGCCGGGCTAGTGTTAAGGGCGAGCCCTGGACCCTCATGTGGTACATGTATTCAGTGCCAGTAAGCTGCTGGATAGTTAAAACAGATTCAAAATTAGATAAGTGGAAGAAGTTACAGTACAGAGGTATGTCACATTTCATTTGTACATGTTGCTCAGTAGAGCTTTCAAGAGGAATTGATCTTGTACATGAATCACCATGTATCGCTAACATTCTTCAGGCACAGTGATCGCCTTATTTTAAGAATTTTGGGGCTTACATTTACGTGTGTGTGTGTGTGAGTTTGTAGTGACATTCAAACCGAGGATGTACAACAAAAGGGACAATAGGTCCACGTTTGCTATCAGAAAGGAAAACAATGGGGTCCACGTTTGTCAGGGCAAAGAGTTGAACAAAGGAGGGTCCACGATTGGAGGTCATTACACATTTGCGTGTGTGTGTGTGTGTGTGTGCATTGCAACTGTCTTACGAGTACATGTTTTTAACCCATATTGCCCATGTATGTTATACGCCTGTAAGAATTATGTAAAAGACATTTCTTCACTGTGTCACAATGGTGTATTCTGTGCCAAAAGCTTGTTAATCTAACAGTCTGGGCACATCTGAAACATGGGCAAGTGATCACCAATTGCTGATGATGGTATGGACAGAGAGTTGCTGGCCTGTACGTACATGTAGCTGCAATGCAGATAGGAGCAGCTTTATGGCATCGTACATAATCATCAATTATTGCAAGCTGGATGCACACACACTATTCAATCATCGTAAAACCCAATGTGTGGATAACCCTGCTCCTGAAAGTAATAATAAAATTGTACAATGTAGGGTAGCATTGTGAACTTGGCGTCCTTGTATCCATTGGAAACTGTTGAGTACGTAAGTGTAAAAAATAACAGTAAAATAGAATGATGCATTATCACATCTCTACATGTAAAGCGCGATGGTACATGTAAAGCGCGATGATGCTACCAAAATAGAAAATAAGGCAGTGTCCAATCAAGTGACTGCTAATGGCCATTGGCATCATCAACGCCAACGCCGAAGAATGGACCAAAACCACTGCTGAAGCCGATTTAATTCTTTTGAATTGTTTCAGAGAAGTACCATGTACATCTGGACACTTGTCACAGTAACAAAGAGCTTAATATGAAATTAATTTAACTGTGTGCAAACAACTGTTTTGGGGTTGTTGTTTTTTTTTGCACATTGTATGAAAGCAACAGGTATGGCATGATTCTGCCACCAAAAAGTAGAAAATAAGAAAGGCTTTTGAATTGTCTGAGAGAAGTACACAGTATGTAGAGTTTGTAGACATGTTCATAAAACAAAGAACTGAATATTATTGGGTTTAGCCCTTTCACCGTGTGTGTAAAGCACTGTATACTCAGTACTTCCCTGAGTTCTGTGAACAAAAATCCGTAGGCATACTCGGGTGGGATTCAAACCCATGACCTTTGCCATTCTAGAGCAGATGTCTTACCAACTACACCACCGAGATTGCCCGGTAGCTAGAGGCAGTTCAAGAACTGTGGGTTCGAATCCCGCTTGAGTAATATGCCAGTGGATTTTGTTCACAGAACTCGGGAGAAGTACTGAGTATACAGTGCTTTACACACATCGGTGAAAGGGTAAAACCAAATAATATTCTTTATCCCCGGTGCAAATTTAACATCTATTAAAGAACTGAATGTGGAACGTAATAGAATTGAACATTTATTTTTGCTGTTGTACATCTTTATAAAGACCTAAATGAACAGGTATACATTATCTGTCATTTTCTAGTACATGTACGTACACCTCTTCACATATCTTGAGTGCCGATCATTTTTTTTTACACACATGTACATAAACTGCATCATGCATATTTTCTGTGGTGTGTGTACATTTGCATGCACATGATTTTACGATCCTATGAATAGTTTTCTCTTGAAGACAAACAGAATACTGTTCGAAACTTCGAGCCTCATCTCACCTCTGGTTCTGCTCAGAACCACTCCTTCTATCAAGAAGAGATTATTACATGATTGTCTTCTGTAAACTAGTTTAAATCCATTTCCCATGATTTTATACATAATACTGCACATCCAATCAAAATCTTTAGCTTTTTCTTGTTCACAGATTCCCTTTGAAAATTTTTTTTTTGTGCATACACACATGTACAGTACATTTAATGTGCCTAGTTTGCTACCAAGTGTAGCTTGATTTGTTTCATGAACATCATTTAACAGCCGGTAATTCAGAAATCATAACTTTTCCACGGTGTTTGTACAGTGTCGGTGTTTTTTTCTCTCTCTCTCTCTGTCAGTCTCTCTCCTTTTACAGAATATGATAACTTGATGACACTATACAATGTAAGGGTCTCATTCAGGCAAGATGCACTTTCTTTAATTCCTGTCAGGCTTCTTGCTCCATGCAGCATTGAGCGTGTCTGGGGAATTGCCAGGGGAGAAACATCCATGATTGCCAATTATAAAGCAGCAGGCACCAACAAAGTGCAGATATGGTAGAGATAGCGTTTTACTTTAAACCCAGGAATGACTTTCCACTTGAATTTGAAAATGCTTGAATGTAATTCAAACACATTAGCCCAAAGTGCCTGGTGATAAACCTGGAACAGTTTGTATGTTCTTTACTCCAGGCATCAGAGGGACGTTGTGAACATTTAACAGTTAAAGCTTTTTAAAATGTCCAAGGGAGTTTTGACCAAGTATCTGCAGGTGAATGACACACGTGCACAGTTTGCATCTCTGCAATCAGCAACAAAGAATTTAACACACTGTGCAAGTGTCTTGCATATTGGAACTTTGGGACCTGTTAAAGTTTGCGATGCTGTTTCCTACACATGTTGAAGCAGATACCGTATTGTTCACATGTGTACATGTACATGGGATTCTTATAAGGTTCCCGAAAATGTTCAAACACGCGCATGTTTTTATATTTAGCACCCGCAAACCTAAATGCAGCTATGAAGTGTAAAGTTGTTCATCAACCACCATTTTGGAATCGTAAAAGGAGGCACCACGCCCCTTCTACATGAATATGTGTATATGTAGAAAATACAGTGTGCATATACGTACATGTATGTTCCAATATTCATTGAGTATGTACATATGCATAGCAATGTCGTACCATGACTGTAAGCTCACATCGCTTGCAGTTGCAGTATGCCCTCCATGTTTTAACCATTCGCAAAATGTTGCCATGGTTTTCTTTCGGATGGGAAAATATGAAGAGTGTACCGTGCATCTTGTACAAGTTCAACATCATTAATGATATTGGTTTGCCTGTATTTGTATTGCACAGTCTCCCTATTAATAACCACCAGTCAGTTTTTATCATATTCATTGTTGGATATCTGGATTGAATGCCTTAATCATGATTCCTTTCATCAAAGCCTAAACCTTGGAAAGCAAATCCCTACATCTTGGTAAAATATCACATTGTATGAGACGTTGTTGACTAAATACCCTATTCAACAATGTGCGCAAGTACTGTAACATTATTTTGTATGCGTCTTTTGGATTTGCATCGTGGGAAGTGGGTTTTTTTTTCTCAAATATTTAAAGAAAGCTTTCTGTTAGAGAAAGTAAATAAAGCTACATGTACTATGGATTTAAGTGACGGACAATACGTGTCTTTTGTGGTGAAATTCCTCTTAGAGTAGAATCTTGTTTTGATTGGCATGGCTGGCTGATGACGCAAGTTATCAAAGAGTTTTACCCCCACACATAGTGTGCGTGTAATGTGTGTACATCGCAGACTACAGCCTGCTGTAGAGCTGTGGTGTTTTTCAACAGTCAGTAAAATGCCAGTGCAATTTTTTTTCTGTCAGAATGAGTAATTAATATGATAGGGTTGTGGCTGCTCCTCTGTGCATCACAACAGATTACATCAACCTTGAGCATAGCCCTGCTTTGTACAATGTAATATCAACAAGGCGTGGCACCTTGTTAAATGCATGATCTAGGAACACTTCATCAACACTGCACACACCCCTACGAGTAATATCTTGATTTGGGTGTGGCAGCTATTTTCATGTAGTGTCTTTTAAAGGTAATTGCTTTATCAATCTGTTTGCAAGCAAAGACATTGTGCAATAGGTGTTAAATTTGCATAAGGGCTGAATAATATTGTGTGATTGTCTTTTTAAAATGTTAATCACAAAATCATCATGAAAGTCTGCTAAATTCATTTTTTTGTACAGCATACATGTGTACGCACCTCTGCAATCTGTAAGCGAAGACTTTCCCTGGAATAAATCCCACACATTAGGGCCTATCTCTACGTAATATTTAATTTAGTGACATGAAGGCTAAGCTTACACTACAATGGGGATTCTATGGTTTTAACGAACGTAGAGTTTGACTGCTTCATGAAGGACCATGCCAAATACACTTGGTGCACACTCCTTCAGTATGTGACCATTATGATAGCGAAAAAACAATAATTGCGGGCGCAAGTCTTCCACAGGGTCATCCATTAGCTTTGTTCATCAAAACATTGAAGTTCCCATGGCAACCGACAACCAGTTGGATGATAACAGCATGAGGGACTTCATTGCAGGATTGGATCCTTGAGTCAAGACTGAATTACCTCATTGACGGCTAGACTGAATGACAAATAGTGTACCTTTGTAATTCTGCAATTGATTGTTGAAGATAGACTGCAGGATTGGTAATTTATTGAAGTAACAAAAAAACAGGTATAGTTTCAATCTTGAAGCTCACTCATTATATAATGATCACCAGTACCAATCCTTAAGAGAATCAGCATCAATGTGCAAGATTGTATTTTGGCATGTTCTACGAGGGCGTTTTGTACTGCTGTGTGTAACGTGTGGTGTGGTCTAGGGTCTAATAGTCACAAAGTCCACTGGCAATAGTCAAAAAGGATGGGGCAGAACAAAACGATTAAGGCAGTACAACAATGCACAGTTTATGGTGTTGGCCATGTAATGGTTTGATTAATGACTTCCACATGAAATACAATCCTCAAATCAAATGACAAGGATCCCACTCGGGTGTTATAATAAATATTATAAATGAACATCATCATCATCATCATCATCATCATCATCATCAGGCTGTGTTCGTCAATTTTTGGATGAAGCCCTCCTCATGCAATTTTCCTTTCTGTTCTCCTCGCTATTCTAGCCCAGGTTATTGTGTTTGTGTATGTTTGGATTTGGTCTCCCCACCTTCTCTTCTGTCATCCTCTTCTTCTTTTTTCCATTTCTAGGTTGCCATTCGGTTAGCCTCTTGGTCCACCTGTTGTCATAGGTGTCCTGCCAGCATTTTTTTTTTCATACCACACTATTGTATACACGCATAAGGTATGGGCGCCTCCCCGGATCCCTTCACTGTTGACCCCATAGTAATTGTGTGGTACAAACAAAAATTGCCTCCTGCCCATCTCCATTTCATGAGAATAAGAGCTTTCAGATAAGATCTACATGTACACAGAGGCCTATAACATAAGTATTTCTCAACAAACATGTTTAAGACATCACATCACATTGACATCAAGGCTGTCGGATGTTTCAGTTGTCTTCATTTTTAATGCCGTTTCTCAACATTGTGCGTTATTTTAAGTAGTTGCTGGTTTTGGCATGGACCATCACAAAGTGTGCGTGTATGTTGCAGTGTAAATTGTACCCTCTGTCAGCAGTATTAAACCTCATGAACACACCCCTTTAATTTGACTAGAGATGATATTGACCGGGTCTCTTGTAATTCTTCTAAATCTGGTCAGCACAGCTTGTTTGCCGTACTGAGTCACTGATATTATTCTAGGGTATAGTTTGTCCATGTCTTGATTTTTAAGAAGTATTACTAGTCGGATATTCATGCATAGTGGGCCTTAAGGACAACTAGCATCCATAGAATTGAGAGAATGGTAAATGCATTACCAGATTCCGACTCTGAAGGGAGTACTGGATTTGAAATCCGTACTGATGAAAAATAACTTGATTTGTGTAGAATACCAGCTTAGCCAGAGAATTTATGAATACTTAAAAAGAAGATGCCCACACAGGAAGAAGTAAATCAACTTAAGTATACTTGAATGCCAACTGCCAATACAAATGAATTTAAAGTGGACTGCAATACATTTACAATGTACAGTGGAGTCCCCCCCCCCCTCGCCCCTACTCAGAAGTCTAGCCCTCCCCCAAATGAGATTGAAAAATTCACAAATGAATGGTTCATCATTAAATAGCATCTCCCCCCCCAAAAAAAAAAAAAAAATTTATTAAAAACAAATCAATCAATAATGTCTTTTCCCCTACATGCCCCCCCCTAAACAAATGTTTAGTTACTCCACATGTAAAAAAAAATATAAAATATAGAGTCACACCAATTAAAGGTTTCTTCTTTTCAATACAGAGTAAAGAGCCTTTTATGGATTGATTGATTGATTTCTTTTACATGTAGTTGGGTTTCTTTCTGGGCATTAACCGTATTATTAATGTAAACGGATCTAAGCCCAATTGCAAGAAACTGCTTACCAGAGCAGTCACCATGCTCTGCTTGCAGGGTTAGTGCCAGATTTCTGCTTTTTCCGTAAGTGAAGAATGCTCAGTAATGTCAAGTACATGTGTGCACGTTCGGAAAGGCGAACATTCTTGCAAAAAGTACTGTATGTACTTTTTTCTTGATTTTGCCACTATACACGTTTACCTTGAATGTGCTTACACGTACTCAAAGGTGCTTAGAAGTCAACGGTGACCTTTTCATCGCGAGACTTACACAGACTATTGGACCTCATTACGTCACCATCACACACATACAACATACGTACACATTTCACGCCTATTTTTTGTGGCTGTTCGATGGTTAACATTGTATAAATATATTTTTTATGTAACTTTTTTTTACAGTGTACGTATTCAAGTTCTTTTTATAATAACAAAAAATTAAAATATACAAAAAATTGGCATTGAGCTGGATTTAACAATGTTACAACAGCCTGAGCAAATCCTTAACTGGTGCTTGAATTGCTGTCCCTTGTAGACCAGACGGAGGGCCAAGCAGCTGGTCATCCGGGAGGGAATGAGATGCCTGAAGGTGAATTAGAAGCACTGGGGGAAGCGAGGGCTGAGGAGCATCCTCCTTGTAGTCCTACTGGCCTGAGAGATCTGTATTTAGTTATTATAATGGAGGCTTGTGAACAAGTGTCTGTTATGGCTGGATATTGATCAGGCAGCTATGGAATTGTAATCAGACGGGCCGTAGGCAAGGAAGTTGAAGGGGGGGGGGACAATCATGCTGGTTTATATCACACCTAAATGCACTCGTACATACATGTATTAAGACAATCAAGCTGGTACCTACATGCACGTATATGCATGATCTTACATGTTTGTATAAATACACAAAAACTGAATAAAATAACCGTCCAGTATGGCGATATATGCGTACATTGGTTTATATGGATTTTATTTGACACATGGGTTGAATTGTTGGTCTGGAAAGGCCACACAATTTTAAGCCTGAAAAGGCACTGATAATAAGAAATTTCTAGGGCACCACACTAAAAGCAAGGAACTCCTATTGTCTGTAGTTTCTATGAAAGTCGTAGACATGTAGTGTGGGTACTAACGGCATCACCTTTTGGCACAATGCTGTATTGTATAGTGCAGTTGAATTCACCTTTCCAATGTGTACACACATGTTTGCAGTTCATCGATACAGAAACGAAACTACCAGCAAATTTTCAGACAGCTCTGTGTTTTCAACACGTTACACTGAACCGTAAATTTTATGTGCATACATGTACCGTACAGAAATGTGCTGTCCCAGATGTTAAATTACAGGTGCATGTATTTCACATTGTAACAATGGTTCATTCTGCCTGTCCTGACTATTTACATGTTTTTAATAACACTGCAATTGAGCAGTTTTTTTTAAGGGTAAATTAATGTTAATAATGATAATGAGTTTACAAAGTTTTATTAATCTAGTAGTAAACCACAAGGGAAACTGACGGGCTAAGTAAAAAGTCAAAGTAAAATTGACTAGAGGCGGGACTTGAACCTGTGACTTCCGGAGTAACGTGCAGGCGCTCAACCGACTGAGCTATCTAGCCCTAATGTTGTGGTCTCCCTATTTTGTCAAAATCTTTGTTCCGGTGGGTGCCAGTCAGAAGCCATTCGAAGGTTTTGTTTTAGTGCAAACCAACCAGTGTGTATGATTGTGTTACCGACTTCTAATTGCACAAAACGAGCTCTCATCTAAGAATTGGGTAAAGCTTGTTGGTTCTGTGGGTTTTGAAGGTCATTGTATTGATCACGCACAGGTACTACATGTACTTTTTTAGTTTCAGTGTACATTGTACAATGTATGTAAGAATCCCCGTACCACACTGAAACTTAAATGTACTGTACTGAGGCCCTATTCAAAGCTCTGCTCTGAAGGGCGCGTTGTCAAAACAACTGACGGAGCCTAAGTGGGAGCCTAACCTGAAACCGTTGTTTTGAAAAGGACCTTGAAAATATTTGAAGGATAAACATGAAGTATATACCTGGGACTTTTTCCAAACTCTTGCTCAGGCTTCGGCTTCGGCTTCGGCTTCGGGTTCAGCTTGATGTTGAACCACCGTGTCGAATGTGCACTGCTCCAAAATTGATGACGGAGCCCAAGCTGAGGTTTTGAAAAGGCCCCAAGAATAGCCTGTGAATATTTATTGCCATGAACCTGATGATTCTTTTACAAACAGAAATTAATATTTCATTTTTTGTAAATTTTGATTACAGGGGTTGATTGTGGACCAAACTATTGAGAAGGTTTCTTTTTGTGCACCAGATCGACACAACGATAAAGGTTTCTCCTATATCTGCCGAGATGGAACTACCAGACGATGGCTGTGTCATTGTTTTCATTCCTTACGTGAACCTGTGAGTGCTGCATGTATGCTCTTCAGTCAATTTCTTGTTTAACCAGGGTTTTAGTAGGAAATATGTGAATGGGGTGTGCAAATTTACTGTTCATGTAGATTAAAAGGGCATCCTAAACCTCGCTTACATGTACAATACATAAATTGTACAATTTCTTTTAAAGGCTTTTACAGAAAATGTCCCCCCCAAAAAAAAAAACAGTCCAGAGAGGAGCTGACCACCTCCCCCCCCCCTTCCACCAGCTACAATGTAACACAATGCTTGTCACATACAGTACTATGCAGTAGGCTCCCTTGAAGCCCTCCAGGCTGTAATTGTACATGTACATGGAGAATTGGAGGATTTTTGTGATGTCAGTCAATATGTTTTACCACTTGCATTTACTTACTCTGTACATTTACTTAACTGTGATTAAATGTGTGTACATCGTCATAAACGCCATGTTGTGAATCATCTGGAAACGTCATTTTGCATTTGTCAGGCATTATACAGGCACATATTCTGTACTGTACATGTATACATTCGCAAACATCTGTTTGTAATCATTTTATTGAGGAACATTTGCTTGTAATTTCAAATGCCCAGAGTTTGTTGTCAACTATTTCCACTACTGGACATGCTGATTTACTGGACATGTACATGTACTGTAAGACTCATTGTAGCACTGCGCACTAATGAGGTCGTACTCATGTGTAAGACTATCATTCCACCATGTAGGTCTCACGCGACCAACCCATCGGTGCGCCAGTCCACAGTAGTACAGTCAGTACTCGCGAGTAAACATAAAGCTTGGACATTACGCTCTCGTACATTAGTGAATTTGGACACGTTGTCTGAGATCCGGGTACGGAGCTTCTATTGTTAGCATTGGTGCGGAGTGCTATTGAATGCAAGGGTACAATGGTAGCATTCATCTAGGATACAGAATCCTTGCTCTATGGATACAGTAGGCACTCCTACTGGTCTAGCCATGCTGCACATCTTTCCAAATGATCACGATAAACTTAATTATCAGCCAGTAGAATCTATTTTAGGAAATCGTTATAAGAATTGAATTCCCTCTTCACAGCAATTTGACTGTAGTTACTTTATTAGAAGTAAAAGCCTAGAAGATTCAAGTGGACTCCTGTGACATGCATCAAAGACCCTGAGCTTGTGGGTTAATCAAGCAAACCTAACTGTTTTAATTCCTTAGGGGGAGCGACTCAGTCATGCAGTGGGATGTGCCTTTGCGGCCTGCCTTGAGCGTAAGCAACAGAGAGACAAACTGTGTGGCGTCAAGGTGGAGTTTGACGTAAACAAGACCAGTTTTACGCGGCAGGGGTCATTTCGTCAGGCTACGATGACAGAGCAGTTGGAAGCTGCAGCAGAAGAAGCTGAGGGAGAAGGAGAGAAAGAGAATCAAGGTGGGTCCCTGCCAGATCCGATGGTCAGAAGGGATACAGATTACAGGGGAAAACTAATTAGGGGGATTACAGTGAGATCAGGAGTTGGGGATTACTAAAGGATAACTGAGAATAGGTGACTGATTACTAAGACCGCGTTCCCACTGGATCCACAATTACAAGATCCTGACCCCGCAGGATTAGTCGCAGACGTGAATCGCGGTCGCGTTCCCACTTGAGTATGATCGCACATTGATCCACCTTTTGTAAACGGAAGTAGATCAAAAGTTCACCAACGCAGGTCACTTTCGCCCATCTTTCTCACAATTACCTGAAATACTGTGCTATTTCTCACGGTGCCGTCCAGTTTGTTTGGAATTTCTTGACTGGCCCAGATGTCTAAAAAGTTCCCAGCTCCTCGTCCGACCATAGCTTGCCACGCTTCTCATCTTTTTGGGGTTTTTTTTTGGATGAATTTATGGGACGTTTATTGCTGGGCGCTGCCATCTTTAAAGAACGTACAATGCATCAAAAAATTGGCGTGGGTTTGGGTTTAGTGTGGATGCGTTGTACAGAACGTGTAGTTGGTATCATCACGTGACGTCAATACTGCTTTATGCTTTACTTGCAATTATTTTATGTCACCAAATGCGTGGTGCGTGCTGGGAATAGAAGAAAAAAGAACACCGTTTTCGCGCCATTCGGGCCTACCGGACCGGATGTTCGCCCTCAAATTGCGGGGTCTGATCGCCCTTTGCGTTCCCACTAGACTTTTGATCACCCATTAATCCAAAAGGGCGATCAGATCCGCTTTAATCCTACTCCCGAGGTGGATCAAATTTGCGGGGTCTGATCCTGATCGCCCTCGCGTTCCCACTTACGCTTGATCGCCCTTTGATCGCCCTTTTCAAGAAATTGCGGGGTCTGATCGCCCTTTTCTCGAATTGCGCGATCAATGCGGGGTCCAGTGGGAACGGGGTCTTAGGAGAGGTTACTGTGGGATCAGGAGTTAGGGATTAGTGAAGGATAACTGAGAGGAAAGGGGCTGATTTCTAAGGGGAGGTTACTGTGGGATCAGGAGTTGGGGATTAGTGATAACTGAGAGACACATGTACATGTATGTAAGTTACTGCAAGCAGTGGGATCAGGAGTTATGGATTACTGAGAGACAGCTGAGAGATTAACTTACTGATTATTTAGGGATCAATGTGGGTTAGGGTGTCAACTATTAGGGTTAGAGCAAGTAAGTTTGGTGATTATTGATTGTTCTTATCGGGAAAATGAACTCAAAATTAAAGAAGACGGCTTGCATTTCAACATTTGTTAGATAATTGCGAACACCGAAATGAACTATTTTATTGGTCCACCCAAAACGGTAATTTTTTCATCTCCAGAGTTTCCAATTGAGAAACCTACTTTGCCATATGCCATGCCACGACGGCATGCCACCGATGCCATGTTAATGCGTCAGGGATCCTTCCGTGGATTTCCAGGTCTACAAAATACGCAGTCACCGTTCAAGCGGCAACTGTCACTGCGCATCAATGATTTACCATCTACACTTCAAAGACAACAACAGGTCCTGCAGACACACACTGAGAGTAAGTATACGGGAGGGAAATGGCTATTAGGGGGAAGGTCCTGTAAATACATACAAAACATTTTAGTTGAATAGCTGATTTTTTATTTTATCTTTAATATAAAAAGCCGTAGACAGAAACTGAAAACACTGTACAAGAAGTGTTGCGTGCTTAGCCTTTTTCTTTACTTTTGTAGATATGAACATGTCAGCATAAGAGAATACTTACTTGGGAAGTGAGAGTGGCTTGTTGGTTTTTTTCCTGAACACACACACAGACACACACATAACCGTACGGATCCGTTTTGTGGGGTCCTGCTATTGTTGTTCTATTATTCCCTTTTCTAAAGAATTCTCTTGTGGGCTTCAGGTTGAGCAAAGAATTCCTTTGTTTGTGCTTCAACTTTATGGTAGCAGCCACCATTGGTTTTGTACTTACATTCCAACTGGGGACCTTCACCCAACCCTGACCCCTGTTGTTCCTTTTTGTATAGGTCCCTGGTTTGGGTTTGAATTTGTATTTCTATCCACACTAGTTTGTAGACTCAGTAAATCAAGGACTTCTCTATATTCTTACATTGTTTGGACTTAGTTTTTTTTAGTGATGTCCCCCATTGGTTTTGTACACAATCAAACTAAGGATGTCTCCGGTCTGCCAAACCACCCAGATCCCTTTTTGTTAAAGTCCTCGATGTCAGCAGGTAGACATGCTCACACACACACAATTGTCCACTCTATAAATTGATGACATCTCTTTGTTCCCCCATTGTGTTGACTTAGATTTTATGTGATATCCCGACTGGTTTAGAACACAAAATCAAATCAAGTTCGCCCTTGGTTTGTTGAAACACTTGATCCATTTTGTTAAAGTCTTTGGCGTAGACGGATAGACATGCCCAAGTTATGTACGAGCAGGGGAGGGAGGGACTGGACGGGGTACAACATGTTGGTCCTGCTGGCGTTAATGGCTGGAATACAAACACAATTAGTGCTTTAACATGTGGGTTAACATTGACTTGAAAGAGAAACAAATACTGGCTTATGTTTAGTTTATTAATTTGCTGACAATACTGTATAGGAAGAACATGTTTAATGGTATGTAGAGAGAGATTTTCCTAAACCTATATGCTTCTTTGTGTTTTGAAAGTGAATTTTTTTTTTTTTTTTAAATAAGTACTGCCAGTGTGCATAGGAAATGTTGTACGTGTAGTTCTTTGCGATAGTTCCCACATGCCCTTTGGCAGTGTTCAGCTAGTGTTTGTCATTTGCCTACGAACAAGGCTGCATTCTAAAGTAGAGTGTTAAGGAGTAGTGTCAGCCCACCCTTAAGCATATCAAACATGACATGTTTTCATTTTGTGCCTCCTGAAGTTCCTTCTGAAGAGGAAGTAATTGAAAGTCAGCGGAATACATCAAAAGGTTTGTAGAAACACAGGAAATAATGTCTCCCTCACTGCTTGATGCCATGTGATCTCCCAATAGTCTGTTATGTGCATGTCTTATGTCACAGTGTCAGATATGAAAGTGTTAGTGAATGACTTGTTTGAAGGAGAGTCATAGCTTGTTATTTCTAACTGCATGGGTCAGAGTTTCAGTTTTGAGATATTTGCATGAGTAAGGTGTTCTTTAGTTTCATGCATGGCGCACTGGTGTAATGTTGATAACTTCAAAGCAAATGCATGCATTAGGGGCTCATGCCTACAGTCTTTGCTTTTAATGAGCCTCTCTACACTTTTCACTCATCTGTTGAACATTGTAACACTTCTGATTTATTTGTGGAAATAGATGAATTGAAATGAACACTAGCAGACAGCACACACTGTGCTGAACATTGTATTTGGCTCACACTGTAACGATTAACATTAGGGATATATGAAACCCGCAGTATTGACATTCTCTTCCTGCAATTAACTTAAATGAATTTCCTTTAACACTGTTCAATTACTGCTTTTATAGCTTACCGAAACTGATAAGCAAAGTTTGCTGCCTGAACTTCCTCTGCGTTGAATGATATTCCATTTATTGTTTCCCAACAAATGATTTATAATGTTAAAGGTGATATTGCTTCGCATTTTCCCTGATCAAATCTTTGCATTAAGTTTTAACCGTTTACCTGACATTGCTTTTTAAGCTCAAAAAGTTTAAGCCACAATCTGATATACATGTAGGGCTTTTATGGTGCCTCTCTGCACTAGGGGTTCATTATGATCATTATTTGTGTGGCTAGTCAATTGTTAGAATTCAGGTGAAAATAAGACAAGTTTTTTTTAAAGGTGTTTTTTTGGTCTGGGTACAGTAATTATCAACCTGTTAGCCTTACCTTCTCTACTTGGGCTGACCAAGTTTAAAATGGACATTATTCTCCCTCCCTTGTCATTAACCAACAACTTGTCGTGTGCTCAGAGGAAGGAAACAACAAAATGTTACGAGAGGAAGGGCGTAAGCAGTTAAATGGCAAAGTTGTGTTTCAAGAAAACTGAGCATAAAAATTTGATAATTTTTGTGTTTTTTCTTCCTTTTTTTTGCCATTCATAAGTCAGGAAGGTTAAAATCTGCATGGGAATGGGAAAATATGTCTTTGGGGGTAATTTTATTCACAAAAAAGTGACAGTAATGCAAATTTTTTTTTCGTCAGGAGCCAGTTTATTGCTTGTGACCTTCTGATACTGGAAAAAAAGCACTTTGTGTAGGCACCAGGCACATGACCAACTCATACTTAAAGTGTGCATAATCAAACACAGCCAAACTGCATGCAGATCGTTACTTTATTGCTTCACTGTGTCTATATCTGTCAAAACTTTGAATCATGACTTGCTGTCAAAATGATTAAAAAATAAGCTGTATTTCAAAGAGTGAGAGGAAATACATGGCTAGTATGAGATGACTTTTGGAAAGAGCTTGTACATGAAGGGAAATGATTGACACACCAATGGTTAGTGGCCATTGAGAGTAGAAAGAAGATATGTGAGAACAAACACTGATCCATGATGGTATTCATTTTCTTTATTTTTGATTACCCAACAGCTTCCCCTGCAAGTCCAAATCCCCCGCACTCATTCCAGCAGCGGCAACAGCAGCAGCAGCTTCCTCCATCTCAACAGCAGCAACAACCATTCCTTACTCAACATCAAGCTGTGCAGCCAGCCCAGCCTATCAACATATCAGCAGCCTGTCAGGAGCTCTCAGAGGGCCTGTTTGAGTTGACCAGCAAGGAATCCTTCACACGGTCAGCAGCTCAGCAACCACATACTATCATGCCACCAGCAGCGGTACCTATGGCTGCTGCTGTGCCACAGCCAGTACAAGCATCACAGCATCCTGTGCCTCATCACTCCATGCAGACTCATCAGCCGATGGTTACACATCAACCAATGGTTACTCAGCAACCAATGGCATCCCAACAAGGTGTGTATCAGTAAATATGTAGAACTCTACACTTGTTGAGGTTACTTTTCATTTATTTATTCTTAGGTCGGGGAGAGGGAGTGTTAACTGCAGGAACATGAAAGATTTTATTGTCTGCCTGATTTTTTATTTCCTCTGGACAATAAATTGTACTTCCGCTTTTGAATATTTTGTGTGAATGTAGTAGCTAACCAACAGGCTGCAGGCTGTAATTGGCCGTTGATAAATATAAGTAATCATTAGGAAACCTAGCTGGGCTTAGACCAGGGACACGTTGTAGCCGTTCATGGGCCAGTTGAAAGAAGCTGCGCAGTGTGTGGTGCAAGCCCGCGGATACACCATAATGCACATTACACAATCTTGAAATCATGGCTCATTAAAGAATCTCAAATTTTTCATGGATACAGTGCTTTGTATTTTCATTCCAAAATTGGGAGCAAAGCCATTTTTTTCCCCATGTGCACTTTGTTACACCTGCTTGTGCAGTTATGTACATGTACGACGCCTGGGTATCTGATGTATTCAGATCACAGAGAGGCTGGGTAGAAGGAAAAGGAGGACAAAAATGAACAAGCTGAGCAAAGACTGTGCAAGTCTTTTGAACTTGTTAAAGTGCGTGAGTTTGTTTCTTTCACGCGTTAAAGCAATTTACGTGGGACCAAAGTGGTCCCAATAATGTTCGAACAAGCATGGTCTATTGAGAGACTAGTTCAGTCAGTCATGGTGTCATCCAAAATTAAAATAAAACTTACACATTTTGGTAATGTGCAAGAGGATCTTGCAGACCACTGTGACGAAAGGTGCAAAAAAAGCTTTATTAGGTGAGGAGGAGGGCAATTCCACAGTAAAGTTGAATTAACCTTGATTTGCTGTTTTTGAGGTACAAAAAAATTATTTTATTTCATGTGGTTCTAGGCCATTATGCTAGAGCCACTGAAATCTCTTTAACCCTTCGAGTGCCGCCAACGTTCTGAAACATCAAACTGAGTATCCATCCACAGGCCGCCAACGTTCCCATACGTTCTACTACTCGACCCCAAAAAATATATAATTGCCCTCTGGATAAAGAAATGCCAATACACGACCGGCACGGAACCCTTCGAGCGCCACCAACGTTCTGAAACGTCATATTGAATCTACATCCACAGGCTGCCAACGTTCCCTTACGTTATACTACTTGACATAAAAAATTATTATTATTTTCTTTTTTTAAATGGCCGGCCTGTGGATACAGAATTAATAAAACGAGGCTGGCACTGTAAGGGTTAAAGACAGCAGTAGCTAGAACTGCACAATTCATGTTTAAAGTTCATCCTCTTTTTTTATACTTTGGACTTTCTTTGTGAAAAGAAATAAATTTGAAATGTACATCTTTTTAAGAGACTTGTAAAAACATGTTGCCATAAAATTTTACATAAAACATCATCTTTAATTTAGCATTTTAGCTTGTTAAAAACAACATTCTTCACATATTGTCTTTGCACTGTCAATCATTTATGTGCATTTAGATTACATTTTATTAACTTCTGCAGTCGATCTGAGCCAGTATGATATTTGTAATCCTTATTAAAAAAACATTTAAAATCCTGACATTTAATTTTTTTTTGTTTTTTAATTCATAGGTTTATCTTAATCCTTTCTTTACCATAGGCAACTTTAGTCGACTGCACTCACACCCCCTCTTCCTTGCCATTGGCGACTTTAGTCGACCAAGCTTACACACGAAAAAGCACTCAAGCCTGAGCACAAAGACCATTTGTAATAAAGCTGTTGATCAAGAGCTTGGACATTTATTGGCCGATCTCAATGATTTTTTGTTTATATGAAAGGGAATTCAATAAGTAAGACCGCTTTATTACTTATTTTGCTGTAAAACAATATTTTTAAAGTGATAACAGAGTTTGTAAAAATGGCCTTTGAACGAAAGCTTTCTGTTGTGTAAGAATGTGTGCTTCACGCTTGAGTGGTCAAATTATTTGGTCGCCAGCGGTTGTTTATGTCAAAACAATTCGGTAATGAGAGGGTTAAACCGATAATGAAATATTTACTCTTGATCAAAGTGTTTTTGACCCAAAGTCAGAGACCAAAATGAAATTTGTGACGGAAATCAACTTCTGTGAGTTATGACCCATAACTGTATGACATTATTTATAAAAGTTAAAAAATTACATTTATAGTTCAGGGAGAACTGTTCAAGGAAAAGATGATTTTAAGCAATTTATTTTAATATCGAAGGAAAAACACTTGAGATGGTATGTGGTGAGCGTTTCCAATTTTCTTTCACACACTTAACGGAGAACGGCTCTCTGCAGTGTATCACAGAAGTCTAAAGAACTGACATTGTCTTTTCTCGCTATTCATTTGCCATTCTGTCATCATAATCATAATCAATGCCAGCGTGCAGTGGAATCAAATTACATCTTTTGCGCGGGAGACACTGGTTTCCATTTGGATCTATAATTGAATTACATGGTTTTTATGTGGACATATTCAAACGCAACGTTGTTATGATGTCTGGGTTGTCTAATCCTTTACGATGCTTGCTGCTTTCCCCCCTAAACCTTTCATGCTAGGCCAACAGATCTATAAAAATTGTCTTCAATTCGTTTGGCGGTGAAATGCTTCCCCTGTAGACCAGCGTGCCATGGAGGGCAACATTGGCATTCAAACCTTAACATGTCACCTGAGCAGGTGAATTTAATTTGATGCCATTTATCAGTGTCCTTCATTGATCTCTTCAGAGGACGATTCTCCCTGACAACTCCCTGTCGTCGTTAGTTTGACAGAACACACAGATAAAGTTCCAACAGCACAATAGATTTTGCGCCGAGGGATTCCTGATGTATTGTATGTTGGAAATGCATCGCAGATGGTCCCAAATGTCAGTGCGATTATTTGCTATTTATAAAACAATGTCCATTTGTGCGCTGGACCTCTGACTCTCTTTGTTTTCACATCACATAGAAATTCCATTGAATACATACAGCTCTTCATTTCTTCATCCCAAGACCATTTCCAGTGTGTAATCTTTTTTTCTACATTGTAAAAGCACACACAATAAAGTCACAAATGTTTGAATTTGACACATTAAAGATATTTTGAAGAAATCTCATCCACATGGTTTTGAAAGGAACTTGGAAGTATGGTGAAAGCTTCATGGATGGTTTATGGTTAGTTTTTTTTGTATTGTCTTATCTAATAATGCAAAGCCTGTCCCCTTAAAGACTGGCATTTAAGCTTTGTATACACAGTGGGAAAACATCTGTCTCTGTGGGTGGGACAGAAAAACAAGATTTGTAATCTGTTTTGTACAGCTACAAATGTTTCCAGCATCACATGGTACATGTCAACCTTCTCTCTACATGTACATGTATGATGCGTTGTGAATAATTCAAGAGAGGTCTAAAGACAGCTCGCAACCGATGATGTATTTGGGGAGGCTGTTGAGGGAGAGAATAATGAGCTGTCGTCTACCTGCTGTGCAATACCCATAACTTCAAACGAACGTTCATAATTTAGTATGTTTTAATGGGGTGAAAAAGTAACTGAGACCGTAGCAATGTATACTTAGATTTGGTATTAAGATTTGCGTGTACATAGATGATAGTGTTGGGGGGGATGTTGGCCTTTTGCAAACTTTTCAAAGAAACATTGAAGCTGAAATTGAGGGAGTGTTTTACTTAAAACAACATTTGTCATCTAATGAAGATACCGCATGTATAGTAAAATGTATGTGATGTATATGTACATGTAAAAGTCTCAATTGATTTATGATAATATTTATTCAGGCAAATAATTTACAAATACATGTAAAAACAGTAAAAACTTGTTATTAAAAAAAATGATGGGATGCCTGGGAGAGCTTAAAAGTAAACAAATAAAAAATAACTGTCACTAAAAGGTGTATGTCGCCCAAATCTCAGAATAAGCAAGAAAATATCAATCAATAGTAGAACCATAAAACAAGAAAGTTAAGGCAAGAAAGAGCATAGTCATACTATAAAAAAAATACATTTATGATAAATTTAAATTCTTGATTCCCCCAAATTTGTATGCATTTCATTGATAAATAAATGTGTGCAAAATTGGTGGCACATGTTTATTGTAAATTACATTAAAACTATTTTTTTTTTAAATGAACACAAACTCACAATGCTTGACTTGATGCTTCATTCTTCAAAGGGCAAGGGCGCCAAGGCTTTCTCCTTTGTAAAGGGCACCGTGATGAGGAAATTGTTAACTTCTTTTGGAACATTTCAAGGGGCACCAAGGCAATGACCAGGGGCATGACGGACAGAATTTGTTTTGTTAATTTACTGATAAAATTCAATTGACAGGGGATCAAAGAAAAGATTTTACAAAGCTGATAAGATGGGTTTTTTATTTTGGTCATTTAAACAACTTTTATTCATCAAGGGTCTACATGTATATGTGTGTATTACACTTATATGAAGTGATAACATTTAAGATGGGAAGTGTTATTGTGAACCTGCAAACTTAACAATGACTCTTTAACATGTGCATGTCTTTGTCATTACCCATGAGATTACTCATTAGCAAGGCAGTGTCTCTGATGAGATTTTCTGCTTATGAGTACAGTTCGAATAACACCTCATACGTGCGCACAGCACACACACTTACATGTTAAAGCTGCCCTTGTAATGAATTCTACCTACAATATTGAAGAAGAAGAAGCATGAGTATGCTTGTTATGTCTGCTATTTTATTGCACATCAAATCTACCGTAAGATAAAACTGCTTGTTTGGACATTGATAATCTCAAGTCCAAAGAACATTCTCGGAGAAACCCTGTGTTTAAAATGGTCTTACCAATAAAAATGAACGGACTTCAAATGAAATGACGTCTACAAAACGCTTTGATTTCGACTGCACTATTATGACAGCGATCGTCTATGTCAGCCTGCTCACAAAAACTGCACCTGGAGCCATAAATTTATAGATTAAAGTCGGAACATGTTTGTCTTTTCAGTTTGTCCACAGAATGCACACTCAATCTGATAACATCTCTGTATGCAATTACTTTCCATGTGTTCCTTTTTAAGATCAACAGAGTTAAAGCCTGCAGGCCAGATACAGAGGAAATCGTTTCCTCACATCTAGGCCCAAATGACTAGGACAGATAGAATATTTTGAGGATGTTGTAAGATGGAGTTGATACAGCTCTCTTAATGGGATTGAAGATTTGAGGGGTGTTTATGCGTGGGTTGTGAAGTCACCTGTGATCAGGACATTGCTTTAATTCGTAATTCTGCCTGTATGGTTGGCTGCCTTCCATGCAGGCAAAACTTAGAGCGTGATATAATCTCCTCAATAAACATGTACATGTACCACTACCACCTCTGTTAAATTGTAAAAGGTATCTAAATCACAGACTGTGTCGAATCCATGTCATTTATGGTTTTTATTCCACTGATGAACTAAATTTGTGTTTGTGTGTACTTTTTGTTTTAGTACTGACCCAGCAAATGCAGCCTACAGTGAGTCCAATCAGGCAGACCAATCCTTGGGCACCACCACCTCAACTTCAACCCCCAGCTGGCTCTACCCAACGAGCTGGCCCGAACCCCTGGGATCCAGCTCCAGCAGGACAAGCAACCGGCCCCAATGGTATATCACAGGCAGAGAAATGGCTGACTCAAACTTCACAGACAGTGGTTACAAAGCCCTACACATCGCCCCAAGGATCTATTCTTGGCCCAGGTGGAGAAACAACCATGCAGAATATGCAGATGCAGAACGGCTTCAACGTCAGTCACCAACAGATGCAGATACAAAACATGACGTACCAAGCACAGCCTGTGGCCAGCAGAGTGCCAGCAGCTAACTATAACAACAGTGCTACAGCGCCTATTTATATATCCCATCCACAGCAGCCTGCAGGAGTTGCAGCTAGCAACGTGGGGATAAGCGGAGCCTGGACATCCGATCTGTCCAGAACTTTGCCTGATTCAACTACCCAAGGGAACACCAATGGGTATTCCAGCTCCTTTGAGGCTAAGTGGGAAGCGTTGCCTAGTAACCAAAGCCCAGTAGTAGCCAACAATCCCTTTGTCAATGTGACCAAGGCATTTGAGATAGATCTATGAGAGAGCTTTGGGGTTGCTTTTTCGTCCTGTAGACTCCAGAGTTGAAATCATTTACTGCCTGAGATCCAAGTGATATTTTAAAGAGCTCTTCTACATAGAGACAGCTTAAGTGTATTCCTTTTTTTTTTTTCTTCAATGATTTTTATCAATGACTTAATTACCCTGAATGTTGAACATTTCAGGTTTGTTGTGGTGGGATGGTATTATTTGTGAAAGTGTCACACACATTTATTCAAAAACTGTTGCATTTAATGTTGTGTTATATACCGTGATGTGATTTATATTTTGACAACTGACCAATCAGACTCAGGTACATTCAAAGCCAGCCCAGCACCAGGGAAATTTACAGAGCTTTTTTTCTTCAGCTGTGAAATATATTTAGGTCTCTGTACCAATATTATCCTGATGCAGTTTGGCCTCAAACCTAGAAGCAAATAGACTGATACATAATGCTCTGCCCCGTAACATGACCAGTCACAATTGAGAATGCGCAAAAAGCCTGACGTATGTTTAAATCAGATTACAAAGCTGCCACCATTTGGGTTGCTGCATTGTGTGTGGCATGGTGCTTTTGGCATGATAGTTGAGAGTAGGCACACCATCCATGTCAAGCATCATTGCTAGACAGGTTTTATAAGGTAGGGTCATCGTTTGGTAATGACCCCCCCCCCCCCTTAAAAAATAATGATAAATAAATATAAATTGTGTCATTTCTATCCGAAAGCTTACTTGTTATAAAGATGGTAATGGTAGAAGGCATCCTGAAAGAAATTATTTCGTTTGAAATGCCCTCATTGATTTAGAAACCAATAAAAACGTTTGAATTTTAGGAACGATTCTTGTATGAATCGGTTCTCATATTTCTGAGGGTTGCTGCCAGAGATGCAGTTAGTACCCGCTGTCACCTCACTAAAAGTGGACGGATGCAACGTTCATTTAAAAATACTGTGACAGTTTTTTGCTGTTTTCTCAGCAAGTAGACACTGTATTCAACTGAAACGTTCACAGGTATTCTTTCTTTATAATTCTGCCTATAAATAAACCAAATCGATTACTCTACCTTTAGTGTCGGGGGCTTAATGGATCGATCTGTTACACTATGAAGGTGAATACCTGTGATACAAACAGTCTTTGAGAAACATCACAACACTTTTTTATCTTCTTTGTTTATCTTATTGATTCCACAAATAATTGGAAATCTACTTCAGCCTGAAATTAAGATTACAGAGGAGTCGTCAGAGGAGATCACCAAATGTGTAGATAAATAAACGATTGAAATATAAAAATAGCATACTGTATATTTTAGGTATGTGGTGATTGGACGTAACAAGTACTTTATTTTATTAACCTACAGAAATACAGTCAGTACACTCAAAGTTTACCACTCTCTGTTCAGTGATTATTAATAAACAATTTCCAACAGTGTGAGTTTTTAAGTACTGACTAATTTTCACAGAGCAGAATTTTTTTTTATACATAATGTATTATCAGATTCCTATTATAAAATGTTGTTATTATAGCACGTGTGATGGGTTTTTTATTTTACAGGTACTGAATGTAGTTTTATTTTTAGATTTTTTTAAATATTGTGAATAAGCTATAATTGGTTAATTCCAGGATTACTCTCTTTACATTGACCACAAGAATTAGAAACCTGGTTAGGGAGGAATGCAAGGTTTTTGGAGGTTATCTTGGGTTCAACCTTGAGTTACCTCGAGTTATCGCGTGTTTAATTCTGCAATTCTCCCTTATCTGAATGTTTTGGGGACTTTAAAAAAAAGGAATTTGTTAACCCTCTCCCTCTTGATGTTTCGTGCAGGCAACAGCTTCAGTCTTTCAAAATCAACCAATAGGAAGTTTTTTCTTCACATGTACACATAAGTGTATGATGGCCTCCAAATGTGGACCCCGTTGTTTGCCTTTGTGATAGCAATCATGGACTTATTGTCCCTATCGTTATAAGTGCTCGGTTTGAATGTCATACAAGTACAAACATGTACATGTAGGATCCATACTACCTCTAATTGACCCCTTGCACTGGCTTCACACGCGGCTAGTGTCTGCACACGTTCCACCATTTCGGGAGTCAAATTGATCTAAGATGAGCACTTTGCCTAAAATGCGCACTACACACAGAGGGAAATCACCTCTCAAAATGACCCAACCCAAAATTTTGATGATGATTGCGACAGGTGAATGGGGTACTTTGGAACACTAGGTGGCAGCAGACTTACCAGGTAAACTTCCATTGTGTACGTAGTTCTGAGCATGCGCAAATTTCCAAGAACAATGGATTTACCTGGTAAGTCTGCTGCCACCCAGCGTCACCAAAAGTCTTTCATTGGTTCAGGTGATGAATGTCCACCACGCCTCAATCCTTCAAATTCCTCAAGATGGTTTCAAAGGAGGAAAAGACTTCGGAAAATCCCAACAAATTGCAGTCACGAAATGTATTCAGGAACTCAGAGTTTTAATTTCTGTCCTTTGTGTAATGTGAGTCACCCTAACTAGGCCTAATTAAAATCATGTCAAATATCTGACGTGTATCCGTTTTAGTTCAGCAACTTCAGCACTAACTGTTTGTGTTGGATTATTCATTAATGGAACTGTAAATACAAAAGTTATATTTTAACATTGAACTTTACATTGACACAATACGTACTAGAATGAATAGATATTGTTAGCTTTCATGTGTTTATGTTGGGTTGGTTGGTAACTGCAGTAATCTACATTACCGTGAGCTCACCCCTAGACCAGTTGTACCAGTTTCGACAGACTTGCTAAGTAGGATACAGTTTCTATGCAGACGACTTTCAATAACAGCCATTGATGTCTACATGTACATTGCTTCGTGGGAGTAGTATTTGCTTTGCTTGTGGGCATTTTTGAAATTTGACCTAGTCTCGGGTAGGGGAGTGAAGGGTGTGATTCGGGAAGGGAACTACAAGTCATTTATGACAATGCTGAGTACTCGTAATGACACTTTAAAGTACAGTTATGATTATATTATTTAATGCTTAAACATTCTTTATAGAAATTTATGTAGTTGACAGCAAAGGAAACGTGTACAGTTGTATGAGAAATTTCGAAATTTATATTTTTTAATGTAAGGGCATGTACCAATACTAGGACTATTTCTTTTCCGCAGTGGACATTGTTTCAGGAATATCAGTGTCAATTGTGAATGGTTTTATTTTGCACTCATGTAGAAGCCATTTTGGAGTCTTAATTGACTTTCAGTTGACAGCAAATTCTTCACTGGACAATCCAAGTGTCATGGTCTGTTTATTACTAGCCATTTTTTAAATAATAACAAAGCGCTTAGTATTTTTCCTGCAAGGTATGTGGAGCTACGTTTTAAAGTATGAGACCTTTTCCTTTACATAGCACCATGTAACGATTTACAAGGTGATGTGGTGTAATTTGCTGCCAATCAAACCAGGAACATGGGGCGCACCCCTGCTCTTTACGATAAGTGTACTGGATTCTTTTATGTGCATTACACAACACATGGGACCTACGGCTTTACGTACATCCATCCGAAGGACGAAGCAATAATGGTTAGGTGTCTTGCCTAAGGTCACAAGTGTCACGACCGGAACTCGAACCCACACTCTGCTGATCAGAAACACAAGAGCTTAAGTCTGTTGCTCTTAACTGCTCGGCCATGACACACCATTTTTGTGTTCATGCATAGGCTGGTGCCATATCTGCTTAGAAAAGTTATGAATTGATGTATGAGATTGAAACAAGCACCAAATTTCATAGAGCTGCTTAAGCAGACAAGTACAGATCTTTCCATTGCAACGTCACAGCCTGAAATGTTGCCAACCAAGGTTGGAACTATGGAAAGCCATAAATGCAAAGCAAAAACAGATAGCGATAGTTTGTAACAATGTTACACAAATATTTGTTTTAAATACTGTTGAGTTTGTTGTAAACAAAGCAACCAATCATTGGATGTACTCTTTTTACTAATTGAAAGTTTGCAGAAATGTTAAATTTTGTCACAACATCTGTCAACACGATTGACTGTTTTGTTAACCATGTGAACATTCGGCCGTCCATGCTAACCAGGGCGGTTTGTTTATCAACAATGGAAAGGTCTATCGCTTAAAAAATTTCTGCTAAGCAAAACTAAGCAGGATACCAGTTACATTTGGTACATGTGAAATGGTATTTTTAACTGGTAACCTCATTCTGATAGGCATAATTTTGTTGTGTTCAGCAACTTTTTATGCTTTAAGCAGCTCTATGAAATTGGGCCTAGGTTTTGAGACATCCACTGCTGCAGATACATGCAATAAAATGAATCACCTTCATCTCTTTACATCAAGTACAATACTCCATTTGATGTGAATCTACTTTTGCTTAAAGTAATGGCTCAGTTTTAATCAGACCATGTCGAATAGACAACAGTTAATGAGAACTGACTTGTTGTCAATTTTACTTCATACAAATATCATTCAAACTGCAAGTAATAGTCTTGTGATTGCCGACTCGGTCTGGCAATGGTTAGTAATTGGTATGGGAATGGACTCCCTCGTTGCATATTAATAAACCTAATGGCTTACAGCAGTGCATACTTTACAATGGACCACATGATCTTCTATATTCAACACACTTTTGTATTCATTTATTGAAATGATTTCTGATTTGTAGATTTTAGTGAAGACGTTTATTGGTATGCATGATATTAGGATTTATCTAGGATACCCTAGTTGACATTGCCAACAAAATGCCCCCTGAGTCCCGTCTTATCAGTGTATCATGTATTCTTTTAAAGTTGTAACTGTGGCATACATGCACCCAGTAAATGGATCCATTATAAGCTCTGCCCAGTCATGCATTGGCCAATCACGACCACAAGCACTTTAAAAGGTGTTCAAATCCCACAGTTGGGTGAACCTGTGTTCACTGGATTAACAGCGCTCTACCAACTGAGCTATCTGGCTCTGTGTTCATCCCAAAATGGAAATAAATTTACCCAGTCGGCGTCCGTTGTGGTTTATTTTTCGATAAAATCCTGTTGTAACATAACTGCAGCCATTTTGGATTGCTGTTTCACAAGACACTTTTTGTGTTGTACGAATGTATAACCCACAGGGGGCCATTGACAAACAATTGCTGTTGTGGGCGAAGCTTAATGGATTCATCCATTTATTATGTAGAGAAACTCATTAACTGTACACAGATCATTGATCAGATTTTGAGAGAACATGAAGTCAGTATCCAGAGCTCCTTTGTGTTAACGACTTCACACCAACATAAACATGTTTGTCTTATATGCTACCATTCCAATATCATTAAGTTAATTTGACGGTATGTGTTGTTTATGTTAACTATTTACAGCGCATCCCGTAAAAAGCAAAACAAAAGTCTGATGCAACATTTCAATAAATATGTACGCTTGTTTAGGATTGTAGAAATTGGCAGTTGGTGTAGTTTCATATGACAACGTTTTACCCTTAAAAAGAAACATGTTTTAACTGTATGTAATGTGTTATTAAATATTGTACAAAATGACTATGTTATGAAGATCTGTAATTACTGATCACCATTGATGCCTATTGAAAGTTGTACTTAATTGTGACTAACCCATTGTAATACATGATTATTGTACTGCTGTAAAAGGCAGGTGAGTAGTTCTTGTATACAAATCATATTTAAGAAAAAAAAAGTTTTAAACACCACACACGCTTTGAGGTTTTGCCAGGTTGTCTTTAGTCATACCCATAATTCCCAGTACAACTTCACATAACATTCCTGTGACACTAGTTGATACAATTTACTATGTACTGCAGTGTCTCTCAAGTTATATTTAAGTCAATATGACTTTGCAAGGATTTAGTCCAGCAGGCAAGTCCATTTCTCTGCTGTGTATATCAAAATTATTTAATGTTTCCTTTTTAATTTATAGTGTTTTGTTATTCTTACTTTTAGGTTTATTTGACTAGTCATT
Organism: Pycnopodia helianthoides; assembly: GCA_032158295.1. Lineage (NCBI taxonomy): Eukaryota > Metazoa > Echinodermata > Asteroidea > Forcipulatida > Asteriidae > Pycnopodia > Pycnopodia helianthoides. The sequence continues at coordinate 11,460,866 of CM063243.1, forward strand.
TGCAAAGTTTTGTAAACGGGAAGACATACAATGTTTTGTTTTTGGGGTTTTTTTTTCCTGTTGAGATGAAAGTACTTGGCCTATAAACATCTGGTAATATTAGAGACAGATCCTGAAAACGGCTAATAGATGGCCCCAGTTAAAGATGTCAACCCTGAACCTCCAGGGTGGTATATGTTCGAGGATTTGCAGACTCTCTACATCACTATAAATGGACAACCGTTTGACACAGCATGTCTTTTCTTTAATCCCTTATTGTGTGTTCATGGCTATCAGTCAAGAGGGAGAGCTTGGAAATAATCTAGAAATCATAAATAATCATGTCAAATTGCGGTTCGTCATTTGTATTGAGATCATGTCGTGAGCATCTACAGAAATGATTATAACATTTGGTCTGGTGGTCATTGAAAAAAATGCCATGCTTGTTTTGTTTCTCATGCATTAGGAAATTGAGCCCGGACGAATGCCGAGTTGATCAGTTTGTATTTCTTTGACTAATGAATAGTAGACCGCCCTCTATTGACTTTTGCCGAGTTTGAGCTTCCTCTTTAACATGGGAATTTTATTAGTAATACCTCATAAATTAAATGCACACATGCAAATGAAAGTGAAGGTTAGTAATAAGTGTTAATCTTTGACAAGAATTGACAACTTCAGACATGTTGCATCAGTGTTGAAGGGTGTGTTCATCAATATATTTTCTTAAAAGTAAGTAAAACCCTACAGAACAGTGAAATTCATCAACAAGTTGAGATGCCTTAACCTGACTCATACATTTTTCCGGACAAATTTGGTGTTGAAATTTCATATTACCCGATTTAAGCATGATCCCTTTGAATTCTCACACTGTTTTTTATTCGGAAGTTTAATAAAGGTGGAGGAGACTTTGTACAAAAATCACTTGAAACAAATTTAAACTGATGGTGATTATAGTCACAGATTTAGATTATTTTACTCATGTAGACTGCCAGTAGTTTAATTGTAGTGGATGTTAACATTGCACGTCAAACCTTGATTTATTTTACCCCTTCAAGGAAAAAGGGTTTTTTTTCCCCCCCCCCCCAAGTACTATCACCCCAGCATCAGTATTTGTACACTTAGTACAACACACAAATTTAGGGTTTTAAATGTACTTTATCCGATATAAATAATCTTATAATTTGTACTCAAATGATAATTTTGGATAAGATTAATCTTGTAAAAAGGATAAAGCTTGTGAATGAATACATTTTCATGTGAGAGAAAAAAATTGTAGTCGAAGTGGGGTTGTTTTTTTTTTGTACAGTATAATTATTGTGTGTTTATATGTATTAGGAATCTGCTGAGCACTTACAGTGAACTATTCATGTGGCATACGATACAAAGCATTTTGGCTGGTAACCTGTTAATACTAGCAAGAATTATCTTGAATGCGTTCTTGATCCACTCACAACTATTTCAATCCACGGTAAGGGGCCGAATATATTGAAAATGATAACGACATATCACTCAATACTTGATCCATTGAGTCACCATGTCAGTCTCTTTCAAACTTGCTTTAGGCACACATCTTACATACATTTTTTGTCAAACATGGGCGCAGAAGATAATTGAGAATAGTTTGATGCTCTTGTAAAACTGATTTGAGAGGCCATACAGACTTAATGAGCTTGTCATACTACAGATTTGATATTTGTTTTTGAAAAAAAAAACTGATGAAAAGAAACCATAACAGACTGGTTCAATCAAAGAACAGATTTCTCTTTTATTAATTCGCATAAAGGCAAGTGAACCATGCTTTTCAAATTGTAAGTGAAAAGTTTCAATGATACAGTTTAAACAAAAAAAATCAGTAGAAAATTAGTTTCTTAAATTTATGGGATGTCCTACGTGTATTGTCGGTATATATTTTCATATCAGTGCAAAAACAATGTATCTTCTAAAATAGCATTTATGTTACACACCAGTTTGAAAGTGTCAAAACGTATGTCGCTTAAAAAAACGCAGATGTACACACAAAACCAATAGGTGCCAAGATACAATATTTGTGTTGCACAATCGAAATAAGACATTTTTGTACTGACACAGCAATATAATACATGCAATGATGAGCAAGGATACTTCTTTTGCAACTCAAAATTGTCATATGATAGCTTTTACATGTAAATATTTTTCTTACAGTAGTTAGACGGGGTTATATAGCAATAGTCATACACCATGCCCGATATGGGCCAGACGGAATCTGCCCCCCCCCAGTGTTTCCATACTCTAGCACAATATATTTTCCTCTTTCACAGAGGTACCCCCCCCCCTAAATCCCCTTAAGAATCCCTGAGATTCCAAGTAAACAATGAAAACACAATGGGGGGGAACCACCATGCCCCATATCGAGAACCCAATAATAGTCGGCACTCATGCACTAGAATAAAGATGCTGGAAAAAAACTTAGTTAAGGTAATTTACTTATTACTAGACTTACCTGAACAGCTACATAAATGTCATTATCGGGTTAATAAAGAAAACCAATCCAACGTGTGTTGGTTATTGAGAGAAGATACCTCTACACCATCGATAAACAGAGTTTTTCAACTGAAGTAGGCATACTATGACAACGTCAGCTTGTTCATTAATACACTATAGATTGTCAAAAATAAGCGACCACAGGTATTTTACAGGCAGGGTCATAGATTGGTAAATACTCAAATAATTATTGATCGTAAAAACTTACTTGGCGAGAAGCACTGCAGCTGTTGATAGTATAAAACAAATTGAGAAAGGTTTCCCTTCAAAGTACTATGGTTTGGATAATTTTTGACCCCAAAACATTTGAATTTGAGAAAAGAAATCATGCACGAGTCATTTTTCAGATTTCTGAGGGTCGGTGTCTGTTTGCGAATGCTGCAGCCAGAGATGGGGTTGGTATCCCGCTGTCACCTCTCTAAGCGTGGATGGATTCACGGTTCTTGGGAAAATAACTCGGCAGTGGTTTGCTGTTCTATCAGTAAGTAGACACTGTGTTCAACAGAAACTTTCACATGTGACTTTTATTCTATCTTTCTTTATAAATTTGCCTATAAATAAGCGATTCGTTGACAAAAACCAATCTATGACCCTACCTTAAAATGGAGTAATTCTAGCAAAATCAAATATGATACAGATCTTGAATTTAGTGTGGCCACAGACTGGTGTATGATAAACAAGTGTACACAGATGTATGAAAAAGTATCAAGTCGTTTATCGTGTGTGCCAGGCAAAAACTAACATCATGTTATTCCACCATCATGTGGAAGAATAAATGTCGGACCTTATCATTAAAATAGGTATTACAATAAGAGACTTTGGAACGTTGTGTTTCAACAGAGATAAGAGGTAAATTTCCATTGTTTGCATTGTTCTGAGCATGTGTACATTTCTAAAAACATTGGGTTCATCTGGTCGATCTGCTGCCACTTGTCGTCCCCATGGGAGATCAGGGCCCCATTTCATGGAGCTGCTTAAGCACAAAATTTTGCTTAAGCAAAAAAATCATTGCTTAGTAAAATCAGACTACCGGCCAAGACTATACACTCAATTGTTATGCTAAGTAAACAACAGCTAAATACCAGTCACAAGCAATGTATAAGGCATGAAATTTTGGCCAGTAACATGTGTAAAATAAGCAAGCTATTCTCGTGCTTAAGCAAATTTTTTACTTAAGCAGCTCCATGAAATAGGGCCCAGGTTGGCTCAGTGGCTTCTTTCCCTGCCTTTCACCTCCCTGGACCCCAGTTCGAATCCAACCTCAGTCAGCAGCTCGTATGTGGGTTGGGTTTTCAGTCCCTACCTGATTGCGTGGGTTTTCCCCCATTGGGGTTTTCCTCCCACATCTAAAATCTGAACATTTCTTCATCGTCTCCTGTTTATCCTGTTATTGGTGCTAATTGCGCTGTTGACTGTGTCATTGATTTTTTTAAAAGTCTGCCATTCAAACATTATGACCTTAATCTTGTTGCATGATCCCTGACGGCTAACCGTTCCAGTTGGATTTTCATTTTGCCCCGTTTTGGGACTTGGTTGAGACTGTGCCTTACTAATAGTGTTGCAGCAAACCGATCATCTTTGACTTGAAGGACTTTGTGGTCTTTTTAACCTTGAGGCGTCTCTAGTGGTTGACTGATGTTATTGTTTGTTGTCATGGCCTTCAGTTCCCACCTGATGCCCAAGGGTAAGAAGGAAGTGTCTAGGTTGTACTGGATCACAGCTATTTTACACAGTGTCTTCAATGCAGGAGCTAGGAGAAGATCAAGACAAAACAATGGTTAATACAGGCTTTAAGTCGGGGGAAGTTTTCAATGAAAACTTGGTCTTTCATCAATTGGCCATGACCGTGCAGGTCTTAAAATGAGACAGTGACCGGTCTCAATATAGAGGTAGTGACATGTCTCCATATAGAGACAGTCACAGGTCTCAATATAGAGGCAGTCACAGGTCTCAATATAGAGGCAGATCACAGTCTCAATATAGAGACAGTCACAGGTCTCAATATAGAGACAGTCACAGGTCTCAATATACACTGTAGATGTAGTGACTTACTTAAACATGTAGATGCAATGACTACATTCGTATATAAGGCCCCCCAAAAAAGGGGTTGTGTTTCCGGTTCCCCGACCGACCCTAGTTTTGATGCCGCGACCCTAAACTTTTTATTCGGCCTTTAAAAAAAACGGGGGGAAAACGGGAAAAAACGAAAAAACAAAAACAAAAACCTATTTCACCTGGAAGAAAATGTCTGACTTTTACCAATTTACCATGTTTTAGGCAACATTTGAAATAAAAACCAGAACATATCAAGAAGAATTTACCGATATCTCCTTGATTTGCACCTGCGATGTCCAACGACTCGACTACGAGCGAAAAATACCCACAATGCAATGCGGATCGCGCACGTGTGTATACGGCGCTGTGTTAAGTGCAGATTTCGCACACTTCCCAAAATCGCCCGCTTAAACTGCCTATCTAAAGAGTGCAAACTGAAGATTGCGCACAATTTGCAAGGTCGGGCAGATTAACTGCCAAACCTGCAGAGCGCAAACTGCAGTTTGCGCGCAATTTTGCCTAATTCGCTGTGCAAATCCGTTAAATTGCGCTCAACACATGAACGATCGTGGACGTATCGTCAATCGTATCGGAATAAAAAAAAAACGCAAAATAAAAAAACTTTCCGACCTACCGACCCTATTTTTAAATGACATGTAATCGGAAACAGAGCCCTTTTTTTGTTTGGCCTAATCAGATGGTTATGTCATACTCACCAAAGTCCAGTACGTGGAGGTCAGCCAGGTCCATAAGATTCTCATCATCAGAGCCACCAGGTACCACTTTATCCTTGGGACTAGAAAGATAATTTATATTTATAAAAGATACTTTTGCATTTTGCACTATACTTCTTTTCCTCAATAGCCCTTGTACATGTGACTTACCACATACATTTTTAACTTGCGAGATTTCTGTATATTTTAATTTCAAGTAAACAGATTCACACAGGAAGTTTGCTATTTTTTACAATTAAAAGCTTTTTACCGACTACTTGATGTATGTAAAGGTGGCAAATGATAAACAAGGGTACGCTTCATGCCAAATAATTGTTGAAATGTCAAACGCTTCCTTCTCTGTATGAAGTATCATTGATGGCATTGATCACCGGTCTACACTGCCATGCCAACTTAACCCCCTGCGCCAATCCCATCAAGCAATGATCCAACAATGTAGAGCACCAGAAATCCCCTTCACACAAATTCTTCCAAGTCCGATCAAAAGCATTGAATTTAAACTAAGCCAGAAATTTTGCAACCTCCTGCGTTATCATAATACTCTATCTACACAGGGTAACTTTTAAATAGCTTTTATCTCAACAAAACAAAGAATTTACTCCGGGAGACAATTCCAAGCATACCAAATTGTTGCCTTATGTTTTGTTTGTTTTCAGAGCCCACAACTCATACTAGAAACTTAAGTTTGTGGTAACACAGTGTAATAATCTCTCTTCTATTAAACCTCCGTCTGTTCTGTGCTTTCACTAATCCCTTCAACTTTACCTCGTTCCTCCAAACATGATGACCTGGTCTTCAACAACAATGCAACATTGTCTCCGTCTGTTCCTTGGTGTTTGCCCAAAGGTTTTGACCTTTGACCACTCATAGTTGACCAAGTCCAGCTTGTAAAGATCGTTGAAGTGTGTTTTGGTGATGTCACTGTAGCCACCAAACATGTACATAAACCCTCCATACATGACTGTGAACACAGGATAAAATGTGTATATAGTTGTTACAAACTTTCTCAACAATTGCTACACCTCACTTCGTCCTTTCAGTATCCTGACATTGGCAAGAAAGAGAACACTGGTGAAAACGTCAAGAATGAACCAACCCACTCTTTCCATTCAGAGCCACCACCTCTCCAAAAAGCAATTATGTCAGCATAAGATTAAACTTATATCTATCTCCACCATGCAAAGCCTCTATCATATATTCTATAAACAAAAAAATATTATCTATTTTTTGTTAATGAGGACCAATCATTCTGAGAGAGTTGGTGCATTTTAGAAACATGTTGCCCATACTATGCCTCAAATGAGACCCCCTTGTATAGGTTGCCATTGCTGAGGCCAAAAAAGGGAAATGTGCTCGTGTGATGTACGCACCAGGCAAAACTCACAGCCTATGATAGGTTTTCTCTGACCTCAGTGGGGCGCTCTTTAAGCTTGTGAGGTCACATGCAAGGTTCTATTGAAAGACGGAAACAGTAATCTTACAGGCAGAGTGGCTTCTCCTTCCGATCGGCACATCGCCAGTAGTCGCTGGTGAAACCCACGCTTTTGTCTTAATGTCAAACACCTGTAGCTTATTACAGTAGAATTCTTGATTGGTGTAACACTGGCCAGACTTGTCAGATCTACCTCCAAAGACGATCATCTGATGATGGTTGGCTGTCGCTGTGTGGAAGTCACGCCAGTGAGGTATTTCACCCTGCAATAGATTGATGGTCATTTCATTCAAGGGACAAAACATCACTGGTTTTTGGTAGAGTAAATTAATTCCCATCATCTTGTTATCAATAAACGCACTTTTACCAACCAGTGGTCACTTTTCACCATTCAGCCTTGCTAGGGCCATTTCAACAGTAAGTAAAGCAATGGTCAGGCTGAATGGTGTTTTTTTGGTATCCATTATAATTTACCTTTGCATTGATGTATCTCCATTCCATCTCCTTTAAGTTCAGGCTGTAAATAGTATTTGAATAACAACACTGTATCCTCTGCATAATGTATAATAAGACAATCATAAAATTGAAGTTAATAATGACAAGAACAATGCCACATGTCTCTATGTTTAAGAAAAGTCAAAAGGTTTTTCAAATTACATGTTACAAAAAAACACAATTTATAATCAATATAAAAGGTTGAATGCAAAAAAACAAAACAAAATGATGCAGAAAGTTTGTTAATAGATAAAATGTTATTAGCTACATATTAGGTACATGTATGTAGCTTGCCACTGAGAGCCATTGTATTTAATAGCAATGGATTTCTTACCCCGTCTGTGAAGCCACCAAATATGTACATCTCATCTTCAATGAGGCAAGCTGAATGGCCGTCTCTGCCAAACGGAGCATCGCCCGTTGTGTCTGGTTTGGACCACTTCAGGGTATCTACATTGTGCAAACAAGACAGAAAGAATCCAGGATACACATGGTGTTACCACAAACCAAATATACATTGATACCTCACCATGCAAATACATTTCAAAACCCATTTAAAAATCCAGATTACCATCAAAATGCATCTTACTATACAAAGCAATGTATGTCTGGTAATGAAACCAAGAATGCCTCATAAGTGACCCAAAGTACAAGGGACCTACGGCTTAATGTCCCGTCAGAAGGAAAATGCATTTATGGTAAAGTATCTTGCTCAAGGACACAGGTGCCATGACCAGGACTTGCCCCCACTCTGCTAATAATCAGAAACACCAGAGCTGCAGTCTGATAACTGCTTGGCCACGACACGCCACCAATAAGGATTCAGTTTGGTCTCCTAGTTAGTAACTTTCTTGGACTTTTCTCACTTGTATCAAAACAAAAGACTTCTCTGCAGGCACCGTAGTTGTCATTACGTCCTCCCCACAAGTACACCAGTCCATTGTAATTCACCACTGAGTGACCATAGCGGAGATAGGGTACCAACTTCTTAGTGGACTCCTCATCATTAGCATTGGCAACTTAGTCCACCTCAATAGAACTGTGGATTTAAAAAACACATTATAAAAAGAGCATCAATTAGGCCTAATACAGTCAATAAAACAATTGAATTTAACAGTATATCCGATGACTAGACCACAATCAAGTCTTGTGCTTTTGGCAGGATCCAGAGGGGTCTCCACAATAATTAAACACCCAAAGGGGAAAATCCCCTCTGTCCATGATCAGCTTTGTATGTATCTTTCATAAAAACGACTTATATAACTAGAGAGTTATGTGGACAGTCTTCTCTGAGATAGGAGTATGTCTTGCCTGTATTCAACACGTAGACATCAATGGGTATGAGTGAGCGATAGTCACCACCGGTACAGTATCCACCAAACAGAAAGATACGACCTCCAACTAACGCTGCCGCATGATTGACCCTTCTAGGTCCACCATCAAGATGGACTGTCCAGTGTGGCATTGTTCTTACATCCAGTTACAAGACTCTGCACTTAGCATCTGAAGAAAAAACTCTCATGCTGAACTTGTCACTATCTATGATCTGCAAACAAAACAATAAATTACATGTAGTTCAACTATGAAAACAACTTTAAAAATGATAATTTTCATAAATTATTGCCATAAGATTTCAAGTCAATGAAACACATATATGTCTCAACTTTAGAATTGTCCCAACTATAGTTAGGACCGGGGCCCAACTAGAGTGATACAGTTGGGACCGCCCAACTATAGCTGGGACCAAGAAATCGAGCAGGGAACCAGTTGCTGTTATTGCACGAGATGGTCCCCAACACTAGCTGTCGGCCAGTGGGTATCACATACGATCCCTTTTGTAAGCAGAGAGAAACTGGAGAGGATTGAAAATTACTTTGCTTTTGAGGCCCACTTCATGACTTGTGGTTGTGGTTATCTACATTTCCTTGCCAGAAACCAGTAAGAAGAAGTATAGTTGGTTGGGACGATTCTTAAAGTTTGAAAGTTGAGATAGAACGTAAGCCTACATTGTAGACAGAGAAAAGTAGAAGCCGAGTTTTAAGTGTATGCTTGGAGGTAGAATTAGTATGCAATTCCCAATTAAAACAATAAATACATGCCACTGTCAGACTTTAAATTGATGCCCACTCCAACATCACAGTCCATACCACAATGTTTGACCAGCATGAGGCAAATTAAAGGAACATTAAATTGGTAAGAAAAAAACTTGAAAAAATATACTTTTGATCACAGATTTACATAAAACTTACACGGTCTAATGATGATTACTGTAGAAAACATCCCTTGAAATATTTCTGTCTGAAATGCCATATTTGATTTTGATGAGAAATTAATAAACTAATTTTCCGATTGGAGTTTATCGCTCAGTGAGCGTTTTATTCATTTGTTGAATCTATATGATTTCATGCAAATGTGTAATCGGTTTTTAACTATTTTCTCGTGACCCAGATGGCCGATCGATCTCAAACTTCTACATGTCTGTCAGTTTATGCATGGATTACATAAAGTGCTTACACTGCCAGCAACTGTTTTGTTAGCAAAAACCAATTCTGTAATGTTCCTTTAAATCATCACTAATCAGACAAATCACCCCCCTACGATTGAATCACGACTGATTCAAATAAAAATTCATTGAAATTATGTTATCTTCAACTATGTCCTTGCTCTATGCTTCAACAGTTTATTTCCTTTTACAGACTTACATTACAACGCAGACACAAACACATACACATGACTCACGGTGAACCACCCTCGACTGAAATGTAAACATAAGGCTGCCGCTAAGAACATGCAATACCGCCCTCTGTTGTTCTGTTATGATTTTGTTGACCGTGCAGGTGTTTGGTCACGTGATAGCCTGATTGATTAGTTTTTCATAGATGTCGCTGGTGCCTTAAATTTCTCAGCGCTTAAAAGGTGATGTTGGTGCAGTTTACCAGTGAGGGTATTATTGCGATGCAACGGGACGCTACTCACTGCTAGTGCTAGTGCTGCTGGGCTCGAAGGTCATCAAGGAGGTGGAGGGAACACACTACTCAGTGTTTATGAGTCATTTTAAACACGAAACATTCCAAAGCTTTTTCTTGATTTTGTTTATTATGTAGTTTGTTTGTTCCAAAGGAGGATCACTTTGATCTGTATGCTAAGATTAAGTAAGAGCACGAGGTGAGGTTTTCTTTTAATTATTGTTTTGACAGAATATGCATCATGATCATGTCATTGATTGAGTGTTGAGACATTTGTGTACGATTGGTCTACTTCTAGAATTATGAGGTTCGATCCGCTATCGGCTCCATCAACCTCATCATAGTCATAGAGCTGCATGTATAAATTCCTATACAAAACTTTTTGCCATTTACGTTTCTGCACCTGGAGTTCTCATTTGAAACTAGGCTCTACGTATTCCTTGAAATCTCATTGAGCGTTGCATGGGTCAAGAAAATCCACTCCGCACATTTAAAATTGTTAAAAAGCGATAAATTCTTACCATAATTCCGATCCCATTCAAACAGTGTTGTAACAAATATGGCCCTGGAGTCGCATGATTTGTGTACAAAACCAACCCACAGTTGCCGGGACCAGCGTTGCTGCGCGCGGAGTACCAGTTTGCCGGTAGACTATTTGCGTGCGCAGCAAACAGCACACTTGTGAAAAAGCTGGTGGACAAGTAAAATGGCAAGCTGCATGGTCCTGCTGGCTAGGCACTGAAAAAGTTCAAAGGCAGACCGTAGTAATATAAGTGGTGATCAGAAATGATTTTAATAAAGTAGCATTTGATCTAACACTCCTCAGGGTAATTTTGTGGGGAATAAAACACTTTCACTGTACCACTGTGGTGGATATTTTATTGTGTCTATTGTTATTAATCATGTTAATACTGCAAAGTATTTCTGGACACAGTTAGACAGCCGGACCATATCTCTTATGTCCAGAAAATTTTGAACTGAAGTTACTCTATGATAGGCCCATTGCTGTGGTATGGTTTGTTGCTGAACCAAGCCACACTTGCATCTCTATCAGAAGAAAAAGCTTCTTGTCGGTGCGCAATATGAACAAAAGAACAGATCTAAAATTCCTCTCTGCATATTCCTTGTTTGTAGACTATTGATAATTTTGGTTGATGTAAATTTTGTTTTTTGCAGCTCAGTCATTTGTGTAGAAACAATAGATCCAGTAGTTGTACAATGGATGACTCCGGGGATCAAGATATGTATGTGTCGCAGTTGAAGGAGGTATTCGACAGTTGCGATGCTGGTGGTCTTGGTATGCTGAATCGAGAGGAATTGCAGGATTTATGTACAAAGCTACAATTGGATGAGCAAGCGGATGACTTATTGCAGCATCTGGTGGGCAACAGTACACAGAAACTGGTAAGTTTAATACTTGCATGTAATACTCTTCTCTGACTGAAAAGAAATTGGCTTTAAATCCAATTGGACTACTGATGAGAGCTCAATAGTTGCAGAGTAGGGTCACCTCCTTAGAGAAAGAATAGAAGTAGAACTAGAGGGAGCACTTGTTATTATGCCAACCTGACTGCGTTGTCCAACCATGGGCACAAATCCCTACGGGTAAATTACATCAAAATGTTGGTTGTTTGAACTGGTGCGTGACCAGTGTTATATGATGGGTCAGCGCCATTTTCTCAATGGCCAAAAATATTCTTTCTGGGCCGTGTCCCATAGTTTTGTATGCCCTCTAGTTCTATTATACAACTCTATGGTCACCTCAAAATTGAGTCCTTAATTTTAGTGCTCTTCTACAAGACCCAATTCACCTGACATAATTATCACAATCGATCAATTGAGTCGATGTCCCCATGTGTTTCAGACTACATTGCACATTTTACAGGGCACATCATTTACACACTTTCCATAAATTGCACTTGACTTTCAAAAAGGCGAGCGTAGCTGATAGGGGTCGAGGTTTACGCTTATTATTTACTTCCTTGTATGTAATGTTTAAATTCGAGCGTTAAAAGTTCATTAAATTTACAATGTATAAAGCAAGAGAAGTGGTCTGGTCCAGTGAAAATGTTGAACGAGGAGACCTGTGGTCTAGAAAATTGTTTGTTGGTATAAACATTGAAATGAACATGTGCACAAATGTAGTAGACATTTCTCATACCAGCAACTGTTAAGACAGGGTCATCATAATTTGGTTTTTGTTGACTAAATCCTGATTTATAAGCAAATATTATCAAGAAAGATACAACAAACATGATAAAAGTCACCTGTGAAAGTTTCAGCTGAATACAGTGTCTACTTATTGAGAAAACAGCAAATTCTGTCACAGTTGTTTTCATCAAGTACAGTATGTCAAATCCATCCACGTTTAGTGGATGCTTGTATTGAGGACAGCATTCAAGCATACACTATGGAAATTTCCTTACTTTTCTTGATTTCTAATCCATGAGGGCACTTCTGATGAAATATTTGTGCAGGATGCTTACTACCATTACCATCTTTTTAGCCAGTCCGGTGGGCTTTCAGAAGAAAAAAATTACACCATTTCTTTGCAGGGTTATAACCCTCGCGGAAGCAACGTGGTGAAAAATTCTCCACATAGGCCCCTATTCCAAATATGGTCATCATTTTTTTTTCAATGGGCCAAACAAGCCACGATTTTCTGTATTCGCCACCCCTTGTATACACCACAAGCCTGTAGACTCCCATTGGCCAGGCTTTAACCACTGCCGAGTAAGAATTATTGAATGACAGCAGTCCCAAGGGACAGCTATGCCCTTGGGAATTGTAACTTGATATCTTAGTGAGCCAACTCCTTGTGCCATTATCTCTTTGTGTCAACCCAGTGCCGCCCAGAGCTAAAACAGGTCGTAAATAACACACACTGCTGGCCCAGACAAAAGCCCTGTGGGGGTTAAAATTGCTTTCGGCTTGCCAGAGGGGGTCATTGACCTACAAAACTGAGTGGTGATCAAATCCTCCACCTGGAGGACCCGCGTTATACAGGAGGGCCCGCTTCTCCGAGGGTTTTAAAGGTAGTGGTCATACTCTACTAATAAGTGCCTGAATTTAAAATTATTTTGAACAATACCTTACTGTGTATACAAACTTGCAGGAAAACAAATTTATATCCTTTCCTTCTTCATGATCAGGAATCATTCACTATTGTTCACCAGCCACCCCCCCCCCTTCATGTCCTTGGTAAACATGGTGTAGTCCACTCCACTCCACTTTTGGCTTAAAATGCAAAATGTAGCAGTTTTGAGGTGTAGAGTTTGAATTTTTAACTTGGCCTATGTGTGTAAATAAATACTGGCATAATGAATCATTTGAAATATACCTACTGAGTAGGATTTTATTAACATTGTATTTAAAATTCTCGTTTTGCCATGTTTAGATTACTCAATCTTGACATGGGGCAGTTTTTCTAAATGTAACAAATTACTTACCTTACGAAAACGAGCAGCTTGTGTAATTTTGTATCCTGGCTTCTGTGATCATTCTGCTCCATTACTTGCTGATTTAAATTTATATGTTATGTAATGACTTAAAATACCACCTGAATTTGGGAAAATTAATGTATACATTGATGCATTAGGCATATAACCTACTTCCTCCCGGTTTTAATTCTTGTTTTACCCTAACGTCTAACATTCATGCATATAATACTCGTAGTGCTAGAGGAAATTTGTTCATCCAATTTAACAGAACGTCAATATCTAAAAAAAATAGTGTTGTTGATCGAGGCATCTCATACTGGAATAGTCTAAATGATTCTCTTAAATCGTCAACCTCTCTATCTGTCTTTGTCATAAACTTTAGAGCTTAGTTCTTTGACTCATATTCATAAACTAAGGTGTAATTTGTAGGCTAATATGTTGGCCTTGTGTCACATTTGTCCTGTCTGCTTCATTTGTCCTACACTGTATGTCCATGTTACGGTACCTTGGTTATATGTTTGTCTGTCCATACAATGAAGGTTAGGGAACAAAAGCTTCTCGCTTAACCTTATACCTTTATGTTCTCATTAATATGCTGCTTATTATTAAATCACTGTGTACTTAATATAAATAATATCAAATCTCATTCTAATGTATTACTTGTGTTATGAAGGACAGCATTGAAATAAAGGTAAACTGAATGAATGAAATTAAAAGCCAGTCAAAAGATGCTTTCGATAGGCCTATATTTCTTAAAGGAAATCCTTCCTCTAAATTCTAGGGGGAAAAAGACGATCAGAGCAAAGTAACATTTAGGCGATGCTTTTCCTTTTTGGGAAATCATGTTTTGTGATAGTGTGGAGTTAATGCTATGTGATAAGTAGGTGTACATATCATCGGCTCAGGGCTATAACTTATAAGGTCATTTGTGAAGTTTGTATGACTTTCATAAAATTGCATTAGATGCATTAATTTTGAGCTCCTGGTACATGTAAATGGAAGTTATTGATCCCGAGTGGTCTCCAAAGTAAAAAGAACCACTGAGCTGATGACAAGGTGTTCATTTCACTGTGCTTTATCTTGACCATGTTGTGAATTGTTGCATGATTTTAATTGCTTTGGAATGACTTGATTTCAGATTGACTTTGATACATTCAAGGAGGGATTTGTTATGGTCTTGTCCAGTGCCGTTGATCTCGATGGTATGGACCATGTTGAAGAAGATAACATTAGCCTCGGGAGTATCAATGAAGGTATGTATAACATTGTCCAGACAGTGCACTACTTCTTTTCCATGGTTTAGTAAGCTTAACATTCTTGACTAGTCGGCATTTATGTTCTGCATTTTTCTGTCTGCTCTGTAGCAACTTTTCTACCTGACTGCTTCTGTTACATTAGCATGAAATACATACGATTTTGTGTGTGTGTTGTGTTGTTGTGTGGCCTTTTAAAAAGACTCTGCTATGTAATGGAAACTTGAGGCTATATTACCACTCTGTGTAATAATGTGAATAGTGTGTGTGTGTGGGGGGTGGTACTTCATGTAAAGTAAGCAGTTTGTTTCACAAAAGTAGGTTGGTCTACCTACACATAATGTCACGTACATGTAACATTCTGTCTGTGTACTTTTTTTGTCAATCTACTGTAAAAGATTAATAATTTCCATTTTCTGTCTTCCATGTAGTTTCAATCGCTGATGAAGTAGAGGTATCACCAAAATATGTGAAAGCTGGAAAGAAATATGGCCGCCGATCTCGACCTGATTTTGACTTGAGTTACACAGCTGATTTCTCAGATATTGACACCAGTTTAAGTAGTCATGTCACTGGGATTGATACATCGAGACTGGACAAAAAAGAGAGGGAAACCAGTCTGTCTGGAGGAGTGGGTAAATCGAGGGGGAAATCAAGCAGGTCTTTATCCTTTGCTGATGATATTAGCGAGGTGAGTTGGTTTGGTTTGTCAGATGGTTTGGGGCAAGCTTTTGTATAACAGCCTCCAGATGAGCAAACCCTGGTACCATTGTGCCATACACATTGATTCAAAATTGTGTACGGGTGTTTGCCGTCTCTAACGTGACTACGCAAAAGCTTGCCCCAAATCATGTGACGAAGCAACTGTCTCGATAGTCTGAGGAATTAAAGTTAAAGGGCTAACTTGTGATCAGGCAAGTCATTGTACCAGACTTAATTCAAATCTAACTCGAAAATGGCTTTATTGGGCAACTGGGACTAGTTGAAATGGAGTGTCATTGATTGTGATACACAGACAACAAGTTCATTAGCTTGTTGTTAAGAATCTTAAGAAAAGTTTGACCTACATGTAGCATTCCCCAATTTCCACAGCGTGTATAGTGGATTTTATTGCACGATCATAGTGTATGTGTACATTGGGTTACTGGCGGTGCCCTTACTGTGTTGTTTTTGCTGTCATCTGCCCTCTAGTGTTGCTATGCATCTGCTGTTTGCTTATTCATCTAGGGGTGGCCCGTTTGGGTTCACAGACTCTTCTGGGATTTGCTGTTTTAGATTTTTTGTTGCTAGGGACAAAGTTTTGTCCAATTGAAACACAGTTCTTTGCTGCAACTAAAGTTTGGTGAGGGCTCCATGGTTTGAAAAGTTTCACTTTCATTGCAGCTTTTAGCATAGGATCAGTGTGATAGGTATTTTTATTCAATGGTCAAACTTTTTCAAAGGACAATTTTTTATTTTATTTTTTGCTGTTTTTTTTTTATGAGCAAAAATTGTTGTGGCCTTCCGGATATGCGTTTTATGTTTCAACAGACTGCAAGTCTTGCATGTATTGAAAACAAGAAAACAAATCAAATGTAGACAATAGTTTTCTATTAAATCAAATTTTCTTGAAAATAAAAATACCCATAGCAATTTGTTACAAAAACAATTTCAATTTTTATAAAATGCAAATACTTTGTAAATCTCAATATTGTTGGGATGAACTTAATCCTGGACGATCAAATGTGTGCTCCACTTGCACAGTCTATTGATAAACTTATGTGTGTGATGATTACAAGATGCAAGGCATCAAATGCACCTGGTATGCAAAGTAACAAACGGACAATATTGTTCAAATGGTATGTTTTATTGTTTGCAGAACTTAGATGGTGAGTTCGAGGTTGATAGTGTTTTGTTAGCAAGCAGGAGAGATATACCTACGATTGTACATGAGACATTTGAAGCTGAAGGTTGGTGGAATCTAGGATTATTGGTTTCAAATAAGTTGATTTGTTTTGTGCAAGATGCATGTGGACATATTTGGAGACTAAGGCTTTCACAATATTGCTAGATTAGTTCTTAAGCTGATCAAGCTGCATCTAATTCTTTATTCTTGATGTCAGGAATAAACAAGTGCTAATTTTGTTAACCACCGGTAATTTTCTGCAGTGTGTCAGCCTCAAGAATGGGTGATTAACAAGGCGTCCTCACTTTAAATTAAAGGGAAAAGTAAACTAAATTAATCTCCGTTCAGCACTTTTTATTTAACAGCAAACACATCATACAATCAACCAGCAATCATTTTCCTTTGGTCGTGCTTAAGAGAAAATAACAACAACGGAAACATTTTGCCAGGTTTTTGTTTACTTTTCTGTAATGGTTTTTTGAATGCTGCAATCAAAGTAGGAACAGTGATCTTGGCAAGTTGCTACTCACTTGACTTTGACAGTATTTTAGATAAAAATATTTCTCTAGAATATTGGTACTAGTATGAAAAAAGTGAGTTTTCGGATTGAAACTGGTCAATGTTTGTTCTCGATATTTACCAATTAGTCATATTGTTATACAACTATTTTTAGTGTTCTTGCATTTCTATTTTACTGTAACAGTAATGCTAGGTGACGCTAGGTGGCAGCAGACTTACCAGGTAAATCCATGCTCGGAACTACGTAAACAATGGAAATTTACCTGGTAAGTCTGCTGCCACCTAGCGTTCCAAAGCCTCCCATTGGAAATAAAACTTTCGGAACTATTTGGCTTTGCTTTAAAGGTCAGATGAATGCTTCCATGAGTCTGATGGAAGCTGCACCTACGGAAGCTGAACAGGTGCAGGCTATATGGGATGAGGTGGGTGTCGGTAGTGATGGCTACCTAAACATTAATGACCTGTCTACAGTCTGTCAACACATCGGCATGGAGGACATGGATGAAGAGGTATGATGGTTTTTTACCCAATTTACCCAATTTTCTGGTTGCGACTGATGCCGATCGTCTTAACATCCTCGTACTGCCACTCAGGTGGTAAACAATCGGCGTAGGGTATGTTCCCAACGGTCTGAGTGCAGGCAACAGCATCATCCTGAAAAGTCAATGGCTGACTGTTTTTGTGTCATTGCAAGGTCGACCTGAGGGCTGGTTTAGACACTAAGACACTCACCATATCTTTATGTATTTTGACTCCCAATATGGCAGACCATGGACTGTAGCAGAATGTGACATCAGTGCAAGGGGTCAATAAAAGTATATATATTGCTTTTTTAAATCTCCTGCATTTTCATTGGTCACTCTACTTTATAGTGTGGTGTGCAGTGTATAAACTGATTGTACTTTTGGATCGGGATGAAAGACAATATGATGTTGTTTTACCGTATACCCATGAATGATAAGCACTGAATTGTCAATGCTTTCATTAAAAAAAAACTGGAACCTCAGATGGGATAACTGCTAGACCACAGAGCTTGCCTTGTGAAGAGAAGCCAGTTAAATAAATATTACTTACATGTAGCAGAGGGTTTTGCAAACACTTGATATGCAATCGTTGCACCTTGGGTTAAAGAAAACTGATTTTATTGTGCCCTGCACCAGTATTCATATTCACATAGATATACGGTGTGATTGTCACATTGTGTAAGATTTTCAAGAAGTGGTTTTCCGACTTGCATGTATGTTTCACATAGTGTTGTACACTGCCTTTGTTCTGACTAATTTATTGCTTGACTCGCTTCAGGAGTTGAAGAATCTGTTTAACAAGCTGGATGTCGACCAGGACGACAGAGTCGGTTTCCAGGAATTCTTAGAGGGTTTATTTCGACACGAAGGCCCTCGCCCACCCACCACTCCTCTGCCGAGTGCACTGTCAACAGCTCAGAAAGCCAAGCTTCGTATGTCAATGATGGGCAGCGCAATGGATGACCCACTGTACAGAACTGCTACACCGTCTATGATAGGTGGTACTCAGCTGTTAACAATGCTGGATGGTAATCTTACTGGGTGAGTACACCAAGTTGTCCTTGTTAATCGTGGGTTTTTTATTTTCAATAATAACAGTACGAGATATTTGTATAGCGTATAATGCAGAAGCCTCTATGCGCAACACAAAACATAAAACAACGTAATGAGTATAAAAGCAAGTTACACAAATAAAGATTAAAACAAGTTAGTTTTTAAAAAGTCCCTTGAAAATCTGAAGAGAGCCAACTTGGCGAATATGAAGTGGTAAGTCATTCCATAACGAAGGTGCAATGAAGTTGAAGGCTCTTTGACCATAAAATTTAGTGGAAAAAGTAGTTTGTGTCACTAGGGATTGGCCAGCAGATCGAAGAGGACGAACAGGAATGTACTTACGGAGAAGATCAGATATATAGTCAGGAGATAGGCCATGAAGAGCTTTGAAAGTGAGAAGATTTAACTTAAATACGATACACAGTTTGATCGGAAGCCAGTGGAGTTCTTGTAAGATAACAGTACTTTTTAAATGTGATGGACTTGATTTGCGTATTGATCTTACCCTCATATAACACACTCATAGGAATTTAATTGCATTGTGATCTTCACCAATTTTCTGATTTGCAATATCTGAGAGATCTTATTTATCTACATGTTCATGTGTTAAAAGTTTTTGTAAACAATGGTTGACCTCAAATCCACCTCCGCATTTTTCAACTTCTAATTGAGACGAGACAGAAATACATTCCTGAACACCACATGGAAGTCATTATGACAGTGAAATTGAATTGAATCTTTAGTGAATTAATTTTTTTTAAATATTTCTTTGACTTCTTTGGTTGCTTACAAATCTTGTATTTGTATTGAAATAATGCCTATGCACTATGAATGAAGTCACTTTGACTGTCTTCATCCATAGTTCCTGTGCCAAATCTCAACCTACATGTAAAGTAACATCAACATACATTTTATACTCTTATTAAAGAAAATAAATTTGAAATAAATGGCATAAGTTTAGAGTTAGTGCCAGTTTTGCTAGTATAATGTCAGATTGTTTAACAGTCAATTATGCCGTAGGTTTACATGTGTACATTATATATCCTTGACAAATATACACTATACTTGTATTTGCATAACAATAGAAATTACTTTCACCTGCATGGCATGTGTTTGTTTCCATTTGACTGCTTCACAAAAGCACATGTGCATACAATTAACACTGCAACAGCTGTTGCTTTGAAACCAAGCCGTTCAATAACTAGACAAACAGACCGATCTATTAGATGACAAACTCTAAAGCTATTGCTGCAAAACGATAGTTTTCCGGTAATGTGACAGCGGTTATCAAAAGATAGAAAATGTTCAAGAAATATTTTGAGGAATTCCGGCCGTTTCAGCGGAAAAATCCTGCGGCGGGTGGGACTTTAAATCCGGATGGACAACAGAAAGATGGGTAGGCATAAAGGCTGTTCACATAGTGTCGTTTATCATGATATGTGTATATGTACATGTATACATGTGTGTAGTACATGTAGTTTACTAGTATGATGTGAATATTTATAAATGTGTTGAATTTTTAGAAGACATTTTAGTCTACTTTATATGTGTCTTGAGATGTGATTGATCTGAAATTTCATGTAAGTTCTGTAATGTAATTGACCTTGCAAACCATTTGTATAATCCGTTTGTGGAAATTGTATAAATGTTAGATTGACTATTATTTTCACATATTAGTAATGTGGTATTTATTTCTGGTTGTACTTCATGATACATGTATTTGTAATGTTAGAATTGGTTGTTATCAATAGAGGATATCAACATATACTATTAGCATATGTACAATTTTGTACATTTATCTCATTACAAACTAGCCCAATGAGAGTATTACAAAATATAACGAAATAATTATTATTAACAGGTATGCCAACCCGGATGACATTGCAGAGCAGTTGGCAGCACAAGGCATACAAAATCCTATGGAAGTTTTAGAGGTACAGTATATATTTCTAAATGGAATAAGTTTTGAATTGTGAAATATTTTGTGCTATCATATTATTCATTACTCATTCAGGAGGCCTTGAAATATATTTTCCCCCCTGGTTTGCAAAACCAAAGCAATTCTTTTCACCGTGCTCTAACTTGAGTTACATATTTATTTTGCATATATTTCACATGGAGAAAGATTATAGAACATTTTACTAGTCCACCTGTCTACCAAAGACAGTTGATTATAGCCCAGAGTACACTGGACTAGTGTTTGCGCCCTAGGCTTGTGATTGAATTGGGTTCTGATCAGCATTAATACAAATAATTAATTTTCAATGGCAGTGTCGTGACCAAGCGGATAAAAACATTCGACTCGAGCTCTGGTGTTTCTGATCATTTGTGTCCTTAAAATCAAAACACTTATGCGTCCTTTGGATGGGACGTAAAGCCGTAGGTTCCGTGTGTTGTGTGATGCACGTAAATGAATCCAGTGCACTTATTGTAAAGAGAAGGGGTTTGCCCGGTGTTCCTGGTTTGATTGGCTTGATATTGCGCCACGGCACCTTTTCATACATGGCATACTTCAAAATGTAGTTCCGCATACCTTGCAGAAAAAAAATACTGAGGGTTTGGAGACGCCATCAGGTGTGATAGAACACTATATAAGAACTACGTATTATTCTTGTTATTTTTACTGAATATCTTACTTCTTTGTTTAAGGATCTTGATATAAACACGGAAACGGGAAAGGTGAACTTACAGGACTTGTCTTCAGCTTTGGAGCATGTGTTAATGACTACAGGCGATAGCAATGGAGTGTACCAGGCTGCATTGACAACGTATCAATCGGAACTAAAACACCTCAAGTAAGTCTTTCTTTGCTCTATTGATGTGGTAGGATAGTATGGTACTTTAGAGAGGGACTGCAAGGTCAGTTTGAGTTATGTGATTCACTCTTTTTTTCAATAGATAGAGTCCTTAAGGGAATGGAGAAAAAAGTTGAAAGCCTATAACCTCTGTTGAAATGGCGTAAAATGCCACTGTGTTTGACACCCTTCAAGTGCAATTTTTGTCAAATGTGTTCGATTACGTTACATTTAAAAAATATGGTCTGTACATTTTTGAACAGAGAATGTTCAGTTCATTCCTGAATTCTGATGATATTAAATCAAAATGGCATTGACTTTGAGCTTCTGACTGTTATGACTGATGCAGAAATTCCTCTTTGGAATGTACAGACCTATTTGGTTTTTCTGTCTGATGACGTCATGTATCAGATTTTGCTCTGAAAGAGTATCAGATAAAGTGGTGTGTTATCATAATCTCATTTTAACCTTGGAGCCCCTCCTTAAAGGCACAGTACACGTTTGGTAATGAATCTGAAAAATAATGTCAATAAAAACTGACTTGGTAAGAAGTACAGCAGCTTTGGGTAGTATAATAAATTTTGAGAAACTTTTAACTTCGAAGAACTACGGTTATGGAAAATATATCACTTTTTACTCCCCAAAATTTGAATCTGAGAAGCGTGTATTTTTATGGGGAATATTCTTCCTGCATGGAAATATTCGCTCCGGTTTTTCGGTGATATCTCAAAAACACGACCACCTTTTGAAGTGAAATTTTCACAGGTTAGTTTTATTGTATGTACCTACTTTTATATAGGATTAACACAATCAGTAGGCTCCAATTACCAAACACATGCAGCACCTTTAAGATGTGTCATCCTCAATAGTAAAACTCGGCATATCTAGTCATGAAGTTATTCTAAAGCCAAGGCTTCTGTTTCCTGAGGTCAATGTAATGTGCGAGGATGAGAAATTTCAGACTTTCATCTGAATACAGACTTTTTATGTCTGCCTTGTGGAAAAAATTGATGTTATTTTCTCCATGTTTTTTTCTTTTTGTAAGCTTTCTGGAATCGATAACAGTAGATGCCACCAAAAGGTGGAAAACATAATTCCAACAGACCTTCTAAAATTCGGATCGGAGTTTCAGATCATTAAGTCATCAATGATCATTACCCCTGAATGTGATTGAAGAACATAGATTTTAAGATGTGCACATTATCTTTGCCGTTTTGTTGCACTGTGTGATACCAAACTAAAGGTTGTGTATTTATCATCTTTTGATGCTGAGTTTGACATGCAATCCATATTATTATTGCACTTTTCTATTTTCACCTCACAGAAACCAGTTGGATGCGCTCACAGATGAAAGAGATAAACTCAAGGGAGATATTTATGAGGCAAACCAACGAAACGTCTTGCTGGTTAAGGAAGTTGATGAGTCTCATGCAAACATACTGAAGACCAACGAAGCGAAATTGCAGTAAGGAAACACTTCAATTGTGATATGTGTTATTCAGTTTAGTTGTTGGATTCAATTTGAGCTAATACCCTCATTGTTTAAGTTTTTAAATACTAAACAAAAAATATTCTCAGTTGTACCTCATGAAGTCATTTAAAGGGAAGTTATACGATTGGTAATTACTCTAAAAATTATGGCAATAAAAACTTACTCGGTTAGAAGTACAGCAACTTTCGATAGTATAAAGAAATTTGGGAAACATTTCAATTCAAATTTGGAAAACATTTCAATTCAAAATAATGTGGATATGGAAAAAGATGTCAGTTTTTATCCCCAAAATTTGAATCTGAAAAATGTTTCTGTCAGAAACATTTTTTCAGATTGTATTCCTGTTAGGGGTTATTCTTCATGTGTGGACATAACCGCTCCAGATATTTTGTGATATCTCAAAAACGCTAACACCTTTTGGAATGAAATTTTCACAGGTTAGTTTTTTTTGTATATATCTACAATTATATAGGATTAAAACATTCAAACGGTTCCAAAAATCAAAGGTATACTTTGCTTTTAAAGTATGATTTATCTTCCATATACATTAAATAAGATCTGATATGTTTTTTTTTCACCTAGAGCTGCTGAGAAAAAGTACCAGGAAAAAGTTACAGCAATGCAATCTGAGCTTGAAAAAGAAAGAATGCTTATGGCAGCGCAGGCAACAAAACAGAGTCAACGATTAGAAGAACAGATCAATCAGATGAAATCCGGTGATGCTGGACTTAGAGAACGGCTTCTGGAAACGCAAAGAGTAAGTGAAGTTTCTTTGTGGTGTTGTGGTTTATTTTGTTGGTGTTTTTTTTGTATAATGGCGTTTGGAAAAAACTAGACAATACTTAAGTTTACTTTTTGTAATCCTTTAGGTGTGCAGTTGTCCTGTCTGTAGAATGTTTACCATATTGTGAAGTTTCTTTTTGGTGTTGTGGCTTTCAGGTTTTTTGTTTTGTTTAATGGCATTTGGAAAACAACCAGACAATAATTAAATTTACTTTTTTGTTATCCTTTAGGTGTGCCATTGTCCTGTCCTTAGACTGTTTACCGTATAGAGAAATATGCTGTGTTTATTTTTATATCTCTGGCCTTTTGTATTTTTTGTAATGTAATTGTAATGTTTTTACCCTGTGAAATTAATAAATGAATTGAAATAAAATTAAATAGACTGGATCATTCATGTGCAGTATGTTTAATCCCGCTGTATTTCATAGTGGGAAATTCCGTGATAAACTCACACGGCAAAAACCACAATAATCAGGAACTCAGTCCTCTGGATTGTTTTTGTATGACTTGATTTGTTGAAATTTGTTAATGACAGCTTTTTCCAACTCCTTCAAATTATTCGAACGAACAAAATTCTGATGTTCGTGGTTGATGTAACATTACTATGGAATGCCAAGGTGCAAATGTTGTAACATATTAATGATTGATTTTATACCATCTTGTTTAAGATAAAGTCTTCAATAAATGGGGATGAAATATCCATATAAAGACACTACAATTATGTTAAAAAAATTATAAAAGTCTGATTCCTATAAGCCAATTTTGATATTATTTTGTTTAATCTGACTTAAAATATTGTATTCTTTTCACCAGAAATGAATCAATAATATTGAAATTGTTTATTCTGTAGGAGATTACAAGATTGGAAAAAGAGTTGGGTGAGGCTGCGGAGAAGTTAAATGACGACCAGAAAACCATACAAAAGCAGCAAAGGGATCTGGATGGGTTCCAAGAACTTGAGGAGAGGGTAAGATTTCAGACTTGTAAAAATGCATTCAAAAGTTGCTGAAATGAGATTCGTGCTTGCATAGCCTTGTGTGCCATGGGTATGTTTAAACACTTCTAGCCGTGTTTATATCGCACGCTTAAACATGGCCATGTGATCTCCTCTCGACCATTCAGAATGGATAAACTGTCTTGGTTATTTACCAGATATCTCTGTTGAGATCTTGTTTATGATCTTCAACCTTTATCTTTGCTCCACAGTTGGCAGAATTAGAGTCTAACAGAGAAACTGTCTCAAAGCAACAGGAAGAGTTCTTTGAGCAGAGCCTCAAAGAATACCAAGAGCATGTCAGAGTAAGTATGGCTAACAAAAGTCAGGGTAATTATAATCAAGTATATACCGGGACCAATCCTCCAGGGAACTTTAATTCTATGCGGGAAAATTGTCTAAATAGAAGAAAAAGCTCTTTAAAACTTCACAAATCACTGTTTGTTTGAGTTGACACGTTTGAAATACATGTAAGCATGATATGAGTGGCACAAGACATAAGCCATTCCCACCTAAAGTGACCACCTAATTTGATGAAATTTTTCACAAGTCATTTGTATGGCTTGGTTAGTGAAAACTAGAGAATGGCAGAAACTAATTTTACTCCTCTCTAAACGATGGTGTAATATCCCTTCTGTCTCGAATGCAAATGTTCTTTTTTTCCACAGACCCTGCATCCCTATATTCTTGTCTGTTATATTTTAAGGAAAAAGACAAATAACAAATTTGTGTTTGAACTCAGGTACTCCAAGATCAACTTGATGAGATGACCCAAGAGAATGAGCTGCTGAAACATCAGTCCTCAGAGCGTAAGATCAGAAGAAGGGGAAGCAAGGCTTATGGGTCCAACAAACCAAGCCGCGTTGGATCTGTCTTGTCCGACTACACTAAGCCTCACGTCAACAAAAAGTCAAGTGGAAATTCATCATCAGGTTAGTTACTGTGGTAATATACTCGGTTCTCTTGATAATGTGACCACATTGAGGCTTTTTATCTATAACCAATAAAGCTATAGATTCAGTCTCTACTTCCAAAGTGTACAGTTTCCCAAACCAAAATATACTGGTTGAATGTACAAGAGATTGACAAGATTCCTGTAAGAAATCCTGTATGATTTACAAAGGTGGTAGTGAGATTACACACGTGGTGACTGTATATTAAACAACACTCAAAGTTATACATATTGTATCTAAATGGCCTGTTGTCTTCGGACAAGCTTGGTAAGCTGATATTTATAATCTCGGCATAAATACCAATTGAGTTGTTTCACTGGACTTTTAAAAAAAACATCAAGTACTTTATCTTTACATTGGTATAGGCTTAATGCATTGACACATCCCACCACAATCTTGGAGGTAAAACCATGTTGAAACAATGGAAATGTAAATTTATGTATGTACAGCAATCAAGGTGGGCCAATGAGCTACCTTCATGTGACCTCTAAAGAGAGGGCACCCCCAGTGCGATGACGTTATCGATTACAGTTAAAAAAGCAAAAATTTTCTTTTTCTACCATGCAAAGAATGCCATCCTTTCAATTAGATATCTTATCCATCATGTTTGTGTACCATGTGAATCTGTAGAGAACGAGTCTGAATTGGAAGAATTAGACCCCAAGTCTAAGCGTAGACTACCACTAGCTGTCAGGTCTGGAGGAGATGGCAATAGCAATGAAGAAGAAGACATAAAGAAAGCCGAGGCAGAAAGTAAGTCATTTCAGAGTTTTGATTGGACCAATCCAGTTACTCCTGCTCACCATAGCAACTACTTATAGCAATGTTGCTCAAGTGGGATGGACATGTCATTGGCTGACAGTCTGCAACCAAATTAACTTCAAAATACTGACCCCTGATTTCAAAGGTCTTAATACTGACTCTGCACCTTCATATTTGACGGAACTCATTCAACTTTACAAGCCAGCCAGAAGCCGTAGATATCAATAGATATCAAATCACTCGTGTGACAAAACCTTCCACGCTGCTGCCCCAAAACTCTGGAACAATTCACCCAATTGTATCCGCACTCTAACTCACTAGCAGCTTTCAACAAATCCCTCAAAACTCACTTATTTAATTGATGTGTTTTGCTTATTTTGTTTATTCCTCTTTTTGCTTGTTGTTTGATTTTGTGTCAAACACTGTCTTACTTTCTCTGGTCAGTTAGTTAAAGCGATATCTGAATGCTCTTTATTGTTATTATTATTTATGTTCATCTGCATTTAATGATCATCTAGCCAGTACAACATGCCACACACCGAATTAATCTAACTGATGGCAACTTTTGTTCAAGTTTTGTAATAGGTATTCAGTTTAGTGGGTCTGACACTCTGGTGTGCGGTCGTGATTGTCAAATGAATCAATCAATTTCAACTGAAATTTGCAAACCTAAGAATGTCTGCAGATGTATGTTATATTTCTATGAATGAGTGAATTGATTACCAAGATTAAATTGAAAAGACCTGCTTATGGAAAGGGTATTCCCCCGATAGAAATGCAGAGACTGTTTTGTCCTTCACAAAGGCTCTCAAGACCCACCTGTTCTCCAACCTGTAGATGGTTGTCCCCATTACTTTTGTATTTTCCCTTAAAGCACATTGTATCCTTTGGTAGTCTAGTGCTATCCAATAGTTATTATTATTATTAGCATGATGAAACCCTTTTTCTTCCTCGCAAAAAAAAAGAAGAGTTGAAAAGAGGAACATGTTTGTGTTATGAACAAATAAATTAATGGTTGTTACTACAAAACAAAACAAAAGTTGGGAAAAAATACTTACCTCATTTATATATAAACCAGATGAACGATTTTTCACAGTGCGTTAACAAGCTGTACACTTTTTAATGACAGAGGCAAAGTTGGAAGCGGAGATCGAAAGCTTGAAGGAACAACACATCAAAGAGCTGACTGATACAAAGACCAACTATGAGCGCGAGTGTAAAGACATTGAGTTCCGCTACAAGATGGAAATCACTGAACTTGAAGACAATTTTGACCAGCAAAAAGACGAGATGAAAGAGGAGTTCACCAAAGAACAGCAGCAACTGATTGAGGAGGTTGAGAGACGGTTCGGAGACGAAAAGCTGGAGATGGCAGAGCACTTTACTAAAGAGAAACAAGAGTTGGAAGAGTTTTTCACCAAAGAGAAAATTGACCTTAGGTTTGTGCAAAGTCCAAGCGTATTTCCAAACAATACGCCTGTTTTCGTTGTGGTCCATGAAGATAAAACAGTATCTCCTTGCAGAACAGCATTTTACAGAAGGGCCTGATTGTGCTAATGGGAGACTTTTGAACACCAGATAGCAGCAGACTTACCAGGTTAAATTCCATTTTGTAGTTCTAAGCATTGCCAAGAACAATGGATTTACTGGTAAGTCTGCTGCCACCTAGTTAAGTGTCCCAAAAGTCCCCCATTGAGCATTTGCAGTGTATTGAAATAAGAAAGAAACCATTCATTTTAGGAGTGCCATTAGTTTCCAAATGAAAAAGAATTGTTGTCCTGCTTCAGCCATCTTTGTCAAGTTTCTTTTGTGTATTAGTAATCAGTGGTGTTAATTGTCATTATGCAAAATGTTGCAACTTTTGTTTTACTATTGCGGCTTTTTGCTACACTAAAAGCAAGTTAGAGAGAACAAGTTGTTTGGGTTACGAACAAGCTTTATATTGCTTGACCCCAGGAGGATTAGCAAACATTTCAGAAGATATTAAAAGAGCGGAAAATAGTTAATGGCCTGCCGTTTAGACCCTAGCGATTCTTTCTGGAAGGCTAAATGACATGACAACACACATAAGCACTAAAAGATACTAAAATAGCATAAACATTTCTAGTGTGCGAAACTCAAGATATTTGGAAACTGTGGGCTTGATTGAATTGTGAAGCTCTATATGTTGTGGTTGGTTGTGATTAGCAGATTGACGGACATGTTGCCACATCTCTGGTATAGCTCAACATTACTCTAGTATACATCTTGAAATTAGTAACACTTTTTTTACAAAAAATAACCAATATTTATATTGGTTTGTAATCAGGGATCAGCTGGAGGCAGATTACAACCAGGAAATGGACAACACGATTGCTGACGTCAAACAGAAACTGCTGGATGAGAAGGCGAATATAGAGAAAGAACTCTCCGAAGAAAAGTCTATTCTGAGTGAAGACATGATTCGAGAGAGAACATCGGGCGAGATGAGACTGAAGAGACTGCAGAGGGATCTTGAGATAAAATTCTTGGAAGAGAAGGGTCAAATGCAAGGGCAGTGGGAGCGTGAGAGAGCTGAGTTAGAGAGAATGTACCAAGACAAGGTCCATGAGTTAGAGTCTCTTTTTGTTGACGGGGAGGTTGGACTCAAAGGACAGTTAAGGAGCGACTTTGATGAGCTACTCAGCAACCACAGAGCGGAGATTGAGCGGAACTTCTACCAGGAGAAACTGTCTATGATAGAGAACTTTGAACAGGAGAAGGATGCATTAGTAGAAAAACTGGAAATGGAGAAGGCGGAATTACTTAAAGCCAGCAAAGGAGACAAATCTGCAATCTTGGAAAAGAGTAAACAGGAGAAATCTGAGATTGTGAAAAAACATAAGAAAGAGAAACTGGAGCTTGTTGAGATAAACAAAAAGAAGATCATGGATGTTGAGGATCGGCGAGAGCAAGAGAAGGCCCAGCTGGAGGAAAAGGTTCAGAGAGAACGACAGAAATTTAAGCAGGAGAGAGAAAAGTTGGAGACTAGATTCAAAGAAGAAGTGAACGAGCTAGAAACATCTTTAGCTGTCAACAAAGAAGAGTTGGAGAAGTCCATCCAAGAGGATGTTGAAGACAAAGTGCGGATAGATATGAGGGTAAGATAGTCACGTTCCTGTTTTTAAAACCATAATGCATTGCAGAGGCACAGTACCAATGCGTCTCTGCGAATGTTTTTTTGAAAAACCGCCATTTCACCAATGTTGTATCTCGCTGAATCTCTTTCCAAGATACAACACTTCTGCACTGTGCAAGACACAATGTTTAACCAAAATCAAGTGATATCTCATAAAAAAAGTTGATTAAAAAAAATTGCTTTTGAATGGTGAAAGTTTTTATAGTTCATATACACATGCACACACGTCGGCCCTCAAGCCAAAAGTAGCAAAAACAGGGCTTGCATTTTAAACCAGTGCACATCTATAGGATGCATCATTTGACTAAGAAACCGGATTTCGTTGTCATTCCTAACATGATGAATATTGAAAAGAATTTACCTACTCAATCATTATCACCTCCCCAACTCATCCATCCTTTTCCACTGTCTCACCCTCCCCTCCCCTCCCCCACCCCTCTCTCTCTCTCTCTTTCATCTGACTACATTTTCATTGCATATTTTTCTTTCTTGTATGATTCCTATAATAATACTTTTAACCCATTACTAACAATCACTTTCATGTCACCCATAATGCACTTCTTCTAGTCTACCATTCGTGAATGTGATCAACTAAAACGAACGGTCAGTAAACTAGATGATCAACTCAGTCTGGCCAAAGAGAAGCTAGAGGGTCATCATATCAGCTCTCAAATACATGAGGTCAGGCTCCAAACAACTCTTACCATGATTTCATAATTTCATTCATATTCTGTTAAATTGCATTTCATTTATCAACACTATTTATTAACACTCATTGTTCACGATTGTAGACATAATCTGTAAACTTTGTTTCTTGGGTACACATGAATTGTGAAATCAGACATAACAGAGTAAAGTGAAAACATATGCAATGATTTTACATGTTAATGGCACCTGTTTTCTTGAAGGCATTATTTTCTTGGTTGATTTATGAGCAATTGTGATACAACTCCTTGGTCTGATGCAACCGTACTTCATATTTCAATCTTATGGCCCCTTGACCCCTGTCACACACGGCTACCACTCCCACATTTGACCATTTTGGGAGTCAAGCTGCATGTGAAGATATGTTGAGCTTGTAATTGTGCGTGCATTGCCTAAAATGCACGCTACACAGTATAATACATACTGACATAGGGAAACTGACTCCCAAAATGGTGATGGCATCAATTAATACAACTGGTCTCGTTTTTCCTTTCTAGTCAACTGCATACATTGTAACGCACATATTATGTATCCAATGTTAGAAAGTAGAGCAGTTTTTATCTACATGTACATGTATGACGTACACAACAAATGATGTGTGTAGTGTCTCAGATATAAAGATGTGTTAACCTGTTAATTCTTGGAATACTTTCTGCATCATAATGCTCCGACTTGAACCCTATTCACTGTTTGAACCAGTTTTGAAACACACATGGTTTTCTGCCATGATTGTTGGAGATGTTGATAGTAACAATTGTCCCTGTTTCCCTCCAATCTTAGGCACAACTGATGCTAGTGACAGATGAAAAGGAGAACTTATCGACAGATCTGGCTGATATTAGAAAACAAGTGAGTATAAACTTCTTGTTTTTTTAACTATGTTGCCTCATGATAAGACTTGTTTCTCTTTGTCCAATATTGCCCCTTAACGAAACTTGTTGTTCTTTGTTCAATGTTGTCCCATGATGAAACTTGTTTCTCTTTGTTCAATGTTGCCACATAACGAAACTTGTTGTTCTTTGTTCAATGTTGCCTCACTATGAAAATCAAAGTCTCTTTTTCAATCACATCATTCCCAGCTTCTTGAGTCTCAGATGCAAGTCTCCATCTTAGAAACCCAACACATGAGAGAACTCCAACGGGTCAAAGACAAACAGTCCGAAGTCTCAATAAAGGAATTACAACGTCTTCGCGAGGATGTACTTCGTAAGGATGCTCATTTGAAGGATACAGAAAAGATACTAGCTGAGAGAACTCAAGAGATCGGGAGGATTGTTAGAAGCAGCAAAGAGGAATGGAAAGATGAGGTTAAGAGATTAACAGAAATCAAGGCTGAACAAGAGAGGAAACTGAAAAAGATGAGAGCGACCTTGGACGAGTATGTCAATAAACTAAAAGACCAGGTACGGGATGAGAACTTCTTTTTCTTATTTATCACTTAATAACCTTCCTACTGTCTGGCCCTTTTTAAATCATCCGCATGGTTTTGAATGATAGATGTGCCACACAGCCTGCATAATGATATGTTGCTGGGGTGAATCCAAAAGTGCATACACAGTGACAATACACAGATAGTGCTGGCACAGTTGAACATGGTGGGGATACTTTATCATTGGTTTTTTTGACATGGTGGAAGAGTAAGTTCGTTTCCTTTCTCAAATTTTCAATAAACAACAAACAACCAAGCAGTGAAAGTTTCAATTAATTGGGTGGTCTTGTTTTTAGTAATAACAATGAAAAAAAGGGTTGATGGTGGTTTTGGTGCACATTCATGTCATGTTTCTTTCAGTTGTGGCAATCTTAGTAAGCGATGGTGATTTGTGTCGTTTTCAAATGCTGTTTAGTCTACTTTTCAGACAGAATTACATGTAACTTTATAATCATTGAGCTTTCAGATTGAGACGTTTTTCTTGTCTCTAAATCATCTTGATTTGTGTTCTGTTTCTTTAGCTGACAAGGTCAACTCGTAGTGATATCATGGTGAAGGAGTTGTACATGGAGAACTGTAAGCTACATACTGCTCTACAAATCACAGAAGAACGCCAGAAGAATGCGGAGAGAACCTGTCATAACCTGACAGAGAAGAACCAAGTTTACCTCAGACTTATCAGAAAAGTATCCCCAGCTGTTATTTAATCATGAGAACGGTCGATTTTCATTTGAATATCAGCTCGGTTTGACCATAGAGCTATGGTTTGACGGTGGAGCTTGTGGCGTGTCGTGGCAGTCTAGTGTATTGGACTCAAGTTCTGATGGCTGGTTCATCAGAGAGTGTGGGTTCGAATCCCAGTCATGACACTCGTGTCCTTGGGCAAGAAACTTGACTATCGTTACTGGGCATAACCCAAGAGTAGATGGGTTCCTGTGTGGTAGAGATTCCTGCTGCGATTGATCAACAACCTGAGCTCCCATTTGGTGCCAGCGCAACATCTCCTTAGGAGCCAAGATGGATTTTGGAATGCTCAAGGCCTGGTCAGTAGAGGTACCTGTACTAGAGTAACAGTTTAAGACCATTCTGTACTCGGTGTAAAAGTGCCCAATAAATACTTATTTATTTTAATGGAGAAGTAGCTTGCTTAACATGTATTTTTAATAATGAATCAACAAAATACTAGCTTTTATACGTAGCACAGGGTGTTTTTTCAGCCATCGTGACGACCAGAAAGGCTGAAAAGATTGTGCATTGTCACCCAATAATTGTGTACATGTACCTCCCTTTACAGAAAGATACATACTCTAGTACAGTTGTGTGGGTCTCAAAGTTCAACAACTAAATGGATATTATCTTGGGTTGATTAGTCAAAAAGTAAACTTGACACCCAAAGTGCACTTACTCTCTGAAATTTAGTTCTTGCCTTGACCTCTGTTATTTACATAGTGAGGTTTGAAATTCCGTCCAAATTGAACCACCTTTATCATTGGTACAATAGTATCATTTTTTGTATTGTTCACTGCCAATTAAATTCCAACAGTCCGTTGTACTATATTTTCAACAATCATAAATTTGTTTGTGCACTACTACATGCAAATGTAGTAAGTACTTAAATAATCCTGTTGTGATTACTGTATAAATTACTTGGTTCATTTCAGTAGCATTCAGTAGGTGTTTTTTTATTGAATCAAATACACATTGATCATGGTGTCGCCATCTTGTTTTAAAAAAAAAAATCTCATTTAAAATAGATCAGTGTTACCACACTGAGGCTCGAGGTCAAAGTAGTCTGACCCAATTTCAGTCAAATGAGATTCAGTATTCATTATTGCCGTAGCATGTAGGAAACGTGACAGAAGTAAGCAGATCTGTAGTGTTGTTCTGTGCATCAGTTCTTGTATTTGTGTAGTGCATGGAAATGTTTTGTACTTGAATAAGGTAAATAAGATCCTTAGGAGCTGTGATAATCGTTAAAAAATCTGTGTGAAGAGCCTTCCAACGGTGTCATTGTGAGTGTGGTGTGACATATGTAACATTGTCCTTGCTAATGTTCTAAAGTCTATAAGGTGGAACAGTCCACTTTCATTTACCTTTGCACACAAGCCTAGCACATAACCAACTTTAAACATAGTTTATACATAGTGTTTGTAGGTCTTGACCTTCAGATCTGTATGGTCTTGGTCTTCGTCATATGCCGCGTCTGAATCAAGTGGCTATGGCTACGGCTATGACCGCTGGCTGCAATGACAACATTGAAGAATTGGACTTTACGGCGTTCCGGCCATAGCCACTGCCAGAGCCATCAATTTGGATGAACGTCCCTGAAAAGTCACTGCAGTGCCTTCTGGAGAACATTCTCCTATGTGAAACTAATCAAAGCTTATTGTAGAAATAAAATTAAATAAGCAAAAAGAAATATTTTCTTCTACCAACAGGGTTTTTATGTTTTGAAGAAAGAAGATCATTTCATTCCAAGATGGTGCCTTGCAATTGTTTCCTTCTACACTAACGTTTTGACAAACATCTGAAATTACATTTTTTAAATATATTTCGCACAATTTTTATACCTTATCAGAAATATTTGGTGATATGAGGGAATGTTTGATGTACATTTTTCCTACTTAAACGGAACTTTTCAAAGATAACGATGATCATGTCATCATATCAATTATGTATAAGGTTTGTTTTATATCAAGAAAAGTTCAAACATTAAATTTTTTTACAACATAATATAACTTATCATGTGTTTGGAATACTTGACTAAGACATGTAAATACATAATCTGTACATAGAAAATACTTTTGTATATTATGATTTATCGATTTATATATTTAATTTATCGTGTTGTGATTTATTCTACTGTGTTCAATTTGATCTACTTCATGTGCATGTTAATGTTGATTTTTGTTTGTTGTGATTATCTTTTTTGGATTATAATTTGAAATTATTTATCAAACTTAACTTTTGTTCAGCGTGCATGTGGGCTTTTTCAAGAGCTACTTCAACAAAATATTTGTACATGCGACTTGCACTTTTGGTACTTGACATTTTGCTTTGGATATTATATAATCAATGATTCCACAAACACAGAAAGCTAATTTATTCATGCTTTCAAATAAGATATCTTTGGGAAAAGAGTTTTTTAAACTTAATTTGAGACCTTTTTTTCACTTTCACCTTAACTATAAAAGTAATCTAGAATGCTGTCATGTTCAATACATTGTTCTGTTTTTCTCTTGAGATCAACCAAACTGTATAATACTGTATGGTTTCATTAACAAAACCAATGATGTACAGCACTAAGTTGTCAATGACATAGTTTTGGTAGCTTCCAAAGTGTTTTGTGAATTCTCTTCCTGGCACACAATACATTTACATAAGTCATGACCTAACTCTATTTGCTGATCTGTTTTTATGACCTGGTTTTTAAAAGGATGTCCGAAGGTTGGTTTCGTATCATGTCTCTTGATAATCAAGTGGTTTAAACGACTGAAGTCTTCCACAACCCCTTTGACTAATCGAGTGAATGTGTACATGTATTATATATGTGTATGTACATAAACAAATCTGATAACAGTAAGCATAGTCAAATTGGATTGGACACATAATGGCCGTACACTATTTTAGTTTTAAGTGTATTCGAAAACAGTACGGCCTCCAGGGCCCAATTTCATAGAGCTGCTTAAGCAGAAAATATTGCTAAACAATTGCCTGCTAAGCAGAAATGAGCAGGGTACCAGTCACAAATTGTACATGTGGTATGGTAGTTTGGCTGGTAACCTTGTTCCGATAAGCATAATTTTCTTGTGGTTAGCTACTTTTTGTGCTTAAGCAGCTCTATGAAATTGGGCCCTGTAGTTTTTCAATGTTCTTATGCCCCAAGTGGCATGACAAGTTCTACAAGGAGGTTTTGACCAGTATTAGGATGTATTTCCGAATCCCATTGAATGTAGATAACTGAAACTAACAAAGTCTACCCTAGTGAAGTTTTTTAAATAGCTTGATGAGCTCGTACTTTTAAATTGTCAATACATTCTCAAAATCATTGCCACCGCTATTAAGGATCAAGTGGTTATCATTGATGCATACATTGGTTTGACCTTCAAGACCCATTTTTATCATTTAAATTTCCCTACAATTTTGTTTCTCATTGAAAAGAAACCCAACAATTTTTGTAAAACATTAAACTTTTTTTGAACGACTTAAAATTCTGTTTCATTTTGTGTGTTTTTTCATTTGAACTTTTCTGTCCGATTGTCACGTTTTTGAAAAACCGAGAAAACATGGCTCCGTTAACTTTCTCTTAGTTGGTGCATACATGTACAATGCAGTGACATTGCGACTGACCCAAAACTTTTCAAACGTTCACAATGTCCGGTCCCCCTCTGTGCGTGACGGCTGACGAACCCCTCCTTATTCCAGTGGCGCACCCACTGCAGGAATTAAATATTTAAAAAAATAAGTATTACAAAACTGCGTTGCCTCTTCATCATGTTGTTTTTGTAACCATTTTCCCTTCCCTTGCAATTTATCTCTCAATTAAAAAGGGAAAAAGAAGTTACAATATCGAAATGCCCTATGTATGATCAGCGGGGTGGGGGAGAAGGGGCTTGAATTGCGTTGGAAATCTCGAGATGATTAATGTTATGCAGTCATATTTGGAAATAGTGAAAACAACTGACTTTCAACCCTACTTGAGTCATCTGGTAAACATCGATCAAGGTTTGTGCAATGATGAACAAGCGCGTGGTCCTGTAGTTCAAAGTCTGTGAACAGTACACGTATGCCTATTCCTTTGGCCTTAAAAAAATGCAACACCTACCCGTATAGGCCTACAAAGTTCGTGGACGGCACAATGGCGGCTTCTAGTTTTGAACCTTTAGCCCGTGAGTTGGAGTGTGGTGTGTGTTTGGAATCCCTGCAAGACCCAAAGATACTGGACTGCTCTCATACATTCTGCAAACTGTGCATCGATAGCATGGCGGACACTGAAGCCAAGGTAAACGACTTAAAAAACCCGCCCCACTGCAGTGAAGTCAGTGTCGTAATCAGAGGGAGCCCCCTCATCCCTCTTGCGCCAAAAACGAGGTCGAAAAATTGCACAAATAAATGGTTCGAAACATTAAATAGCTCCCCCCCCCTAAATTATGTTTTGCCTCCCCCCCCCCAGCCAGGCTAATGAAAACGATAATACTTGTAGAAGTACGGAGCTGTTAAAATTGCGAAGCGTGTAGGCCTAGGGGCAGCAAGTACCAAACATCCATGATTTCAGTTTGTTTTATCTATAGTCACTCATACAGAACCTTATCATTTGATTTGTCGGAACACGCGTAATTCATGTCATCCATTTTTGCCGCAGTGCTAACCAAAGGGAACTAATTGCGTACATGTACCATCACGACCCTCGGTTACTTTCTTGGCTTTGTTGTTGATTTGTTTTTGTTACCCTCCCTCAAATGGACTCATTCAAGTATTGAACGTTGATCACTTACAACAAATTGAATGTGATTTATGTTTTAACTTCCGTCTATTGCTCTGTTGCCATAATTTCCTTTATTTTGTTTTTAATTGTCAACAGAAAATAAAATGTCCCATGTGTATGGGAACCACGGAAATTCCATCCGGTGGTGTAGCCGACCTGAAAGCTAACCTCCTTGCACGTAGCATGGTGGAAGCTATGTCCTCTATGAACCCAAAGATGATAGAGGTTGCCCAAGAAGCTACTGAGTCAGTCATAAGGTGTTCTCCATCCAAAATTGCCGTTCCTGAAATAGAAGACGTCTCCAACAAGCCCAGATTGGACATAAAGTGTCTGTTCGAAAGGTTGGTATCTCAACGAACGAGGTACGAGCAAACGATTGAAATCATCAGTATGAGAGAGGATGACATTTCTGCCGCGGCTGCCCGGGCCAGGGATGGAGTAAACTCAACAACGGAGTCCATCGTCGCTGATGTCCGTGGAAAACAACAAGGGCTCCTTGACGTCATAGAATACGTCTGTAAGACGAGACAGCATTTCATGACGATGCAAATTACATCATTCAAGGATGTACTTCAGGAGATTGATGTTGCTCCAGAGGAAATGGAAGCCATAGAGGATAAAGATGATGAAACCGTCATTGCACTTCACCGGAAGATAAAGCTTGCCCTGGGGCTCATGGACAAAAACCCACTTCCAAGCGCAAAGGTGACGGACGAGTTAAGCTTCTTGAAGTTCATCGCGGAAAAGACGCCTGCATACAACATCCACCTCGGTGACTTGGTAGAGAAAGAAGAGTGGAAACTGCAGCGCCAGTTCGGCAAATTCGGGTCAGCGATTGGTCAGTTCAACTGCGCAAGAGGTGTTGCTATTAGTCCAAGTGGTGATATTGCCATCGCTGAGCAAAGGAACAACCGCACGTGTATTTTCAACACGGAGGGCAAACACCTACTTACGATGACCGGCAAGTCGGCAGGGAATACCGAGCGTGGAGATAGGGACGTAGCTTTTTACTCAGACGGTAAATGTCTGATACTTGGCAAGACCAACAACATCAACGTGTACGACAGCAAAGGTAGCAATCTGAACTCCATCCTTACACCCGTCACCAACCCATGGTCTTTAACTGTTGATGAAAATAACACCGTCTTCGTCGGTGATTTGGCAAAAAAAGTTATATACGTCTTAGTTAATGGCTTGGTTGTCAGGCAGATCAAATTAGCTCATTCTCCATTGAGTCTTGCGGTAGACAACAAGGGAAAAATTCTTGTATCAAGTGCAAAATCCAAACGTGTGGATGTCCTAGACGTTTCAACTGGTGAGACACTCGTCTCTATCAAATCTAAAAGCGTTGACCCAGCTAACCTTGTTGCCCCGTGGGGACCCTGCTTTGGTCCCGATGGTTCCATCTTCATTCCGTTCTACAAGGGTGATATCTATAACAAAGGTACCGTTCATGAGTTTGGAGCTGACGGGAGGCACATGGGATGCGTAGCCAGGGGGCTACAGTCACCCAGAGATGTGGAGTTTACACGGGACGGAAGACTGGTTGTGGTGGATGGGACAACTGTCAAACTTTATCAAAGAATGTAAACAGATCCATTACGCGCGCAAAGCCAAAACCTCTCCGCCGACTTTCAACGGTTCTCATTCCTGTAGGGTGACTTTATTTCACGTCTCACCTTCAACAGCAACTGCACCAGACTTAAACTTGAGGACAAGTGAAGGACAGAATCATGGCTTGGTGGGCAGTCAAATATCCAATGAATAGGCCTATATACAATAGTTAGACTTATTAAAATTATCATAAACGGTAGTGCATGTGGAGAGTGTTTGTCTAGCAAAGATTGTTACAAAACGAAAGAAGATAATGATATCATGGGCCAAATGCGTGTGAGAAAAAACTAAAAGCAAATCGTCGTAATACTCTGTGTTTGGGGGGGGGGCACCCCGACTCCTCCTCGGAAGTGCCCGACTGCTCTGCAGAAAGACTCGATTATTCTTTTGGATCAAGGAACCTAAACTGCATGTATATTGTTAGCACTTTATAATCTTTATTTTGCAGGGAATTTTTTATTGAGTAGTGTCACGATTTTTTTTATCATTGACCAGATCAGTATGACAAAAGGAAGGACCTAGCAAAGTCTAATCCCTCTATAAGGCTTTTCATTCCAT
Organism: Pycnopodia helianthoides; assembly: GCA_032158295.1. Lineage (NCBI taxonomy): Eukaryota > Metazoa > Echinodermata > Asteroidea > Forcipulatida > Asteriidae > Pycnopodia > Pycnopodia helianthoides. Next base: position 11,500,448 of record CM063243.1, read on the forward strand.
GGGCCGACTTGACAATAAAAGATACGGGTGTGTTTTTTTAGTAACACACATCCCTAACTGAATCTGACGTTATTAATTAAAGAAAACAAAGAAAGGATTTTAAAAATGATTCCAATTACACCATTTTATTAAGATATTTTAAACACGAATTATGTATATATAAAAAACATTCGTTTCTTTCACCACAGATATGACGTCACCTACACAATTAATTATAAACTATGTATGACTATATAAACTGTTTGAGGTTCCGATAAATCTGACCATTTGAGGTTCCGATAAATCTGACCATTTGTAAGTGTTTAGATACTTTATTGGCGCAGTTTAGATGAATCTCATGATAAAGTATGACAGTAGGCCTATTTTAATAAAATACGATGATCATCAGAAAACGGTAGATTGACGAATTTTAGACTAAATGTTGTTTTTATAGTTTAGGCCTATAGGTAAAGATAATTCTGAAGAAAAAAGTACTTCATTACATAATGCCATTTTCGGAAAAGTTTTTTTCAGTTTTTTGTTTCATGGTTTTACTAATAAGGCAAAGCTATGTAACGTGAACCATACTATAATACGAATATCATAGAGCATAAAAAGGAGTAATGTAAATTTTGTATGGTCATTTTTCTACAAGTATTCTGTGCATAACTGATATTCACAATGCAATTCAGTAATGCACTTTACATGTAGCCTAGAGACCAAAGGATTCTCCCCAAAAAATTCAAAAATGCACAAGACCTGCACATCCTAAAGTATACATGTATACCGATGCTGATTGAGTTTTTAATGCAAGACAATGCCAGATGTCACTGAAACAGGGAAGTGTTTTAACCATGGTTTCCACTCAACAAAGTCCGTATTGATCCAATTAAAATGACATCATCATCACAATAGTATTATTTACGCCATTTTGGGAGCCGATGGCCCCGTGTGTTATTTACAGTAAAAGTATTCACTCTCAAAAATCCCAGGTCAGGATTGAACCCAATTCCGAATCCCAGGTCGCCTGACCCATTTCCGGATCAGGCTGACTCGGATACTGGTTTAAAAATGGGGGGGGGGGTGAACTCGGATTTTGCGTTAATTTGACCCATTTCTTTGTCATTTTGACACACATGTGGGGTCATTCTGACCCAGAAATGGGTCAGGTCATACAGGACTTGGAATCCGGGTCAATTCTGACCCAGTATCGTGCGCTCTCAAAATGGCGAGCCCGTGGGAGACATTAGCGCTTGTGACGTTGGTGCAAGATGTTAACGACCGGCAGGGCTTGTCGTTCATGATTTGACGCACTATGGAGCACAGATTGCAGCCAGTTTGTGTGAATCTCGTCATTTTCTTTCGTTCACCTTTAGACCGGTTTTACGTCACTATTTTCAGTTGTAAGAAGGATGGATATCGTATCCACGGCGACAGATATGCTTTGTTGGAATCGGCGTCTCTTGCAAGGTATTTTGCTAAAAGGAGGACAGTGATATTTAAGATAAGGACAAGTTTATTTTCAGTTGTCTTTAAAAACATAAATCCAATGTACATGTATACAAAGACTACAATACATAACTTCAAACACGGCAAAATTTACTTGCTAACCAAAATGTATTAGCAACCATAAAACAAATGATTTAATAGCGACACTAAAAACAACAGATAATACTTAATTAATTGGAAGATCAAATTGTGGGTTGACTCATGGGATGGAGCTCATGTGATGCGGCACTGCTCCGCTTTTATGTTAACTAAATTTAAATATTATTCAGAATAAGCACTACAGTTATTAAGATATTCTACCGCTGAATTAAGCGTGACCAAGATACTTGTTTTTATTTGGTTAAAAGGCTACAACATGTTGTACATGTACAAGGGGCCTCCTAGCAGATCTATTATTGAATTTGAGATCAGGAATGGTTTTCAGTCAGAGTTGTTGTCTTTTACCGTGTCTTTATTGAAAGGACATGGTTTCTAAAGCATTATTTTGGACTGTTTATTACATAATATCTATATTTTAGAAATGTTTTCATTTTTCTCTGATGGCTTGAGTTGGATGAGTGGACTTTGGGCTTTGTTTTGACAACCCCCCTCCGCCCCCTGACCATCTATGGTACGTGTGTAGCATCATTCAACAAACATGAACTTCCAATCTAGTGGACGAAATAAACAAACTTGACTGTTGTGTACCTACCCGGTCCGCTGTGACACTGGAATAATGTATACTCGGCATCCTGATTTTCCTTAATTCTTAAGAAGAATCGTGGGTTGACGGCTATTTCCTCGTTGTCTTGAAACATCCAGCAAGGAAAATTCTGCAGTAAAAAAGTATTTTATTAAATAAAGCTTGCTCCTAAATGCAGTGGTTTAAATGTTGCTGTTGCTGTTGTTTTTGCTGTTGCTGTTGTTGTCTTCGCCGTCGTTGTCGTTGTTGATATGTTGTTGTTGTGTTGTTTTGTTGTTGTTGTTGTTGTTGTTGTTGTTGTTGTTGTTGTTGTTGTTGTTCTCTTGGGTGACGGTGACGGTAGTGATTGTGTTGATTGTTTTTAACCGTGCTTCATTGCCTTACCGTGAGTTCTGCGATTCCATCCGATGACGATGAGGCGATACATTGACCAGATTGTCGGTGAACCAATGCAACGGTGGTTCCTGCGTCGGCGCACTTACTTGCATACTGGTACATGTCAAATACATCTAAGACAAAGAATAACAATGCATGTAGACTCACTCATAGTGACAATCAAAACTTTGAAAACATTTCGTAGCTAGTGAAAGTGAGTTATACAAAAAAACACTTACATAGAGCTTGGTCTGGGTCCCCACGTGTACATTCGAAGATCAACCTTGCTCCTTTGACAGTTAGATAGCAACTAGTGTAGACACACTCTCCCTGAAAGACAAGCACAGGGACTGGAGGGGGCACAAAGATGTAACCAGATAAGGTCGGGTTCTCTATGGGCGTGGTCGGAACTACATCAAGTAAAGCTACGTCTGGAGGTACGGTCACAGATATGCGTGGTGGTAAAGGACCTGTAGTCGGAAACAGAAACATACAAACAATGTATAGACCATGTAACCTTTGTTTACAAAAAGAGTGACCTTGTATATTCCATGGCCTTTATGGAAGGCGAAGATTAAGATTTCTTTAATTTTTTGAGGATCTAAGAAAATATGGGTTTTAATTTTACTGCATTGATATAATGAAGGAATACAGAGAGTCAATAAACAACCAGATACATGCGTATAATTACCTCTCCGTTGAAGAGTGTTGTCTCCCAATAACCGATCCTGCAATTAAAGCGAAGTAACAAGTGTTGATGTTGATTAATTTGTACACAAAGTAGCCGAGTTGGCTTTCGCCTCTCCAATCGTGTTATAATTACTGACAATGGTTGATTGTGTTCCTACAACAAAGTTGATTTTTTGCCATGGCTGCTTATTTTAAGAGAAACATATAAATTATTTCACTGCAAAGATCAAAGGAACATTTCATTGAAAATGTACTCCATTATTGTTGTTTGTTAAGTACAACCCAAATTTGCCAAATTAAGGGCTGTAATGAACTCTAAGAGCTCCCGGGTCAGAATCGACCCGGTTCTGGGTCACAGGGGGCCTTATCCCTTTCTGGGTCAGTGTGACCTCGGAGTTTGGGTCAAACTGACGCAGAATCCGGGCTAAAATCACATTGTTAACCTGCAGTTTCCGGGTCAGCCTGATCCAGAAATGGGTCTCTGACCCGGGACCCGGGTCAATTCTGACCCGGGAGATGTGGTTGTCGTTTGATTCCGTTCCACACGCACTGATTGTGTTGAAAACGGTTCATTGACTCAAAATGATTAACTTCATCCAAAGATCGTAGAATCCCGGCGGAACTTCATCAATATTTAAAACCTCCAACCAGTACCACCCACTACCACCAACTATAAGTGTCGCTATTACTTAGTTTTGTTTTCTTTGTTGGGTGATCATTTTCTGCTAAATTATCAAATTTCACTAATAAAAGTAACAATTATTGTTGAAAACAACTTTTTAAAAGTGTTTGGATTAGGGTTTAGATTAGGTATTTTATGAAATGCCTTTACCTTGTAAGGGGTGAGTGCTGCTGGCTCCTCCTGGGTACTTTTTTGACTGTTGCTTCTAGCAAAAACCTTCGAGGGTCCACTTCCCATTCTCTTTGCTCTGTGTTGTATTGTAATGTATGAGTTTAACACTGCTTCCGTCACTCACAAACATTATCTACATTGTAAAATAGAAAGTATGGCTTAAGGTGGGTTCTGTCTGGCATGTACGCAAACCTTTGTATGATGACAGGTTGCTTTAGGTCATCATTTCGGTCTTTTCCAATCAAGTTTGTATTTTACCATCATTGCAAATGTAAAGCATTTCCCTGACTGGCCTCTGGTCCGAAACAGTGGTGCTTCCTCGGGCGGATAAGAACTGTAAGGCGTTCCTTGGGTCACAATCTCAGCTAATATTTATTCATTGTGCATTATGTTTGGATCTTGCAACATACGGCGATGCACCATAACCTGGAAGGAATTGATCCTTTGAGCATCTGGTCTATTATTGTTCATGCCTCACTAGTAGTGTAACCAGAGGGGCAGAGACGGAAGCCCCCCCCCCCCCCCCCCACCACCACCCGCTCAGTAGGCCCTACTCTCATTTTGCCATGCATTCAACTGCTCATCTGCGTTCAGCGCGTAGTGGCGTAACAATGGTAGGCCTACGTACGGAGACGGAGTACCTACGATGAATTGGTTTAGGCCATACCTTTCAGATGTGTATAGTTTGTTAAAACTATTGCTACGGGCTTAGACGATTCATTTATATGTGGTTGTTACTTTGCTTACCTTCATGTATGTATCACCATACTCTGTGAAAATCCGCCTGATGTGTGTCCGTGTTCTGTGTCACTGGAAATGTGTTCTTATAATCGTTACAAAAATATCAACAAGAGCTTGTTTCACCTATGATACACTTTAGTTTATTCAAGCTAGTATCCTTTTGTCCTAGATGTTTATGAAACGTTTTTACTGTTTGGAAGGTTCAAAAATCGCCAAGTTGTTTATTGTTTCTTTTGATACAGTCAATAATGAGCCCTGGAGATTATCAGGATTGTAAACAGCGTAGTTAAGTACGATATTTACCCTTCGCTATTATGGGCGGAGTGCAGTGACGTGTGTCTCGGAGAAAAAGCACTTATCCCTAAATAAAAGGATCAGGTATGGTAAAATCTGCAAGAACTTAAACTACCACCCTTCATTTAGTTTAAATTATTCCCTATAACTTAATTTTGTTTTTGTAACGAAGTCATGGATGAGGCAGTTCTATCTTTGTTATCTGTGGGATTACATGTGACACAGTTATTGTACATTCGTACTTACTCGAAACACAAGGGACAGCATCAATAGTGTCGAACCAGGACTCTGCACTTTGTGACCCAACATACATGAAATAACAAACCTGTGAAAGTTTAAACTTGAGTCGGTCATCGGAGTCACCAGAAAATACAGAGAAATCTTATATGATTTCACTGTTTGCAAACATTTGGTTTGGGACTTGCGAGTTAAAAACTAACTCAGCGTTTTACTTTTACTAATTTCTGAAAAACTGTAGGCCAAGTTACCATGAAAAAAAATTGATGTCTCCGGAAGTTTTCCATCATATCTTTATACCGTAAAAATGATGTGCAAATCTGTGAACATTTATTTTTAATCTCAATCTTGTGCTCACCCTTTAACATTTTGGGTTTTGTTCAATCTGTTTCTAGCCTTGAAATTTAGAATATATAGGCATACTAATAAATTATAACAACAATAATGCGCTATTCTATTGATGCTCAAGTAACAATTAAAGCTTGGTACATTCATTGTTTTTGTTTTTTTTCTGAAAAGAAGTTTGATTCACAATCTCTAGAATCTAAAATCCACACCATCCGACCACCCTGTGGAAAATTTAATTAAATCAGACAGGATTGTCCCATTTATATTTAGGCCTAGGCCTGTAGTGAAAACAAGGATAAACTTATATAATTATTTTGGTAGGATTGTGTGCTTATTTACAATCGAGCTAGCTATTTTGAAAATGGCAATCGAAATACTGAGCAACAATGATGAGTGGGGGTCTTTCTTCATATGCTATTTGTTTGACCTTTATGGTATTTCAGATTAAAGCTAATAAATAATGTTCTTCAAGATGATAAGGTCCATCATCTACAAACAAGTTTACGATAGAATCAGCATTCCGTGTGTAGCGACGACTACATTACCAACAGAGGGCGCTGTCCTTTCTGGGTCGCCAGAGCTGTGGGTCGCCTGTGTGTATGTACTGTGTGTAATGAAACAAATCAACAAGCAAAATAGTAATGTTGATGTCTGGGGCGCGGGTGGCCGTGCAAAACTTCGATTTTTGTTGCAATTTTATTAAACATTCTGTCCATCTGAGCTGTAAAAATTAACGCCACCATGTACTCTTGGTGGGCGTCCATGCAACCAGACATCGAGGGGGACTCAAATAACCGCAGTGTCTTGCAGAGTTTCCCCGACAATGTTGGCCGGGAAGTGGTCCTGTCCGTTGTTCGTCAGTTGGCGAATCACTTGAGTTTGACAGCAACGAGCAGCCGGAGTGGAAGCAAATATCAACGCAGCCCCCTGGATACAGAGAAGGAAGTGTTATGGACTATGGAGGTTTGTATGTGTGATCATAGAGATGGTGTGATAGAGTTGTTAGTTTGTATTAATTGGCCCAATTAGTAATGTTGCTTTCTGAAGGAGCTTAATTTTGTTTATATTGTATGTATTCTGCTGAGGCCTGAGTACCCAGCAAACACGTAACGTCATCATAACGTTACTGTGAAGTTGTGTAAAACACAACTATTCTGCAACGTTGCAAAAAGGTTGCGGTTTGGTCTTGTTACTTAATAACCTAAATAAAACGTTATAACAAGGTTTATTTTAACCGTCGTATAAAAACGTCTTGTGAATATTATTTTGCAACGTTTTCTGAATGTTATTGTTCTGTCAGGTTACTTGGTAACGCAGATACGACGTTTTCCAACGTTGGTTTTTGACGTCATATACAAACGTTAGGTGAATGTTCTTTCATAACGTTACCTGAAGGTTGTGGTTTTGTCACGTTATTTGAAAACATAAATACAACGTTATGGCAATGTTTCTTAAAAACCTCTAAATAAAGTCGCGTTAACGTTTTTTTGCAACGTTGCTTGAATGTTGTAGTTTTGTCAGGTTACTTGAGAACTTTATGACAACATAATATCACATATGCAAATTAGTAGATTGGGCTAAGAAGTTGTAACATATTTACAACAAATTTCGAGAAATTTGCCAAATTTTTGAATTAGGTGTACTCATTTATTCATGTATTTGTCTTAACTATCAGGGGACTTAGTAGCAAACTTAATGTAGTAACTAAACATGTAATTTTATATTCAAAAAATATTATTAAAGTGGAAAAACTGTAGTAAAAATACACACCCATGATTGCCAAAGCAAGAAGTTGGTATGCACTTATAGTACATGCTGTACAATATATAGTATACAGGTACAGTGAAGTCAGGCAACCGCAACGAATGGCCTACTGGTAAGTTTACATTGTTGAAAGTAATTAATTGATTATATTGTTGTATCAATTAATAATATTCATGAAACTATATATATAATATAAACAATTTATACTTGATCGAAAAACTTCAGAAAAAAAATCATATAATTGCGTCAAGAAATTACCTTTTCAGTGCAGTTTTTACGTTGTCACAACGTTATTATAAAACGTCATAACGCAACGTCATCTAGACGTTGACAAAACTCCACACTTATCCGTCCGTATGACGTTAAATAAAAACGTTCTCCCAACATTCAAATAACGTCCTAGCGACGTCGAAGGGACGTTATTTTGTTTGCTGGGTACGAACCGAGCTAGGCCTATAACCATGAGGTACCTCCATTGGGTTTCCTTCCTCCATGATGTAACCTAGGCAGGATAATATATTGTCCAATGTATTTGACTATTGTAAGTTACCGGTAACGCGTACTTAGCCCTTTATTTCAAGGACAAGATTACACTATTTACTACAAAATGAGCCTTATGTTTGAATGAGCTTCATTTCATAGGTGATTGTGTTGCAGAGATGACAATATTATTATTAAAGGTTGGCTGTAAGTGTAAATGATACAAGATGGATTGGAAGATTGTATTTAATTTGCATAACAGTTTTTTTTATTATTATTATTGTTTATTCCTATGGTGACTAGCTTACAGGTATTGACTGTTTCAAGTGCTATAAACCTACAACTCCCAAGGTGAACTTGAAGTGAAGGGCATCACTGAACACTAATGATAGACCTTATTGCAAATGCACTGTCTAGTTGATTCAATGAACGAAAAGAACTGCGGGAAGGAAAAAAGGTGCAAACAGTATTCCTTTTTTTCCTTTCCCACAGTGCCTTCCGACCATTAAATGAAATAAACCATGCGAAGTTGTAACCATAGCATGACGAAGAGCAGTCAATCACCCCCATTATGATTGTTACACTTACTATAAAGGTGTCTTGCTGCCAAGAAGCTGCCATGCTATGGGTACAGTAGGCCTACTACTGGTCGCTGCGGATTGGACCTTGCTTAGGATTTAGTACTTTTGTAGTTAACAACAGGTGTAGTTCGCATAACAGTTTCATGTGATGCCCTCTAAACCAATCACTAGGCAGAATCTGGATGTATCACATGATATAATCCTACTCGGTGCCATGTGCCAACAGACCTCTGGACCCCCTCAAGTTCTGAGGGAATATGGTTAGATTGGGAGCTGCATTGCTTGCTGGGGAAAGGTAACTTAAAAACGCAAAATGTACTACATGATGTATGTAGGGGGGCCAGATCACCAGTCGTTTGTTTTGTCTTTTGGATTTCTGTCCTTTTTCAACATTCTACAGCGTTTGTGGGACAGGCTTACAGCAGTTTTTCATCATTGTATTTTTGGTTTGTTGTAAACAATATCTGACACTAGCAATTAACTTATCAGGGTCAGAAACATGTAGAAAGAAAAATTTAAAAAATAATAGGTCAGATTTTGTTGTGCTTAAAAAGTATTTTGGGTCGGCAAACCCAGAATTTTATGACTTTTTCTTGGTCAGTAGACTTGTTGCTTCACTTGCTGGCTGATACTCAAATGCTGGTCACTATGCCACAGGCAAGAATTACACTGATGCTTTTTTTTAGAAATGTAATATACATTTTTAGATGTGTAATATCTTTTTCTGGTCCAGTAAACATTTTGAGCTACAAGCCCTGCAGTCTTGTGGATTTCCTCCCCAAATTCGAGTACGTCAACAACGTCAATTAATATTATATAAATATAAACAAATCTTTAAAATTATGACACTTTTCTCTTATCCTCTTTTCTTTTTCTGAACCATATTTTTCTGATTTGTTTATTTTTTTTTTCTTTTTTTTTTTTTTTTTTCTTCATGAAGGTGATTTGCTATGGGCTGACCTTGCCACTGACAGAGCAGGAGGCTGTGAAGAACTGTGTCAACGTTTACTGTGAATGGCTGAGTGCCCTCACTATACCCAAGCACACAACTCCAACACCCCTACTAAAGGATCCAAACTTCTTTGTCCAGAAGATCTTGCAACATCTCATCAACTTGTTCCTTCCAAGAGTACAACCCAGAATGCAAGGTGACTTTTCATTAAAACATTAACAACATTAACACCCTTCTAATGTCTGACCATGGTTTTGATGAGTAGCATATTGTAGTACATGCACTAGATGCCGCCCTGCAATGTGATGTTATGTGGTGAGTACATGTACAATTTGTATTTACAGTACATTGTACATGAATACGTACACAGCAGACAGTTTTGCGCACAGTTGTTCTGCAAACATTTGAATACATACAATGAATATGTCCAGTACCTTTTTTGTGCAGTCCAATGGTTCAAAATGGTTTTCTTGCCTGCAAACGTTAGGTAGAGTGGAAGGGTACAAGGAATGAGCCCACTTTCTCCTTACATTGTTTCCGTCAAGCTTTACAGACCAGTAGCCCTTTTTGGCAACAGGCTTGCTGATGGTGAGCTATCTGATTGGATCGGATAAGTATTCCAGCTGTCATGCATGGACCGATGGTTTGGACCGCCAGATCTGTTCCATTTGAAAGTAAAAAAAGGCTATTGCCCATATTCTCTGTTGTGTGATGTTCCTGTAGTTTGTCACAATGTCTCAATCCAGCAGAATGCTCTGGCAGTTCACTGGATTACATGCGTTTGTCTTCTGTAACATTCCTTTGTGCCTAGCACATACAGGACCTCTCATGAGATAACATAACATGTGACACACATGTACGTGAATATGATGTATGTATATGGTGTCAAGAACAAATTTAATAAGAGGCCTTGCACCAGCCCCCAGTGCTGTTTAGATGATATGTACATTATGTATACTAGAACATCATGTACACATCAGACTAGCCTGTGTAGGCCTATGTGATAAAAAGTGTGTGTGATATTTGCATAAACATGGCAAGTCCAAGAGAAAAGATCCCCTCTTAAAGGAACGTTACAGAATTGGTTTTTGCTAACAAAACAGTTGCTGGCAGTGTAAGCACTTTATGTAATCCACCATATACATAAACTGACAAACCTGTAGAAGTTTGAGATTGATCGGCCATCTGGGTCACGAGGAAATAGTGAAAAACCGATTACACATTTGCATGAAATCATATAGGTTCAACAAATGAATAAAACGCTCACTGAACGATAAACTCCAATTGGAAAATTAGTTTATTCATTTCTCATCAAATATGGCATTTCAGACATAAATATTTCAAGGGATGTTTTCTACTTTCATCATCATTAGACCGTGTAAGTTTTATGTAAATCTGTGATCAAAAAGTATATCGTACAACTTTTTTTCTTACCAACTCTGTAATGTTCCTTTAATATTACGCAGTACTTATAAATGTAGCACTTCATCAGACCGGAAGGGCATCTCAAAGTGCTCTGTATGGTTTTTAATAGTGTTGCAGAGCTGTGTTTGGAATTTTAAGACCAATTTTGCATGTATAGATACAGGTAGCATCTTGTACTGGTTTACAAGGTGCTGTGGTGCAACCTTACTCTAACCAACCATGCCAGAAACACAGTGGTGAACCCCTTCATTTACTGATAAGTGTACTGGTTCTTTTACACGCATTACACAACACACAGGACCAACAGCTTCATGCCGCATCCAGAGGATGAAGCAATAATGTTAAAGTGTCTCGCTTGAGGACACAAGTGTCAACACTGGGACTCGAACCCACACTCTGCTGATCAAAAACACCAGAGCTTGAGTTTAGTGCACTTGACCGCTCATCAACGACACGTCCCTCATGGCAGAATATTATTTCAATGACAAAGCTCAAATTTTAAATTTTGTTTATAACGGAACATTTTTACAAAGATTGACAAAAGCCTGATAAAACATGACCAGTTCAAACCGGATTTTTTTTCAAGCTCCATTCTGAGAATGCTATCAAATGATCCCTTTCACCTTTATACCCAACAGGACTGAATATGCATGAGACGACTACTCAGGTCATGTTGTGTCACCGTGTCCTGCGGACCATTCAGAGCATAGCCACAGAGAGCATTGTTATGACCAGACAGACTTGGGAAGCACTTCTCAAGTTTCTTCTGGCTGTCAACGACACCATCTTAGCACCCCCCTTAGAACCAGGTAAAAAATGTGATCAACCATTGCATTATTAACAGTTAACTGCTGGAATCTTCTAAAGAGGGGCTCCAAGTTCAAATTAAGTTTTGTGATACACTTATTTTTTTAATAGATAGAGTCCTTTTGATTCTGGAAAGAAAATTACAAGTCTTCAACCTCACATTAAAAATGGTGTAAAATGCTATTGTAATTGATACTCTTTCAGAAAGAAATTTGAAACATGACGTCATTGGATGTCAACAATAAATTGGTCTGTACATTCCAAGGAAGAATTTTTCCTTGGTCATATGATCAAATTCAACAGTTGAATATCATGGAAATTCAGGAATGAACCAAAAATTCCCCATACAGAAATGTCAAACCTATTCATTTGAAATGTGACATCATTGGATGCTTTTGGACATTGACAAATTGCGCACTGGAAGGGTATCAACTACAATGGCACTTTAAACTGTTATAATGTAAAGTAAGGCACTTACAATGTTGTTGACACTTTTTTTCTAAGGACTCTATCTATTGGGAAATGAGTACAATACAAATGAATAAACATTGGAACCACTCTTTAAATAACACTAGGAGAGAGGGATGAGAACTTTCAGACTGAATTCAGACATTTTGTGTCTGCCTGGTGAAAGAAGGAGCCCCTGTTGTTTTCTTCAGGTACTTGTGTATTATAAAGCAGTCGGTGTTTTTTGATGTACAGTGCTGGGTATAATGTTGCCAAAAGCACCTTGGAATCTATAACTAGAGGGGTTACTAGATGGTTGGAAAGTCATCATGTCAACATACCTCCTAAAGTTTGGACTATAGTTTCAGCAATTACTCGAATCCCTTAGTACAAAACTAACAATGGTAGCAGAAGTAACAACATATGTACACATACACCATCAAAACACGCCATAGACCATGCAAGTCTGGCACAAACTTGGGGGGTTAATGTGTTTCCAAGGTGTGTAAAAACAAAAAATCTTGCATTATCTCATGAAATGGCTAGTGAGACTTTACACAGTCTATTCCTGCGTTGTCTGTTCTTCCCTTGGACTAACCATTGTTTTACTAACCTGATGAGAGTGACATTTGAATTTGCCTTTTGCACTTAATCCTCTGTTGTTTCTGTGCATGCAATGTAGTCCCAACCAGCCTTTGTGTTGAACTTGCTTTCAGTGTTTACTTTAATGTAGTTTAGACTGTTTACTCTCTTGCTAGTATAAACCTGTTAGTTTGGTGGACTCTCTTCTCCTAATATGCACAATGCAGTGCTTACACTGAAATTGTGTGATGGCTAAAAACAAAGTATGTAAAAACTTGTTGCATGTTTCTTATTAAAAAATATTTCTTGTTACTGCTGTTTAGAGGTAGCTGGTTTATATCGTAATACTTATTGCTGGTGTTTCATTGGCTCTCTAACACTTTCTTGTCTCACGTCACGCTTCCTGAATCCCTCTTCTGCCACCAACAACAAAAACAACCCACACCAACCAACCAACCAACCAACCAACCATCAATCCAACCCAACTCTACTACCAAACACTGTGCGGCCTCTCAGGAGCAATGTCTATGGTGCCCATTCCAGACAGCCTTGCGGAGCAGCTCTGCAAGCGTCTCCTCAGTGTGCTCTTCGAGATCTGGCTGCTGGCATGCGGGCGCTGCTTCCCATCACCCACGTTGTGGCGGACTCTGACGAACATGTGCGCAACGTGGCGACATCACGCTGCAACGGTGGAGCAGTGGAATAGAATTAACAAGGTTTTGACATCAAGACTACTCAAGATTCTGTATGGACCAGAGTTTCCACCACTCATCATTGGTAATAGTTTTTTTGTATGATCAAAGCAGAAATCATATTCACATTTGTCAGTTATTGAATAAGCCACTTTGTTTGTCTTAGGAACCAAGAAAGAATTGGATGATCCATGATCAACCGATGGAATAACTCATTCTGTATTTTTATTACAAATTTAGTTTTCCTTTTTGGCAGTTAATCATAAAATAATATATTATGACCAAGCTAAAGTGGAGATTTTCCAAGTTTTCATGCTATATTTTACAGAAGTAAGAAAGCACTTAAACAAAATGTCCATGCACATTTGTGTATTATAAAGTCATATACATGTATGTCAATGGAGGGCAAATTTCCTTTGACAGTTATTCCGATATTTTGATCGAAGAGGTGTTTGTATGCGCACTTTGTACACTGTACAGTGCTACTAAATTTAGTTTACGCACAAGTGATAGGAGTTTGGTGCATTTGAGTATGTGCTAGAATTCAACTGGACTCTAGTATTTTTTTTTTTTAAGTAAAAAGATTTACTTGCAGTGAGTAAGCGGTTAAATAACAGTGATTGTATTCTATCAGTATACAATGGTATAAGTCAATGAGTGCTTGAACACTAACATTGTAAACAGTGTCATAAAATTGAGCCCCATGTAATTTCTTACATGAACATTAAAGAAGTAACTTAAATGAATCTCTTGTGGAGAATCTGTCAGTCAGTTTAAATACTTGGGGTTGAACAAAGAAAATTTTTCTAGATCAGGATTTGAACCAACATCCTCCAGATTAAGGTGCCTGCGATATACCAACTGAGCTATCTAGACCTATGTCGGTGGTCTCCTTTTGTTCAGGGGTGCCAGTCAGAAGCCATACAACCATGCCATGTAGCCAGGGATCACAACCAAGTTTACGATACAACCTGGGAAGCGGCAGTCAGGGGATCACCTTAGGGGCTGTGACTTTTCATTGACAAATTAGGGAGACCGCCAACATAGGGCTAGATAGCTCAGTTAGTAGAGCACGGGCATATTAATCTGGAGGTCGTTGGTTCAACAATTTTTATTTGTTCAACCCAAAATTATTTTTAATTTACCTAGTCAATTTCCCTTGTGGTTTATTACTTGATATGGGTTTAAAGTTGGTACAGTTTATTTTCAATAATGGAATTGCGCTTGCTTACAAACAGCAGGCATGATGTTCTTCCTACTTACGTCTGATTTCCGATTATTTTGCCCTTGGAAAAATCAGAAAAGTTTTGATTAAATAGTCTGAAAAGTCTATTGAAGCCCTCACTTAGGTCAGCCCTTGTACTCATTAAAATGTAATAACTTTTTCCCAAGAACCAAATATGCCTGTAACAGGTCATCTCTTGAAAGAAAAGGTTACCTTAAAAGTTGTGTTAGATACATGTACAATCCTACTTGCCCTACCATTAAATACTAAAAAACATTGTCTTTCCCCTTCTTTCCTTCTGAACCAGCTGAAGAAGACTCTCTGATCATCCCTGTGGAGTTGGACAATGACGGCATTGCACAGACCTGGTTCCGCTTCCTTCACCTCTTGGGTAACCCTGTTGACCTATGCAGGCCAAAGGTCATCAGCTGCACTCCCAAGTTCCGATCGGCGGCCGTATCCTATCAGCCGGCCATGGAGCCTCACCAGTTTGCTTGTCTGCAAGCTCTACCCCACATCTTCTTGAAGGCTATGCGAGGGGTGTCTGTTGTCATCGATGCATTCCTTGGTAAGTTCAGGGGAAGTCATCTATTCTTATTTCAGTGTTTTTTTATGTATGTTATGGAGTGTAACTAGCATCACGGCCCAATTTCATAGGGCTGTTTTTCAGGCAGAAAATATTGCTATGGTCACATATGGTTCATGTGACATGGTATTTTCGCTGGTAACCTTATTCTGGTAAGCGGAATTATGTTGTGCTTAGCTAATTTTAGTGCTTAAGCAGCTCTACGATATTGGGCTTTGGTGTGTTTAGAGTCAGTCTTCACTTTCAGATTTTAAAATTCAGAATTAGAATTAATGTTGCTTTTTCTACACTTTATACCTGAGGTCAGTATGCTTGTAAAGCTTCGTCCATCTCTTTTATTCTGAAATGAATTTTGTTTAACTTGCAATACATTTTTAACAGGACAGGTTAAAAAAGTAGTACATTCCCAAAAGATTATTTCAATTGAAATAAACATGTCATTTGTGAATATTTGCAACCTGTGCACATGTGGTAACATCAATCAAGGATGTTTTCTTACCCTTATCACAGGTATATCAACTTATACATGTACACCCACTGATCCCCATGGTGCCCGAACACCCACTTACCCAACCGGCGACACCCCACCTCAAGGACGCAAAATCAGCAGGAAAGAGCAGATGTCTACCAAACAACCCAAGGAGAAAGTGACGTCAAGTCACCCACCGCCGCTGTCAGCTCAGGCCTCGTGTGCGTCGTTCTGTACAGAGGATACCGGCAGCGGCCGGAGCTTCCCCGCCCCTAAGAGGTCCCAGTGTAACAGCGTCCTCCACCTGTTTGGGGCGTGGTTGTTTGAGGCGGCGTTAACCGGTTGTAAGTCCCGCAAAATCCTCCTGCCATCCCGGCGGAGATCTTTAGCTGTCGATGCCTGCACTAACACAACTAACTTTGTTTTCGGTATGTCATCCATTTCATCTCACTTTGTTTACACATGGTGTGTTTTTTTGTTGACTCAAAAACTAATAATTTATATTTGTTGATTCATGAGGTGTGACTAATTTATTTTCGAAAACTGTTGTTCCTTTTGAATTTGATAAGTTTTCATGATACTCCATGATAAGTTGAGAAGTTGAGTTAACTTTTGTATGATTACTAAATGTGAAAAGTAGATTGAAGAAATACTTTCAATTGTGTTTATTTTATTATGTAAACATACCTAACTCCAGAGTGTACTGATTGATGCAGTGGATCCTTAGGTGTATTTATACAAATTTAATTGATGATTTTCTTTTGACGCAGATATTTTGATTACTTTTCTTTTCTTCCTTTTGTAGATTTATTTTTGGCATGGCAAGGTCAAGTGTTCTTTGTCCATACCCGAAAAAATCCTGAATCACCAAATTTCACAAAGAAATTGGTTGATTTTGAGTAAAGTATCTTGTTTAAATTTTTGAAAAAGAAAGTTAATTTACACCTCCTTAAAGCGAGTGTTGCTTTTGCTGCATGCTAGGCATCGACAGTTTGTCCTGGTCAGGGATAGCTCTCCCATTTTGTGTTTGAGTTATGGCTTTTGGACTGAATGCATGCTGCATGTATGGTACCTCAACCAACACCATGGAATGTCATTGTTCTAGAACCTATTATCATGTCAGTTCTTACATTAGACAAGACGGAATGTACATGTACTCTCAGGCAATGTGTATGGGTGGCTACTAAAAAAAAAATTTTAATTGATGAAATAATTGTTATGAGCAATGTTATTTTTGGTTTGACCTTAAACCCATCCTGACTAAAGGGAAATTACAAATCTCACAACTGTATCTTGATCCGACAATTTGATTTTTCTGAAATTCATGAATCTGACTACAAAGGCCAGTCTAATAAGCCATTTGCGAGTTAGATTTGAATATTATCTGGTACAATGTGTTGCTTAGTCACAAGTTACCTCTGAAATTTGAACTCCTCAGACTATAGAGGTAGTTGCTATGTCAAATGGTTTGGGGAAAGCCTTTGTACAGCAACTTCCAGATGAGCAGACCCTCGTACCAAAAGCTTGCCCTGAACAGCTTCAAAGAGCAGGGAGCGACTGGAAGGAGACCATGCGCGCGGGTCGAGTGGTGAAGCCACGAGGGCCTTTTCCAACTCGATTTTGTGGTTTTTTTAATGAATTATTCATAGAGTATGAAACTTGCAATATTCATAATTTGTATGCAAACAAGTAAAGTGCTGAACGATCAACCAATGTAAGTTTGCATAATTTGTTAATGTATGCTGACCCCTGTCGCTTCTGATTGGTTTGGAATTATGCTACCCTTTTAGGGTAGCAAAAATCGAGATTTAAAGAAAAACATAAGAAACCGCAAACAAGTTAGAAAAGGCCCTCGTGGCTTTGCCACTCGCATGTGTGGTCTCACCTTCCAGTCGCTTGGGGTCGCAGCTCTACAAAGCTGTCCAAGCCACAAAGGCCTTGACAAAAGGCTAGTGACACAGCAACTGTATATATAGTCTGAGGAATTCAAATTTAAGCTGTGACTTGTGACTAAGCAAATCATTGTACCAGATATTGTTCAAGTCTAACTCGCAAATGGCTTGTTAGAAATCTAGGGCAGGCAGTATGGCTAGACAACTGCAAATGCATATTCATCATTATTGCACTACAGCCAACTATAGCCTTAGGTAGAAGTTGTTCAATTTAGATTAAGCCCTTAGTGATAAATAGTGTGATATTTTTTTTCATTTCAACCTAGTCTACAGTGAAAGATAATTTGGACACGGTATCAAAAAAATTACATCCATAAATTTAACTTGATGTGGCATCTTCCTCCCTTTTGGGTTTGTCATAATATGCAATAGTCCGCATGTAAAAACATTGTGTCATATCTTTTTACACTACTGTTTTGTTTTTTGTTTCATTTGTGCTGATTCTGAAGTGTTTCTCAAGTATTAGCATTTTTTCCACTTTGTTCAGAATTGTCAATCAGCCTAATTCATTCATGTACATGGCCAAGAGAGTACATGTGTCAACCTGGTAATCGTTCTTCGCATGCAAGTACACCAACCAGTCAGTGCCCTGCACATAACCTTTGCCAAAATGTCCAGTGATTGCTGCTTCTATTGGTGGAACTTCACCACACATACATCATTAACAAACACTGAAATTCGACTTGCTTTTAAGGTTTTTTTTTCAACCATTTTGGAGATTACAGTTTTATTACATTTTGATTTTTTTTTTTATTGTTTGGTATTATTATTAATATTAGCACAGTGCCTGAGACAAAGGTCATAATCCGAAATCCGAAGATTCATGGTATCATTTTAAGTGTATTATTTTAAGTACAAAGTGAGGCCTGTTGCATGTATTTAAATTTACTGACAAAAAACAAAGTGGGTGTATAAAACGTGATGGTTTTACAACATTGCCCAAAATGCCCTTTCCAAAATCAAATCTACATGTACTTGATGTAGTAGGTTAATCTTCACTTCATAAAAAGTAATAATAATGGAATGCCTTCTGAACAAATTGTTCAAATTATGTTGAAAAAATATTTTATCTCTTGTGGTAAACAATGACTTATGTACCTAATACGCATTACAAGAAGCACACTGACCTGAATCTTGTTGAAGTTTTTTCAACAATAATTAGTGTAGTATAGAGCGCTGTGTGGTGTACTTTGTAGCTTTATGTTTTAAAAAAATATACACTGTATGTGGTTAAAATTTAGGCAGTCAGAAATCCTTTGCAAAATCCCATCACTCCCTTCCCACATACCCTCCCCCCCCCCCTTAAAAAAAGAAGAAGTAAAATCCATTCCATGTTTGCTCTCGGGTGTCCAGTAGTTTTCTTTTCCGATGAGAAGGGTAACTCTAACACTAATTTGCAATTTTCTGCAAAGACAAGTAAAGAGCTGGGACTCGAACCCACAGTCTGCTGATCAAGACCACCAGAGCTTGAGTTCAGTAAGCTAAACCGCTCGGCCACGACATGCCACTTGTATTGGCTCTTTTTGCTGGCCTTTGGTATGTTTTGACCACCAACATGGAAATTTGGAAAAAGAATCTGGTTCAAAGGTTACTGTAGGATTTAGTCTTACTGCTTTTAGAGTTCATACTCCCTTTTCCCCCCTCCCTGAACCGTTTAAATTCAGATAGAAGTGTTACTGTAGATGTTGAGATATTCTGCTTGGTACTTTAGCAGACGGTGAACATGGTGACAATTAATGCATATAACACCATTCATTGGGATGCATAATGCCATATTAACATATGCTACGCCATTGATGTTTGACAGCAAACATTCATTCTCATTCACTGCCCACAATGTTATTCTTTCAGTGTATTGTACTTCAGATGGTTGTCACTCATTGCATTCTTAAAATAGAAAAAATTGGATGGTTCATGTGAACAATCACTTGAAATGAAACTATTTCACTCTTAAGAAATTACAGTAAAACACTTGTTGTTGTCTCGCATGGTGATATTTATTTTTATCTCATCGAACATTTTGAAACTGTTACTGTGATCAAACTTTCGCACTTTAAACTTCCACACTTTTTCTTAATTATCTGAAGGGGACATTCAATGAAGATGTGTTTTTAAGTATCACTGTTGTAGCATGTCCTATCAAGCCTTAAATGTAAGGCCTTAAGAACTTAACCTGCCATTTAATGCATCAGTTAACAGTGTGTTCTAAAATGATCCAGACGGGGGGAAGTTTCATCAAGCTAAAGCCCCATTCACATCAGAAGAATTTCCCCGGGAAATTCCCAGGAAAATTTGGTTGGCCTTCTCGCACTAGACCTGCTAACCCTGGCAAACTAGCCATTTCCTGGGAAGTAGTTACCCCTGCTCGGGGGTAGGTTTAAGCGAAACAACCCCAGGGTTAGCATGCTGGGAGTGTTCCTTCTTTTCCAGGAAAAGTTGCATCTGAGTGTCAAACTAACATGGGGTGGTGCTGTGTTAAAAAAAACTTCCCCATGAATTTCCTGGGAACTGGCTTTTTTTAATTTGAAAAAGGCTTATGTTGCTCAATAAGTACATTTGCTAAGCACAACTTACATGACTTATGTATAAGATATACATGTAGTATTTGGATGTGTTGACAAGGAATATGTTTTGGCTTAGCAAGATTTGTCTGTGCTTATCGAGAGTTTGGTGCTTGGGAGCTTTATGAAACTGATCCATTTTGTTTGACTTGTTATTAATCTCTAATCTTCATTTGGATGTGACTGTGTCAACACTCAACATCAACTGTGAATGTATCCAAGTTCAAGTTTGTCCATCATACATGTTCATGTATATTCATTGTAAACAAATGAACATACACTGCATTTATTGCTATCACAATTGTGAAATATGTACATAGATGTATCAAGTCACACCCCTACCAGTGTTTTCAAGTTCATCTGTCTCATGAACATTCATTGTGACTGAACAAACTTCAAACATGTGTGGAACATTTCATTTTGAATGTTGAACTGCTGTGGTTTTTTGCTGTTGCCTTAAATTCTACTCTTATCTACTAGGGCCCAATTTCATAGAGCTGCTTAAGCAGAAAGTATTGCTTAAACAATTTCCGCTAAGCAGAAATGAGCAGGATACCAATCACAAATGGTACATGTGACATGGTAGTTTGGCCGGTAACCTTATTCTGGTGGGCATAGCTTAGCATCTTTTTGTGCTTCAGCAGCTCTATGAAACTGGGCCCTGGACTCCAACGAACAAAATGTCTTTCTTTGTGGGTTTACATGGAATTAAGCGTGATAGGTAAGCACACACCATTTGACCATGGTCTTGGGATAGAGTGTGTGGGTGTCATTGAACACTTTAGTTTCGGTTTAGACTTCCTGTATGTTCAATTATTCCTGTACATGTAAAAGTGATGTGAGAAATGTGGACCACCTTTTATTATCAATTTACAGCAAATTTAGTCAGCACATTTCTAAATTCTGCAAACTCTTTTGTGTCAAAAATAAAACATTCGTGACTGTATATGAAATGCTTTCTAGCCGAAATGGCTGTTGATCTGGATAAATTATTAGTTTCACTCTGAAGGCTAATTGAGTGTATAGTTCATACTAATGTCAATCTTCCACAAGAATATCTCGGCATGAAATATTGTCAAAAGTTGAGACCCCTATTATATCACCATTGCTTAGTTTGAAGACATTGTGCGACGGAACTGCGACATCAAGCT
This sequence comes from Pycnopodia helianthoides, assembly GCA_032158295.1. Taxonomy (NCBI): domain Eukaryota; kingdom Metazoa; phylum Echinodermata; class Asteroidea; order Forcipulatida; family Asteriidae; genus Pycnopodia; species Pycnopodia helianthoides. Next base: position 11,521,830 of record CM063243.1, read on the forward strand.
AGAAATAACACTTGTGACACTATAACTGTGAAATAGTGTGAATGTTGGGTTTTTAGATTGTCTGTTATAAAAACTCAAGGTATTTTGCCTCCACTTTTTGTAATTAGTTCATTACTCAAGTCCAAAAGAAAACCCATACTATTGTTTAGATTTACTGTACCAATGGTGTGTGCATATCCTTCAGGCCGTCTGTTGGTCAAGAACATAACTGGTTCTGTTTGACTCTATAGAGCTCTGCACATTCTGACATTTTTGTAAATTCCTGGTAATCTCTTTGAGAAAATCTTGTAATAACTCAGTTTTACTTGACATCCTTCCGTACTGGCTCATTTTGAACAGGCAAGGCGTTCAAGCGCCATCATTCCATCGCTGTACCTGAAGCCTCTCGCGCTGCCCACATGAGTGATCTCAGAGGGGTCTCAATTCAGGATGCGTTCTCGGCATCCGTGGCGGCCAACCCTCTCTTTGACATGTCAGAGTTTCCTGATAACTACGAGGCGGGGAGAGCAGAAGCCTGTGGCATGCTGTGTCGAATCTTTACCAGTCGGAAGTCTGATGAGGAAATTCAGCAGGCCTATCTAGGACGATTCTATGTGGCTTTCAGTCAAGGAGTCCGGGTTGATGAGGTGGGTCTTACGGAGTTGCTGTACAACCAAGTTAGTAGCTTGTCACCCCCAAACAACCAATCAGGAAGACTTTGATTTACTTGGCCAGAGATACTAGAGCAAAAGGATTGAAACAACAGCTTCAGTTACGGCTATGGCTAGATCACTGCTTCTACCTGTACTTAACCTTTGCCCAAACAGCTAACAGCCACAGCCGCAGGTGAAGATGCTTAATTTAGAAACGGCCTACATGTATAAACCTCATATTGAGCCAGCCAGTCAATTTTTTTTCAAAGTCATTTTGAGACCATCATGTACATGTACTGTTGATGTCATCATCACAATAATTTTGGTTTCGCCATTTTGGGAGTTAATGTCCCATGTGTTATACATGTGTAGTGCACATTTTAGGCAATTCAGAGTTTTTTTGTACATGCAAGTTGACTCGCATAATGGCGAGCACAGCAGACAGTAGCCGTGTGTAACGTTGGTGCAAGGAATCAATTGGCTAATCATTCAGTATCACCCAAATAGTATTTTATGGTAAAGGATTTGTGCTAGCTTGTAATTTGTAAATTAATGCAACTACTCCTTTCATAGCTGCTACACCATAAGTCCACTTACAACCTCAAGAAAGTACACAGAGTACGTTTAAGCTGTTGATGAGTTTCGTTTAAAATAGTGTTCTACCCCAAATCAATTCAATTTTTTTCTCAAACAAATTCCCTACTGCAGGGGCTGAGTGGTCAGGTCCTATCCAGCATTCTCTACAACTCGACCAACTTACTGCGCATTGATCTGAAAGGAGTGCAGGTATTGATCCCAGACATCATCACAGCTCTACAGATTGTGCTGCCTGAGAGGGAGATAAGATTCCAGTAAGTTCATCTGTGTATCTCTGCCTCGGTTTAATTTGTCATGTTTGTGGATAAACACATTTTAAAAGTCTGTGCCAGTACTGTACAGGAATGCGAATGTTTAGACTTTCATCTGCATTCAGACTTGTTTATGTCTGCCTTCTGAAAAAGTAGCTGTTATTTCCATATATATGAAGACACCCTGCTCTTCTTATCTACTTGTCTAGTGTTAAGGATACCGTTCCCACAAGCTCTTTGAAATCTATAACTCCAGGGTTTACTAAAAGGTGGAAATGCCATCATTTCAACATACCTCCTAACGTTTGTAGCGTGGTTTCAGACATTTCAGTCGGTAATGACTCTCACCCCTGACTTCATCACTGTGTTTTCTGTATTACTCGTTAGATATGAACAGCCAAGCCTGCCTCAGTTTCAATATACTTACATGTAATATGTGATTGTGAAATGTGGGATAACTATTAGAATGGAATTATTTTCTCACAGGTCTTTGGTGTCGAACCATCAGCTGCGTCGGGCATCCATTCATCTACTGCTGTCCATGTTGTGTTTGCCTCATCACTTTAAGGATCTACCAATACAAGGTACCCTCGCCAGGTTCAGTAGCCGAGGTTCTGTGTAGAAATACCTCAAAGAGATCAAAATTGTACTAATAATTAGTGCTTTATTAGTGCTTCATCGCAGACGTTTCAAAGCCCTTATTATATCTTAGCTATTTTGAATGTTTTAGACTTCTTGATGCAACAGCTTGCAAGGGTTACAAGGTGCCTGGCGCAATTTGTAGCCAACAATGCAAACCTCTTTATTGTTATCAGTAACAATTGGTTCTTGTATAGTGCACATATCCTAGCAACTGGATAAAGGTGATTTACAACATTATCCCTGTTCGTCATTCATACTTTAACCATTTCTCAAATCTTCTCAACTCCCTGGCCTGAAGCTGCTTGTGTTAGCGCTAAGGTGTTCATAAGGGTCTTTAACGGCCAGTTAATAAACCAGCAGGGTTGTGGGCATGCCTTTATTGCACAGCCACGTCCCTGCAAGGTTTGAAACGGCCAATTAAGACTGAGTCACCACTCTTTTATTCCCATCCAGAAATATCTCTCAATTAAAAACTTCAAAAAACCTTGAACATTATTTGACAGTTAAGCCTTAGCATGCCTCGACTCTGCATTGAATTTCTATCCATGTTGAATGCTAAGTAGCTCCCCACGCAAGTTTCGCTTAAGCTTCAAACTATTGCACAGAAGTTTCAAACTTGCTCAAGCCAAATATGCGACCTACCACTTGCGCTCTGTGCAATGATCTGATAGCACCTTCTTTTGACTTGATTTCCTCAGGGCCATGTTTGAACACTCCTCACCGTGTTTATAACGTACGTTTAAGCATGGCCACATAATCTCCTCCAGACCAGTCAGAATGGAATTGAAAATACAACATAATACCATCTCAGATTTCCACACCTTGGTTTTAAGAAAGGTGATTTTGTGTTGAAGTGTTTTGCTCTAGAACAAGAGTTTCATGACCGGGATTCAAACCCACGGTCTGATGACTAGACCATCTGAGCTATACACGACAAGCAACACCCTTTTCTTGAAGTGTACTGGGTTCTTGAGTATGTATTACGGCTTAGTGTCCCATCTGAAGGACAAAGCAATTACGGTTAAGTGTCTCGCAAGGACACAAGTACCATGACGTTTGTGTGAAAATACCATGACAATTTGTTGCTGTTTTTCAGCAAGAAGACACTGTATTTAGCTGAAACTATCAGTATCACATGTGAAATTGACCAGGGAGGACCAAAGATAAAATGGCGCGCTTGAGGTCACTGCTCAAGTACGTGTATCTACAGTAGTTGGAGTTATTTCTTTGTAGATCTGATGACTGGGAAGGAGATGTTTACAGAGGATCTTCTGGGTAGGCCGGAGCCTGTGACGTTTCTCTCCCTCAAATCTAAGCTGGTGGATCTCATGATTACTGCAGTTCAGTGTGAAACGGATTCCTACAATACACAAATGCTCCTGGGTAAGTTTGCATTGCACTGACAGTCCTAGAGACACAGAGGCAACAGTGGCAAGTGCCTTCATCCCTCTAGAAAATGCCCTAGCACCCATAGAATGTTCCAAGAATATTTATAGTTATATTGTTCTGAATTTTTAAAGGTAGGGTCGTACATTGGTAAGTACTCCACAAATTAATGACCATAAAAACTTCCTTGGTGAGAAGCACTGCGGCTGTTGAGAGTTTAAGCTATTTTGAGAAAGGATAACCTTCAAAGTAATATGGTTTGGACAAATTTTTTTCACCCCAAAACCTTTCTCTACAAATCAGAGTCACATTGACAAAAACCAATCTATGACCCAACCTTTGTAAAGAACATTAAAGTCTTAGAGTATATGTACCACTGTAGGCATTGATAAATTGTATCAATGCCTACAGCAGTACCACATTCAGCACTTTAAAGGTCTGTGCAAGCATTGCACCCCAACCCTTCTGGTGTAGTTGAAGAAATTGTGAGGGATTTTGAAGATATACTTTCACTTTAAGATAGACGTTCATGCTTTGCTTTGTTTCTTGTTTATATGGTCAGTTCACTCGTTGGGTTACAGTTCCAAAGTCATTCGTGGAAATTGTTTTTGTTGTAAATAGGTTGACCGCCAACATAGGGCTAGTCAATTCTATATTCAGCCCCAAATTAAATGTTATTGAAGCAGAATTTGTTATTTTAATCTGAACGTCTTCATGTGTAGGAGCGATGCATTTCTGTGTTCTGGACTCGGCGATGTCTGAAGAGATGGAAGCGATGCAGGCTGAGATGGAGCAGCACAAAAATATCCTGCATGAGGAGGAAGAAGAAGAAGATGAGGACGAATTAGCAAATGAGAGAGAGAAGCGAAAGAGGTCTGTTCTTGTTTCTGCATCCCGTAAACTCTGTCTTGGTTGAGAAATGTTCTTCTCCGCTATTTCTTTCAAACAATTACTCAAAACATATCTGTTCACTTTGCAATTATGTTTCATTGAACTGAAAGTCACTCCTTACCCTGTTGTATAGGTATATTGTACTTTCTTTTGTATTCTTATTTGTATTTGCTTGTTCAGCGCCATGAGCGTCATGCCTGACGGACCTGGGCGCTCTATAAGAAGCCATTGTTATTATTAGTACTGTTTTGAAGAGTACATAATTCTGATTAATGCGCTTTTATTTTTGTTTACAAAATAAGAAGTTTTTTTCTGAATTAGTGACTAGGAATGGTTGACATTGAAAGCCCAATCAGAATTGCCTATTGTAAAAAAAGCCCACTCAAAAAGAGTTCCTTTGATTTCATGTTTAAAATATTGCAGAGATTTTTTTTCAAAATCTTTGATATATTTTGAATATAGGATCTTATCAAATTGTGCGGAATTTTGTATTCTTAAACAAATACTTGCGCCAAATACTTGATACAAATATTGAAAGCATGTGAGTGCGTTGTAGCAGAATATAATCACGAGGTGAAATCTGGACTATTCCATTTCATGAAGCCGAGTGAAATGGAAAAGCCAGGTTTTATCGAGTGAGTATATTCTGCGACAATGCACGAAAAAAAATGCATTTAACATTTTATTTTATCTAACTCACACGTAGACCATTGTCATTTAATTTTGTTTAACAACAAACACAAAATAGACATGGAAACTCGTCAACCCCAGTCTCTGAAAACTCTAATAAACAAAAATTAATAATAAAAACCCTTTCTAAATAACGTGGATGAATCTATTGTAGTCACCAACCTTGTCCGCTGTGACACAACCTCACCTTGTTTGGTAGAACTAGCAGGGTTGATTGTTTTGGGAACAACGCTGAGAATTAAGCATCCAAAAATCTATTTCCATATTTGATGGTCGAGACGGTCCAACATCCAGACAGTAAATATATGGCAAAATAAAGTATGACATCTGACACATGTTCACCAATCAAATGACAATGATCTATGTGTGCGGTGTACAATAGTTATTGATTCTATCACATTATTTGATTTTTGCCGTCTCCATGTGAAATTTTCATGCCAAGTGAATAACAATAAGACTGATATTTCAACAGGGAAAGTGATAATGATGAGAAGCGTGCTAGTGGTACTGGCAGTAGGACATCCTCTCGCAGCTCTGTCACAGGTAGATCAGGTAAATAACCTTGGTTAGTTTCTGTTGTATGAGATCAGCCAGCTTGGGATGGGTTTGGCAGTGACTTGACAAGGTACAAAACAAAACTGGGCTGTAACGACTTGTACAATAGCCTATGGCAAACTATGAGCAGTGACCCAAGTATTATTGTAATACTTTTGAGCATTTCGTCATCAACAAAGGATGCCTCACAATTGATCTTTCATAAAACAAAATTGCACTCCATAACTTTTTATTTCAATTCAATACAATTACTCAAATATATGTATTGAATAATTTATTCCGGTTGGCATGTTTTTAGGAAATTTCCTCTGCAGCGGGGGGGTTCAATCGGCCGGCAATCAGGGGGTGGGTTGCAGTCAAGTGCCTAAAATTTCCGTAGGGTCACCAGCGGACTGATGGTGTTGGAGACACTGATTGAATGACATAGAACAAGCTGTACATCCTGCATATACACGTTAGGTGTACCTGCAAAGACACTCATCGATTTATGGGTACAACTAAGTCCATTTGAATTTTGATGGTGTTTTTTTTTTTATCATACATTTGTGTAGATTCAGCTTGGATCATCTTTGTACGATGTTGTCACTTGGTGTGTCAGAGGCTCATGTCTGCATGGAGTACTGATTACACTGTTGCCTTAGCAGCACTGGAACTCCTGGCAGGACTAGCAAAAGTCAAGATCAAGATACAAGGTTAGAATACAGTAGTAATGATAGCAGGAGGTCAATGGCATGAATCATTGTCTGGTAGAGCTCGTTAAAACTTCTCCTGGAGTGATTGATAAACATTGTTTCAGGAGATTTTATTTTCTGCACTAATGAAAAGAACTGCGCTTTTAGTTCATAAATTATGGCTATATTGATACATAACTTTGCCAGAGCGTACAAAATAACAGTTAATTGCGACATCAGAAATTGATAACTAATTGGTAACAAAATTGCTTGAGTGGCTAGTGCATAAAGCACTCACATCTCACCACTGTGACTCTGGAACGATTCCCTGCTAGAGCCATATAGAGTTGTGTGTTGGTTGTCTCCTATACCACAAGGGTTTTTTCTCTGGGCCCTCCGGTTTTCCTCCTTCCGGAAAAATCAAACACTTACGATCTCTGCCTGTGCTCCATAGTCATATGGGTCAATGTGGCTGGCTGCCACAGGCACCCTTGCATGCCTGCGGCTCGAACATCTTGTGGCTCGAACATCTTGTAGCCGCGTCCTTCGCTTTTCAGCTTCTTAGCTGCAATTAAGGGTGATCAGCCTCCCAAATTATTAAAAACAATGTCCACAAATTGATTGCAGATTCTTTGGAATGTAAGCGAGCTGTAAAGTGGATCTGTGATCATATTGTGTACCAGTGTAGTAGACCGTCCATGTATCATTCCAGGGATCTACATTCCATCATCGTCGCCGCGTTTCATTGTTTGACTGTCTGGCTGATCGAACATGAAGATCTCCTCAAAGATAAGGTAGGTTACGGCTTTGAAACTAGTGATTCCAAAAACTTAAATTGAGACCAGCAACAAAAAATTGCATTCTGTTTTTAGCAAAATACTTCCTTTAGAAAGTTACTCCGCTTTTATTAGAAAATTATTCTTATAGGCTGAGAAAATTAATGCACTATTGTCTTTAAGAGGCTCAAAATTAGACATAGCGCAGGCATACTACAGATTCCTTGCTTCGTGTTTTTCCTTTGACTCCACTTTTCGAAATTCTGTCCACTCTTGCACGTATTACAGTTCAGGGCTGTGCCAGCGGCCACTTGTGTAAACAGTGGAAATGTTGCCCATGTTTGTAGTGCTTTAGAGTAGCGAGTGGAGCGCAACAATTGCTTAGCCCTGACAATCATGACGGGGAAAAAAGAGCAAGAGCCTGTATCTGAATTTCATAGGCCCTTTTCGAAACCACGCCTTCGGCTCAGCCTTAAGCACCGTCTGCCTGTTTAGAACCCTGTACTGAAAGTGTACAAAGCCTGAGCCTGTGTTTCAAAAAAAGGCCATAAAGTCCGCACTGTGCGTATATTTTTATGATTTTGGGGCATGTTGATTGGGGATTAGACTTAACTTGTAGTGTGATATCAGAGTTCAGTCTAGAGTTGGCATAGGTGTTGTACGCACATTTTGAATACACAGATACAGATCCATGTATAGTAACTATTTAATATGTGTAACAATGGACAAAATTGTCTCAATGAACACCTTTTTTTTACAGTCAATACACAGATTGTCATGTTTGTCAGCATTGGACTTGTCACAAGTCAAGTTGATCAATAATGCTGACACACTCTACGAGTGGAAACATTTCTGCATTCAATCCCAATTTTTACTGTTTATCGGACATTGTATTGAATAAAAGTGACACCACAGGATACATTTTGCACTTTAATGGACAGGGCTCAAGATGAAGCCGCAAATCAATTTAGGCCGACAGGAAAGACCAATGCTGTAAGGGTGTTGTGCTTCTCACTCTGCTAAGACCAACATTGGTCCACTTGCTTTGTTTCTGCCCACTCACATGCACACTAGCAGTACCAGGCACAATTGTAAACCAGGATACAGCTGACCGGGAGAATTAAACTTAATTCCAACGTTTTAGTAGCAAAGAAAAATAGAAAAACACTCATCAAAGTTTATTTTGCTTGGTAGGTTACCTTTTGTTTATTTTTTTCCCCACAAGTTTCATGTCTGTGTGAATAGAGTGGCCCCCTTCACAGCAACATTTTACAACCAGCTCTGTTCTTGATTCTCAAGTTATGTCGCTTACCAACTCTGTCTTCGATTTATCCAAAAACTAATACACGGCTAATCTTTTTTTCTTTCTTGCCGTATTACCTAGGAATGTCTGCAGTGCGTTCTGGAGGTGGTAGAGCTGGGTATATCGGGCACAAAATCACAGCGCAAGGCATCCATAGCGCCAGTGTTTAAACAGGACAAGGATCTCAAGCCTGCATCAATGAGAGTGAAAGATGCAGCAGAAGGATTGCTGGCTTGCATTCTCTACCATGTGGTAAGAACTTCATCGTTATTTGCTTGTTCAATCTCGGTAACCAATTCTACACAATCGCAATTGTTCAAGTTATTTTGGGATTGCTCGGAAGTACAACTTCATTGATTGGTTTATTCATTGATTTATTTATTGGTCACATTGATGAAAAAACAACATGAGATTATTTGTCCCGCACTGTGCAAGTGAATATTAAGAAACTTAAAAATACATACAAGAATGATACTGAAGTTTAAAAAAACCATTCACAATTCATGGTGTACTTTTGTTGTGGCAATGTTGTTTGAGCTGTACTTTTTTGTTTACAAGATATATTACATACTGATTATTTTGTATTTTAAGACGTCATTCAGTATTTATTTCAAAATTTAAAAAAATGTTTATTACATAAATCCATTTTTACTGTTTTCTCAGTAACTGTGAAATCTTTGTGCTAAAAAATTAACAGTTTTGTTTCAATCCTATCTAGTTTTTGTAACTCTCCCTTCATGAAATCAGAGTCCATAGGCTGCACATAATTATTGCGTATGAGCGTCACCCTCCTTCTAAACCTTCCTCTCCAGGGTTGCTTCCCTAATCCCTGTGGTCCAGCCTCCGTAGGGTCACTCCTTGATGAGCAGTCATTACTCAAGTACAGCATGTCTGCTAACGGCCACCACCTGCAGCATAAACCCACCTTCAGGTACTTCGTACTGGAGAACACAACCCTGGTGGCCATACTGGAGAGACCAGTTGCAGATACCAGTGGTAGGTAGCCTTTCACTCTAAACAATGCAAAGTGGCGTGTCGTGGCCGGGTGGTCAAGTGAATCAAGGTCTGGTGTTTCTTATTAGCGGAGTAGGGGTTCGAGTCCTGGTCTTGAAACTTGTGATCTTAAGCAAGACAGTTGTTACTTTGTTCTTTGGATAGGACATAAAGTAGTAGGTCCCTTGTGTTGTGTAATGCATGTATATTTATCGTAAAGAGAGGGGGCTTTCCTTTGTGGCTCTGGCATGGTCTTGCAGCAATAGACCTTATTCATTGACTTCATCCAGCCGCCATCTTCTCAGGATGGACCTCCTTATGACCTCTGTGCGAGGGCGCCCTACTCAAGCAGCGTCTTGTTGATGAGGTCCATATACTTGTATCCCTTGCAAGGTATTGTTTTATGATTCCTTCATGTCATAAAATCACTTCTTAACAATCTTCACCAGTTTTGATAATTCGGCGCCAAGAGTGTCGTATGACAGATTATAAATGTACCCTGTTATTATTTTTGTCACTATGATGGTGATCATTATTAAGCCATACCTCATTGCGATTCCTCTCTAGTACCCCCTTCCTACCCTCAGTCATTCTTCTGGTATTTATAGAAAATGGCACCCTAATAGTCATGTTGGAGAAACCCGTGGTAGGCAACCTTTCACAAAACATCCCAAATCCCTTCCTGAATCAGCGCTCGTATCCACCCGGCCACCACCCAGCCACCACAACAGCCTCCGTTATTTTGTACTGGAAGAACCCTACCTTGATTACAATAATGGAGAGTCCTCTGGCAGATGGTAATGGTGGGTTACATGTTGCTTAAATCCACTCCCCCCAATTTCCCAAACTTGTCTCCTCTATCTACCCCTTCTCTTACCCACTTCGCCATCACACAAACCAGAGAGTTGTGATATATACTCTCAAGCCCGGTTAAATACTTCCTGCGAATGCAAATGCAAAGCAAATTTTGGTGATGCAATAATCAGTATGCGCTCCCTTTCCAATTGTGATGCAAGAAAATTCACTTTACACAAAGCATTTGCAGGAAGTATGAACCGGGCTTCACCCTGTGACTGCTGATATATAAATTAATTTCCTTTTGCTTTACAGATGAGGTTCTGCCAACAGTTACCTCCATTGTACGGTGTCCTACAGGCCGGCATGTGTGGACCATGCAGCTACGGCACTGCTCTAAAAAAGATAAGGTAGCAACCTAGTAACCTTTCCTTAGCAGAAGTGTCATCTTCTTGCTCCATCTGCCTTTTTTATGAGTCATTTTGCGCAAACAAAAATTTTACAGTGTATGTGGATTGTGACTAAAAGTACATGTGGCATGTCGTGGCCTAGCAGTCAAGCGCACTGGACCCAAGCTGTAGTGTTTTGATCAGCAGAGTGTGGGTCCGAGTCCCGATTTTGATGTTTGTGTCCTTTTAAGAAAGACACTTTTAAGTGTCTTTTATTGCTTTTGGATGGATGTAAAGCGGTAGGTCCCCTGTGTTGTACAATGCACGTAAAAGAACCCAGTTACACTTATCGCTAAGAGCAGGTGTTTGCCCTGGTTTTTCAGGCAGTGGCTGCTGAATGCAAGGCAGCACTTAGTAAACCCTTATGAGGTGCTACATAAATCAGTCTCATAATTAAAAATGCTTTAAAAACCTGTTTTAAAACAATAATAATAAGCGCACTGAGATGCCTGTAGATAAAACACCATATAAAAACTAGTTAATATTGTTATTAAGTACAAAGCAGATGCATTGCTAGAAACTCAAAAATCATAGGATTATTTTGATTCATACATTGTACAGTGCTTTACTGTGATAATACCTGCTGAAAGTAGGCTTCAATGTGTTGGATAAAATTTAGTATCCTCTATCTTTGACTATGTGGTTAGTTGACCAAGAAAATATTTTTAGAAGAAAATATGTTGGCAAAATAATTTATTTCCTTCCGATGACTGAGGCTTTTACAGCATTTCCCCCAACCCAAAATGATAGATGTCAAAAAACATGGCTACTCATAACAAACTTTAAGAGCCACTTTTGATATTTAAAAAAATTAAAAGAAATTTCTCTCACTCAAGCGCAAGAATTTACCTTAGATTTTTAAATGCATATCCTGAAGACTACCTTGCATTTTAGATGCTTTTTTTCTGTGCTTTTTGCCAGTCTAGTTCATCTTCTCCTCTATATCCATTTTGATTATTTGTACAGACAGACACGTCATTCCGTTTGACCCACCCCAACAGACCAGAACCAGATGACAATGTGGGCACTCACCATGAAATCACCTCACGCCACTTCCCAGAAAGTGTGGATAAAATTCCTCTCACTGAAGCGTAAGAATTTACCTTAGATTCTGTCTTATTCCTTTTGGACTGCAAGTTTTCTGTTGTCTGGGGTTTCTGGGGGTTTTGGATGTTTTTTTTGGGGGGGGGTTCAGTTATTGTTAAGGGGGGGAAACAAATTTTGGATTACATGTGTGGAAGTAACTGTTACTAGTAAACTTACTGGTACAACTCTGTAAAAATCTCTTTGGAGAAGTTTTGGCTCTGAACAGAAAGTGAGACCACACCGGCTCTTTTTCGGAGCCAACACTCCTCCCAAAAGAGATTTATACATGGCTGTACCTGCAAGTTTACTTGTAATAGTTACTTCCTATTATGCTAAGCTTCAAACATCACTTATTTAAAGTTAGGAATACATTCCTAGGAAAGCAGAGCTTGGCTTGAAATACCCACTGGACCACTGACCTGAGTCCGGTGATTTTAGCATCGGGTCCGTAACCTCAAAACTGAGCAAGTCTGGCAGTGAGTGGCTCAATTTCACAAAGCACCAAGACTCTTCTTAAGATGAGATGTCAGTATTGCCGTAGTGATTTGTATTGTGACATCACACTTTGCTTAGCAATGAGGATTGATTCGCACTTACGATCAATCTTAGCTCTTTGTGAAATTGGCCCCAGTTGTTGTTGTAGTTCTGTTTTTTCAAAAATATATTTTGATCCAGTAAATTTTCTCAGCTACATGTTGGAGACCTGTCGGCAAGTGAACATTTAAAAATAATTAAAGCCTCGTAGAGGTGTAGGCATCAGCACCCTATTGCATGGCACTGTTTTCCACTGAATTGTGCACTTTGGGCACACTGTAAAGCATGTGATTCTATGGACTGTAAGTTCAGAATTCAGCGCTAAGCAGCACCAAGGGATTAGGCTCATCTCTTATGCCAAGTACCTGGGCCCAATGTCATGGCACTGCTTAGCATTTAACTCTGCGCTTACAGCCCATAGGATCACTCGCTTTACAGGGTGCCGCATGTCCAGAAGTTTCTTGTAGGCAGTGCCATGGTGAGCCTAGGTCATAGGTTTGAATCAAGCCAGAGTCAACCCTTGGAGAATGTAAATATTTACTTGGTTCTTTAGACAAAGGAAAGAACAGCTAAAATTAGTTTTTCAATAAAGTTAATTTTGTCAATTGGATACTGAGTTTAAAAGCTGTTAATTTGGAAGTTCTCCACTCAGAATTTCAGTAGCTTTGAAAACTTTCCCTTCAGTTTGTGCATCGGACATTTAGGCACTTCAAACTCAAGTTTTTTTACAAGCTTGATTCTTCTGTGCTTGGTACTTGGGTGTAATCCTCCTGAATATTCCAAGGGGCAGTTTAACAAGCAGGCCCTGGTGAGGTGTAACTGAATTACTGTTTGCCCCTACAAAATTACTGGAGTAAAATCTCATTGTGCTTTCTTTGAAACAAAACTCCATACTGAGTGCGAGAGAAAAGTATGAAACACCACACAATGGGATTTGAAAAGGGTGCGCCAAAGAGGGTGTATGTCAAAGAGAGGAGAGCAATTCAAAGTGCATACTGACTAAATTCTTAAAGCGGGGCTTCAAGGTCTAATTCAGTTTTGTGATGCACTCATTATCAAGTAGATAGAGTCCTTTATGAAAGTGGGGGAAAAAATTATAATTATAAATTATAAATTCCAGCGCGAATTTTTTCCACATTTAATGAAGTCACTTTTCAAATATATGGTTCTTCACATTTTTTTACAGAAATTTTTTTCATTCCTAAATTTCCACGTAATTCAATCCAAATAGCTTTGAATTTGATCTTTTGACTGACATACAAATTCCTCTTTGTTGTTGATTTTCAGTCACGTCATATTTCAAATTTCGCTCTGACAGAGAATCAAATAAAACTGCAATTTACATCATTTTAACGTGAGGCAAGAGACTTATAATTTTTTTCTCACACTTTCATAAGGACTCTAATCTATTGAGAATGACTGAATCACGAAAATGAATGACCTTGGAGCCCCTCTTTTCTAGCTGATGTTCGTGATAATGACATATCTCTCTTGAACACCTTTGCACCACCTCATGTTTTAAATTGCTTTTCTTCTTGACTGTGCAGCGATCAGAGCATCCCGTCCTTGGAGGACATTGAATCAGAAGGCACAAGATCAGACCACCAGAAACTCGAGCATCTGATCGATGAGCAGACAGAGTACGAGAAGTTTGTCTGCGAGACGGCGAGAGAGGAGATTGAGCGAGGAGGCTTCCCCAATGCTCGGACAGAGTGCAAGCCACCCAATCCATGTCGTGAGTTCAGCTCGGCGAGACTCATCCTATCTCATATGGGATACTTGAGTCTTGACTCTCTCAAGGTGGGTTTTTTAAGCGTGTTAGATAAATGTGGCCTGCTTCAGAAAATAGTGAAAAAATCAAAGCTACAAAATGCTATCGTAGAAATGTTTGGTCTTATTGTATCATAATGATAGAAAAGAGACTTTCTTCTTTATTTTGTTAAGATTTGCACCAATATGTTGGATACATTAAAAAAAAAAAATTATTTTAGGGAATTCAGAAATGATATCAACTCAGTTTCAAATTGCTAAGTTGAATTGCAATTTTATTCAGGCAGATGTTCTAGATTAATATTTTAGCAGTTCAGAAATATTGAGTCAGCAGGTCTCCTTTTTTCACCCTATGATAATAATAATGATAAGTTCTTATATATATAGTCCACATCCTAGTAGCTAGATCAAGGCCCTTTAAAACAGTATTATCCCTGTTCCTTGGGCATACTTTTAGACCATTCCTCTAACTTTCTTAACTCCCTGGGGAGCGTACAACCCTAAGCTGCTTAAATTAGTGCTAAGGGGTTAATCTAACACAAAACTGTCTCAGCCCTCTCAGGTTCCCATTTATACACCTGGGTTAAGAGAGGCGGTTATGGTTAAGTGCCTTGCTCAAGGACACGAGTATCATGAAACTGGGATTCGAACCCACACTCCAATGATTCAACCATCAAAACTTGAGTCCGATGCAGTAGACCAACCACACTCCTTTTCCCTTCAAAGAGCCTCTTCATAGGTCTTACATTGTGTAAGTTAATATCATACAATAAAAAAGAAGAATATTAAGCGACTTCAAGTCTAGCTGCGGAAACACTGTACATGTATTGGTGTCATATCTGCTTATTTACCTTCATCTGTATTCAACAGATATAATTTGTTACAATGCACTCATTGGTTAGTATTTAGCCTTTAACATTAAGGGAATCTGATTGGTTTAGTTTTTTCCCTGGCTTTCAGCGCGCCTCGGAATAGGTTTGTACACTTAGATTGAGTTTTCAGGCCCTAGCTGATTGTATGGTGTCCCCAGTTGTGGTGTGTCGTGGCCGAGCGGTTAAGAGCACCAGACTCGAGCTGTGCTGTTTCTGGTCAGCAGAGTGTGGGTTCGAGTCCCGGTCGTGGCACTTGTGTCCTTGAACAAAGATACTTTACCATAGTTGCTGTGTCCTCCCATCGGACATTCAGCCGTAGGTCCGGTGTTCTAGCATTGGTAGTGCGCGTAAAAGAACCCAGAACACATTGTGGAAGGGAAGGGGTTAACCCCTGTGTTTCTGGTTCACATACAAAGCACCCTTGTTTACAGGTTTCCTTAGGCTTTCGAGCTACAGTGATTAAGTTCACTTATGAGGTATCCTTGGTTTCATGTCCTGAAATATATAATAATGATAAAAATAACAAAAATAATAGTAATAATGATTTTGGGTTTTCCTCTCACATCTAAAACTGATTATTTCTTCATCGTTTCTTTTTCATCCTATGTGTAATGTAGAAAAAAACAAATTATAAATAAATAATACAGTTTGAATATTAATGGTACCCGCTGCTAATTAAAGGATTTGAGCTGGCTTCATGTCACCAGACAAGCTCTGTAGTGAGCTGGCTTCATGTCACCAGACAAGCTCTGTAGTGAGCTGGCTTCATGTCACCAGACAAGCTCTGTAGTGAGCTGGCTTCATATCACCAGACAAGCTCTGTAGTGAGCTGGCTTCATGTCACCAGACAAGCTCTGTAGTGAGCTAGGCTTCATATCACCAGACTAGCTCTGTAGTGAGCTGGTTCACGCCACCAGACAAGCTCTGTAGTGAGCTGGGCTTCATGTCACCAGACAAGCTCTGTAGTGAGCTGGGCTTCATGTCACCAGACAAGCTGTGTAGTGAGCTGGCTGCATTCTGATTCCATTCAAAGTGCTGTGATTTCTTTCGATAGGTTTAAAAGAAACACTGAGTCTACAGTACTTATTATTCATCTGTGTCGGGCAGAAACCAAACTGTATTCATTTGTTCTTATTTGTAACCTTCCTTTAGGAGACTTCAAACAGCCCCGTCCCGCCAGCAGTAGTTGCACTTGACAGCACCATTGCTAGCTTTGCCAGTGATTTGAACCTTCTAGATGCTATACCCAGCCGAACATACGACACTGCATTCCTGTTCTATGTGAAGGCTGGACAGTCTAGTGCAGAGGAAATCATTCATAATGTGGTAAGTCTACACATTCTGTTACATCTTTACCTTAACGGCTAAGAAACTATTGATGTTTAAGAATTTTACAGTTGCACTGAACTTTTTTATCCTTTTGAGATCATAGCGACAGAAGTGGCTTGTTCCAGAAATGGCCATAGCTGACACCAACTTCCTTTAAATTTGACTAACTTGCACCTTTATCAAGAGCAGTTGGTGCATGTAACAGGCCAGCATGCCGGGAATTACATTCTTGTATGGGCATGTCCACTTTTCCATTCCTGAAGTCACCTCCATTATGAAATCGGAAATCATCTTGAAATATTTTCAAGGGCCAACAGGGTTAGAGGGTGCATTGTTTTCTGTCCCTCGTGCGTTAAAAGGCAAATAATGTCATCAAGTACTTTAGCAAAATAATTGTATTATAGACGTATGAAATGGTAATTTCGATAAAGAGTCTATTTGCAATTCGAGCAAAGTCCTACTGCCATGATGTGAAGCAAATATGGAAATATATGGGGAAGAGTAAAATTGACAACACAGCAACATCTAGACATGACTCAAATCAAACTTATCTATTCTACAGACTGACAGATCTAATGTTCAGCCACAGTTCTTAGAGTTCTTGGGTCTTCTTGGATGGCCAGTTGATGTTCATAAGCACGCTGGTTGGACGGGGAATGTGGCTACTAGCTGGAAAATTACATTCGCTAAGGAGAAGGATGGCACAGCAGATGAAAGCACAGAAGGTATCCACTAATGTTTCTCATATTGCTTCCTAAATAGTAATATTGGGTTCTGATACAGTGCACATATCCGAATACCTACAAATGTAGATCAAGGCTTTATAACAATATCCCTGTTCATCAGGCGTACGTAAACTATTTCTTAAGCTTCTTATATTAGTGCTAAAGGGTGAATCCAAGGTAATATCTCAGCCCTCACAAGTTCACATTTATACACCCGGGTTAAGAGAAGCAATTACGGTTGAGTGTCTTGCTGAAGGACATAAGTGTGTCGTGGGTTCGAATCCCACCAAGTAAAATGCCTGTGAATTTTTTTGTCACAAGACTCGGAAAAGTACTGAGTATACAGTGCTTAACATACATTGGTGTATTGGGAAAACACAAATAATATTCTTTATCCCGATGCAAATTTCCTCTCGATTTCCTCAGATTTGCGAGCTACAGTGGTTAAGGTCACTTATGAGGCATCCTTGGTTTCATTTCCAGAAATATATATTAATATTAATATTAAATTTAACATCTATTAAAGGTATTATGCAGGGTTGGTAAGGATATAAAACTTCACTATTTATTTTAGTCTGAAAGCTTACTGATTATGAAGTTCATACTATAACCGTTTCTTTCTTTTAAAAAATGCAACAGCTGATTGCGGTTGTTACAACCAAAATTAAGGACAATTTGTTTACATGCTGAAAATATTGCATGGTTTTTCTCTATTTTCTCCTGACTCACACAAAGGATTAAGCCAAAATTTTCACAGGTTTCTTATTTCATGTATATTATGGTTGATCACACAAAACATGAACACTGTCTGCAACTATTCTGCCAGCTCTAGTTTTAGGACAGGGATTTGAACCCACACTCTGATGACTAGGCCATCAGAACTTGAGTCCGATTTGCTGGAATGCTCGGCCAAAGCATGTCATTTATAAATAACCCTTCTACTGTCCTATCGGTTAGTCTTTATGCATTGGTCATAAGCTTGGGCTTTTTACTCTTCCTTGAACTTGTGTGTAATTTTATCTAAGTTTACGTGGTGCTTTATACTAATTATTAAAACAGCTCTTGTACATGTACCTGTCTTACAATAATGAGCATTTTTGTGGCGTGCCATGGCGGAGCGGTCTAGTTCACGGGACTCAAGCTCTGGTGTTATCAGCAGCAGAGTGTGGGTTCGAATCCCGTTCATGACACTTGTGCCCTTGAGCAAGGCACTCAACCATAGTTGCTTCGTAAACAAGTTGGGAAGGTAGTGCATTCTGCTCTACTAGCCAGGCTCCTATTGTGGATGATACCCATGCCTACATCCTTACAGACTGTGAAGGGGTAACCCTGTTTTAGCCCAAGAGTAGGTGGCAACGTGCCCCTGGGACAGCTGATTTGGGTCGATAGCCCAAAATCAGTTTGTGTTAGCCCTCACCTTGGAGTGGCCGTCAAGCCTTTTGAGTTAGGCGATTTTTCATATAAAAACATTAATAGATAACAAATCGCGCACAGAAAAGCCGCTCATTGTATTACTGTTGTTGTTCTCCTCTGCGCAGATCCTGTATCAGAGTCATCGGCATCACATGGTGGCAGTCTTTATAACGGAGAAACCCATGTACTATACCACGCTGATGTCATGTCTGAGATAGCATTTGTAGTGCCGAGTGTCAGACACGCTGGCACTGGAAACAGGAGGCATTCAACTGGAGATGGTTAGTTTGGTCTTATCCCTCCTACAAATATACTTGTCAGTTCCTTTTTTGTATGTTATGGGGTTTTTTGGGGGGGGGTTTGGTTTAAAAACATGAAGCATCAGATATCTTTAAAATAAGAAACAAGCAAAATTACACAGCACCTGTAAGGAATGTAAACAGAATGTAAAATTTACCTGCACTTTGAAAATTTTTAACCAAAGACATGACCGTGACCTTGACCAGTATTTATTTGATGAAAAGATATCGCCATGTGTAACATCAGAGAATCCTAGAAAAATATGGTATTGTGGTTCTTGTTTGTGTCTTTCAGTTCTGCTAACAGACTGCTATTTCTTAGTTGTCTTATTGAACTTGTTGATTTAAAGGTAGGGTCATCGATTGGTTTTTGTCAACCTAATGCTGATTTATAGGCATATCTTTAAAGAAATGTACAATAAAAGTCACATGTAAAAGTTTCAGCTGAGTACAGTGTCTACTTACTGAGAAAACAGTAAAAGACTGTCACGGTAGTTTCACACGAACGTCTAATCCATCCACGTTTAGCGACGTGACAGCGGATACCAACTGCATCTCTGGCCATAGCAATCGTGAATAGACACCAACCCTTAGAAAAGGAGAAGTGATTCACGCATGAATTGTTTCTGGGTGAAAACTTATCCAAACCATATTACTTTGAAGGGAACCCTTTCTCAAAATAGTTTACACTATCAACAGCTGCAATGCCTCTCACCAAGTAAGTTTTTACTGTCATTAATTTTTGTAGTACTTACCAATCTATGACCCAAGCTTTAAGTGGGGGACCATGTGTAACGAAACAGATTTCTATAATTTTGTGTTCAATTTTTTTTAGTAACATATCACGCCTGCTTTTCAGAGAGGCAAATCCCAGTAGCTGGAGAAAATCCAGCTTACATGTATGTAGGCACCTACTTGAAACCTCTCAATTTGTAGGTGTACTGTTTATGTATTGACCTGCGCCAGACTTGGCTGGCATTATGTTGAGATGAATGATTTCTACAAGGAAGTAAAAGCCCATGCTTACATCAGCTTTGAATGTCCTTTGAAGCTAACTTTGATAGATAAATCTTCTTCATCATCATATCATTCGGAATGGACTTGCATCCCTGGCGCCTCGCCCTCAGATCGTAATGGGCCCTTTCCTTGGGTCGCCGCCATCACTTGTCTTTCACTTTTACCACTCCATTTTGTCACATTGTCTATCCAGCGCAGCTTAGGGTGACCTCTGCCTTGACTTGTACCCATATGCAGACCGTCTATAACTGCGTCGAGTAGACCTCCTGTTGGCTGTTCCAACACATGAGCACACCATTGTTATACAAGATGTGTTGGCATGGGGACCAGGCATAACTGATTTGTCAGTTAGGTATCCTTTAGGAGTTGAACATTTTTAACTTTGTTTCATATTAATCTGAACTTGTTAAAACTTCTTAATTTTTATTTGATTTTCAGCTGTTGATTCTGAAGAGGTGTCCAAGCCATCCCCCTTGCTAACCCACAAGAGTAGCAAGTCACTTCCTCTCAACCTACGCTCACTGACCCTGGAGCTACCCCAGAGAACGCTCCATCCAGCACACCACCCCAGGTCAGCCCAATGAGCTCCTTGGAGAGAGGGAGGAAGTCTGTACACAAGAAGGGATTAACGCTGGGCCCTGAGATTAAGGTTATGATTGTTTGGCTGGAGACGTTTGACGACCGAGAGGCTTTCCTTTGAGTGAGTGTAGAAGTCACACCTAGGGTTAAATAGTACCGATCAAGTGTAATTTTGGGTTAAAGATACCCTTGGGTTGCTGAGGTGGTGGTTAAGGAGACAATACAGTGAGCCCTCTATGGTTTACTTCGGAGAGGCATTTTTCTCAAAGAAGTTGACTAAGAGCAATCATACTTGCAATTCAGCACCACACGGGCAGCTTGGGACCTCTATGCACTAATAATTAATTACACTCGAGGGTGTTTCAAAGTGCTCATTAATTTGTCTACAAGGTATGTGGAGCTATGTTCGAATTACAAGACCCATTTATTTACACACATCATATAACAGTTTACAAGGTACTGTGGCGCAATCTGCAGCCAACCATACCAGAAAACACCTGGGTGAACCCTTTCTCTTAGCAATAAGTGTACTGGGTACTTTTCCATGCACTTAAAAACACACAGGACCTTTGGCTTTCTGCCCATCTAAAGGACAAGCAATATGGTTAAGGACGATGTGTCAAGTTCGGAACTCGAACCTACACAGGACCTATGGCTTTCTGCCCATCTAAAGGACAAAGCAATAATGGTTAAGGATGCATGTGTCAAGTTCGGAACTCGAACTACACTCTACTGATCAGAAACACCAGAGCTTGAGTCCAGTGGACTTGACCACTCGGCCACGCCACACCACATGGCTTACATGAATGTGAAAAGCAATCACCAGCCTCACAAAAGTACAATCTGATGCCTTTAGCAATGAAAAATATAACCTTGCTGATCGGCAAACCATGAACGAACTTAACCCTGTCATGCACCATTTATTTTAGTGATAAATTAATCATATGGACACATTAATTGTTTACTCAATTTTTGCAAATGCGACCCCCTAAAAAATGAGTCACAATAGCACCCTCAAGAGTCCTCTTTCCCAGTCTGAAAACTGTGCGGTTGTAGGATCTTCATTTTTCGTTTTACAACCATTTTTCAGCAGGGATTTAAACCAGTTCCTAGTGACCGGTCGGCGCGTGAAAGAGTTGAACAGTTGGTGTCATGCAGCAGGCGCTTTTGAGATGATTGAAAACTTGTTGACCTTTTCCCAAGATGCACTATGATAATGTCCTCTCCTGACCAAACTGTAGAGGGTGCACTGTATTGCCAATCACCCGTACTCGGGGAAATTATAGTGTTGGTTTGGAGTATTGGAATTTGAAGTTTTTCTTTGGTTTCTGAGGTGGACGGTAAGCATACCCCAGGATTCTTTTCATTTAGGGTAAATGTACTCTTGTGATTGCAGTTTGAAAAGTAAAGATGGAGGGTAATGACACTCCAGGAGTTTTGGGGGAATGAATGAATCAGGACATATTTGGGTAAAGTTTATTGGAATGGTCAGGGCACTAGTATTTAAGTGGCAGGTGTACCTTTAGTTAATTAAGAGTAAAATGGATGGGTCATTTTTTAGATACTCGAGATTGTAATGGTAAGCATATCTTTTGGAATACTAGTGGAATACTAGGGGGTATATTTGGTTAATAGTGTTTAGACTACACTTAGTTAGTATAAAAATTGGAGATTTGTGTGCTGCAAGAAAAGCAATAGCCATCTGAATCGACAACAGCTAGGGATTTAATAGATGGTAAATTTGCACTGGAGATAAAGAATATTATTTGGTTCTTACTTTAACACTGATGTATGTAAGGCACTGTATACTCAGTACTTCCGGAGTCCTGTGAACAAAATCCACAGGCATATTACTTGGATGGGATTAAAACGCACGAAATTGTCATTCTAGAACAGATGTCTAACCAACTAGACCACCAAGATTGCCCGGTAGCTAGAGGCAGTACGATTCCTATACCTTAGCAGCGGGTACCGCAACAGTTTTAACAGATGTTAAATGTGCATCGGGGGTAAAGAATATTATTTGGTTTTTACCCTAACACCGATTACATACATCGGTGTTAGTGTCAAAACCAAATAATAGCTAGGGATTTCCCCTTCGTTTTGAGAGTGATTTTGAAAGTACTTAACAAACATGTGTTGGTTTGTTGTCTTGCCTTCAGCTGAGCTCCTTGAAGAAACACAAACCGGCCTTGAAACCTTATGCCAAGGGGCGAACACTGCCGCTCAGGTGAAGCCCCTCCTTGAACCAGTAGTAGTTCTGATGTTCATCCACCCCTTGAAGAGTGGTCTCTTCAGGATCCACATGCATGGCAGGTAAGCTGGAGTGACTTCCTATAACTGAGCATTCTGTTGCCTCATCCCCCGTATACCTCCGATATTATGATATCATTAATGTATCAAGTAATAGACCACAAGGGAAATTGACTGGGTAAATTTTGTTTTAAAATAATTTTGTGTTGAACAAAGAAAAGTTTACTAGAGCAGGACTTGAACCTGCGACCTCCGGATTAACATGCTGGCACTCAACAGACTGAACTATCTAGCCCTAATGTTGGGGCCGGGGGTGGGGGGTGCCAGTCAGAAGCCATTCAACCTGTTAGTGTAGCCATGGATCACACCCAAGTTTACGATACAACCTCGGAAGCTGCAGCTTCCCAGTTTACTCCAACCCTTCAAAAAGACACTGGCCTTATGACTGTGCACTCAATCTTTGCATTTGAATTTGCATTTGCCTACCAATGTTTAGGACCAACCAATACATAACAACAAGTGTATTCATTGCCTTGGACGAATATTATTAGCTGAATATTATTAGGGGGGTCACGGTTTTGCTTCTATCTCCTGTGGGATTGGGCAGAGGGATCACACTGTTTACTGTTTACTTTCTCTTGTTTGACTCTATTCTTTTTACAGACTGTCAGTTATCTGTGCATTGATGGCTTTTATATTTACGTGATTTTCATCACATAATTTTCCTGTCTATATTTTAAATTGTTCCTGTTGTGGTTTTTAATTGTACTTTTTAATGTATCCATTTCCTTAATAATTTGTGTAAAGCACCTTAGTATTTTTATTGACTGTTAGTTTTCTGTGCATTCTACATTTTTTAATGATGGCTTTTATTTTTTAGCATTTTTAAATACAATTTACGTGATTTTCATCACATAATTTTCCTGCCTATATTTTAAATTGTTCCTGTAGTGGTTTTTAATTGTACTTTTTAATGTGTATCCATTTCCTTAATAATTTGTGTAAAGCGCCTTAGAGCTTGTTTTTTCATGAATTTTGGCACTGTATAAATACTGTATTATTATTATTATTATTATTATGAACTGACACTGCACAGGGGAAAAATAAGTGGGAAACAGCTTCTGCACACATTTTTTAACATTTGTTTTAACTACATTAGAAACTTTCAACGGACCTGAATTTAAAAACATTGAATTGGTTGTTCTCATGTTTTTATGCATAATGGTGAATAAAGGCTGGTCTAGACTTGAGACCAGTCTGACAGGGTATCAAGACCGATACCAGCAAAAGCCAGTTTTAAGACCTACAACATGCTCGGAAAATAACATCAATCATACAGCCAATAATAGAGCCATGAATTGCCTTGCCATCAACAACTAAAGATGAATTAATGGTGTTTCCTAAATGATTTAATTCCAGACCAAACCAGGCCATACCATTAGTCGACGGTATGGTGGTGAGCCGCAGGTCCCTCGGTACACTGGTCAGACAGACAGCCATTAATGCTTGCCATAGGAAACGAATGGAGACAGACTCGTAAGTAGAACGACTTTACTTTGGTTTCATTATATCTGGTAGCCACAGCTTGGTCCATCGCTGGAACGTTTTATCAAACTCCCTCCTTGTCAACCCATCACAATCATACCCAACGGTTTGCTTGGCAGTCGTTGGCTCTTAATTGTTTTCACCTATCCATCAAAGTAACAGGTTTTGCAAGAGCTTGATGGACTGTACTGCATTGTCAAATCGCCTTCCAAAGATTGTCAGACAGGCCTACCAATCTTATTTGAGTCCATTACTTTAGGTGTCGGGTAAAGACTATACTGTTGGATTCAAGATGACAAAAGTATTTACAGTCTAGCTAACAAATGCCCTGCCCCACCGGCTCTTTTCAGAGCCCACATTCCCACAATAGAGATCTAAAACATGGTTGTACCCGCAAGTTTACTATTTATTTATGGTTACTTTTTAATGTATATGTTTGAGTTTTGATTTTTCTCTGAAAATGTTTTTGAAATTTGTTTATTTGTGTACACTCAGATTTCAGCTTGCCATATGACAAAATTAAAGATCTCCATTCATTCCATTGTGCAGGTATTCTCCGCCTCATGTGAAGAGGAGACAAAAGATACAGGACATGGTTTATAAGTATCACAGTCGCCTCTCAGTGCCAGAGTTCTACACTGCGCTGTTTGCTGACAGTAACAAATGATTTCACCAACACAAGAGATATAGGTTTTGGGCCATTGCATGGTGAGGTACCAATGTATATTTTGGTTTGGGTAATATTGTGTGGTATATCTACTTTGCTGTGTCCATCTCTGGACGATTACTACAGCAGGATAGTGGAAACATTGAGACAATAATTACCCACTCCGCAGCAGTAAAGGTGATCACAAGAAGTCCCTTGATCCACTGGCTGTCTAAGTCTCCTAACAATGACTACAGCAGACTAGTTGAAACGTTGAGACCAATAATTACCCACTCCGCGGTAGTAAAGTTGATCACAAGAAGTCCCCTTAATCCACTAGCTGTATCAGTCTGCTGACAATGGCAGTGAAGTTACTCACAAGAAGTTCCCTCGATCCACTAAGCAAAGTAGTAGTTCAGGCCGATTTTCCTACCTAAGAAGTCAGAACTAAGAAGTCTCTTTGAATTCTGAAATCTATTTCAGGGTAGTAGAATAACAGCAGGACGCAGTTCTTAAAGAACTATCTACACAGCAAAGTAGATATATGGTGTTACTGCAACAAACAAAAAGAGATGTTAAATATAAACAAAAACATACGCAATATAAACCCAAACAGTGCTATCTTTGAAGGCTGGTGTTAAGCTTAGTTGGTTGGGTTAGTGAGTTGAATAAGCTCAGGGGTCAGGTTAGCAGTTGAGATTGGGGATAGATTGGGATTACATAAGTTTATTATGTATTATTTGGAACACTGTATAATTACCTATTAAACACTATTTGACTTGTCTGTGAAATCATTACTGTAATTCAACAAACCAGCATCAACATTTTCATTAAGCAATCATAAGTACTGATTCTCATCATGCTGAAAAGGAAATGGGACTTTCCATTCCAGCCCCTGTCTAGTTGCACTGGTTTAAATGGGAGGGCCACTCAAGTTGGATGCTAGAACCTTGCATAGGCCGCCAACGGTAAAGTCAAACAATGGGATTGTGCACATGGGCAACACACATTTTTCAGCCAAAGAGAGGTTTTCCTTTGTCCTCAGTGATGGCGCTGTTTGAACTTGTGGCATCACACGCAAAAGTGGTGGACAGAAGGGATTTGTGTAATGCGTAGTGATTTTATCTGCATAGATTTGCAAACGTCAAGTGGCTTCTTCTTCTTTTTTCCTAAGAAAAATGTGTTATGTTGTTGACTAAAATTTCAGATAGAATTATTAGTAACAAGAGCAAATACAGACGACTTGTAAATTTATGTGCAATATTAATTTTGGAGCTTTCCAAAGTAAAATCATATCAGATTAAAAAAGAAAGTATAGTTTGTGTAAAAAGATTTAACATATTATTAAAAGCATATTTTCTAACTAAGTAGCATTATAACTTCCTGCAGCCATGTAGAAAGAAAGTTTTCAGCCAAAATTTAAGACAATATTGTTACTAACATTAAGGTTTAATTCTGTACATCATCTAAATGTTCACCACTGAAAGTTAACCCAAACATTTTAGGGTGAACTATGTTTAGCGGGATGTGTTGGATGGTTAGAAACATCTTCAGAAATTGTTTTGGCTAACAGTTTATAACTTATAACTTTATAATTTAAGTAATAAACCACAAGGGGAACTAACTGGGTAAATTTTAGATTTTAAAAATTTCCCCATTCAGTTTTCCCTTTGGTTTATTACTTGACATTTGAAATAATAAAGTCCCATCCCTTTAAGGTGATCCCCTGGCTGCCGCTTCCCAGGTTGTATCTTAAACTTGGGTGTGATGATCCTTGGATACACTAGATACATGGCAGGTATTCATTTAAAAAAAAAAAAAAAACTATGAGAGATAGGCATCAAGAGTTTGACCACCATTATCAAGTCTTGTCAAAAAAGTGTCAGATTTTTCCAATCATAAAATACTTGATAAAAATGTGACTTGTTAACTTATTTTGGCCCTGGCCTGTCTTGATTGCATTTTTTATTACTTGATATCTGCAAATTAAGTTTATGCTTAAAATATGCTCAGAAAGAGTCCTGCATTCAATAAGGTAAAATTGTCTAGTCAGGACAATTTTTAAGCCCCTGTTGGTTGTTTTTATGTTATTTTTCTTTCTTCCAGTCTTTCAGATACATTTGTATTTCGCAAGATGAACAGCTGGATTTGAAATGTCAAATAAAAACATGAAATGTATTGAAGGAAAACAATTGTCTTTATTTGTCGTTATTACTTTAGACTGTTGTGTTTGTTGAGTTCTAGATTTGCAGGCTGACTTTGAATCTTGGCAGTTCATTTTAATTTGCCAACAGAGGCAAATTTCAGTTGAGAAATAACTATTTTTGGCTTCTGCCATTTGCAGAAAGTATTAAAGGTTGTATGAGCCGAGAAGGTAAGCTTTATATGTGACCCCGCCCTGCCCCAATCACCCACACCTTTAGTGCCCCATTTTGGTAAAAATGTCCCCTTATTTTTCATTTTATCCCAATCGCTCCCCAAATAATGCAAATTATTTTATACATACATACATAAACAAACAATGAATGGGTGGAGTACAATTTGTGTGTTTGTAAACAACTCCAAAATATAAACTTAAGAATCAGACAGGTTCTAGTGTTGAAAACTTAGGAATAATAACATCTGAATTTGACACACCGGCAGCCACAGATATTTTGGGTGGGGAACAGTATCTAAGTGGCTGAGTTTCTTTGTCTATGTTTTATTGGTATCTAGTTGGTATATACATTCGATCTTGAGATTGATAAATAACTTCTTTGAAAAAGCGGCCATCGACTATTCACCACCATCCGATGTCCAGTCAGCAATCAGTGGCGGATTTAGGGATGGGCGAAGCCGCCGCATGGCCCTTATACCCGCCGAGTGAAAAACATAACAAGACAAAGCAAACAAATAATACAAATTGAGTGGCAAATAATTCAAGTTGATACTTTTAAGATAGATACAGAATAACTTGTACAACGTTTCTAAAGTATGCTAGACTGAGGGATTAATTGTAAATGATTATGGCTACTTTCTTATAAAGTTGTGGATAATCCGGGAAAGTGACAATTCATTTTTGTTGTCTCTCTTTTTTTTCTTCTTCTTTTCAAATTTATTTGTTTGTATATTTTGTTTTGCTTTCTTGAAAAGTTCTGTCCAACCCTTTTATAAAACATTAGGCCTATTCTAGTGAAAACATTTGTTTATTTCTTATTTTCTGCTTGAAAATGACAGGCTGGTGATTTTAGTCTCCCAGCAATTCCAACCAAGGCAGAGGGCGCAATGACGTTTCATTTCTGCGAACGAGAAGGTGAAGCGCTTTGGCCGGCCCCGGCCGCAATTTTTTTTCTGCAGCATACGTCGGCTATGGAGTCAACAGTTAAGGGATAGGCTGCTCTTCCCTATCCCTTAACTGTTGACTCCATAGCCGACGTGTGCTGCAGGAAAAAAAAATGCCCCCGGGGGCGGGCGGCCGTGCGCTGCAAACTTGAAAGATGGCAGAGATGGAGTTTACGTAGATTTCTACCGCCACAGATTGGTTTCAGCAAAATGTCGTTTTGGAGTCTTTCTCGACCTGTTTTTCCCGTCACTGAGTAAGTTACGAAGATAAAGCAGCTGCATGGCTGGTTTTTGTGGGAGGTAAAGCAGTAAAATTGTAGAAATCTTCCCATTTTTTTCATGGTCAAAATATCAAATGGATGTGTCACATTGACTTGAGTCAATGGTTTGTGCAAACCTCTTTGAAAAGTGTGAATTTGTGCTGACCTGTTTTCTTGCTGATATTAATTACGATTTGCTTCAACTCAGTCTTACTGTACGAAGCTGTCTAAG